>CM038796.1:192821906-193326685 GCA_021764765.1 Vicia sativa
AATGAGGTGTTTACTGAATTCCAGAAGTTCTAGGTGAGGGCTGAGAATCAAAGTGGTCAGAAGTTAAAGATTCTGAGAACGGATGGTGAAGGTGAGTATAACTCTATATAATTCCAGAAATTCTATGATAATAATGGAATTGAGCACGAGGTTACCGCTCCTTATACTCCTCAACACAATGGTCTTGTTGAACGAAGAAATCGTACTTTGCTTGATATGACGAGAAGTATGCTAAAAGAGAAGAAGCTTCCTCACAACTTATGAGGAGAAGCTGTTGCTACTGCAACATATGTGGTCAATAGGTTTCTAATGTAGAACCTGAAGGAGACTGTTCCTTTAGATAAGTGGACTGAAGATAAGCAAAGTGTTAGTCATCTGAAGGTTTTGTGGTTCTGTGTGTTAAAAACACGTTCCAGAACCTAGAAGGAAGAAGCTGGATGATAGAAGCAAAGTGATGTTATTGGTGGGGTACCATAGTACAGGTGCATAGAAACTCTATTGTCCAGAAACTAATAAAGTTGAAGTCAATAGAGATGTTATTGTGAAAGACTCAGAAGCTTGGGATTGGAGAAAGTCTTAACCCATTTCTGGTGTAGAAATAACTTCTGAAGATAAGTCAAAAGTTGAAAGTTTTGAAGAAAAGTCAGAAGATGATTCTGAAGACTTTGAAGATGATGATGAATCTGATTTTGATGATGATCTAGAATCTGGTGGTGATCATGCTTCTGGAAGAGAAAACTCTGAAGACGTAGGTTATGGAGGACAAGCTTCTAGAGATGATCATGTTTTTGAAGGTGGTAATTCTGAAGATAGGGTTTATGGACAAGGTCTAGAAGCTAAGGTTGTTCCAAGTTCTAGAGAATATTTAGAACAAATTCAGAGACCATAAAGAATCAGAACTATACCTAGAAGGTTTGAAGATTTTGACATACTGCAAGACACCGAAGTTGACTCAGAGGGAGAAGTCATTCAGTGTGCCATGTTAGTAGACTCTGAACCATTGGGTATTCAAGAAGCACTCAAGAAGAAAGTATGGCTGAATGCCATGAAAGAAGAACTTGAGGCTATAGAAAGAAACAAAACTTGGGAGTTGACTAAGCTTCCGAAAAATAAGAAAGCCATCAGCGTCAGATGGGTTTTCAAGGTGAAGCTTAAGCTAGATAGATCAGTTGGTAAGAACAAAGCAAGGCTAGTCGCCAGGGGTTTTCTTCAGAAACCTGGACTAGATTACTTTGAGGTATTTGCACCTGTAGCTAGACATGAAACAATCAGACTGGTGATTTCTTAGCTACAAATAGAAATTGGCCTCTGATGTATTTGGATGTGATGTCTGTATTTCTGAACAATCCATTACAAGAAGAGGTATACGTGTCACAACCTCCTGGATTCGTGAAAAAGAATCAAGAAGGGATGGTGTACAAGTTACATAAAGCTATGTATAGATTGAAGCAAACACCCAGAGCTTGGAATCAGAAGATTGATTCATTTTTCAAGAAGCAAGGGTTTCAGAAGTGTGAGATGGAATATGGAGTTTACGTGCAACATTCTGGAAGCAATATGATTCTGGTGTGTCTTTATGTTGATGACATATTGCTTACAGGGAGCTGTCCAGAAGATATAATCAAGTTCAAAGAGGTGCCGATGAATGAATTTGAGATGACAGATTGGGAAATATGGTATATTTTCTAGGGATGGAGATTGTATAATCGAAGGAGGGTATCATTTTGCATCAACTGAAGTATGAACTAGAACTTCTAAAGAAATTTAAGCTGGATAGTCGTAGGTTCTTTGTTACAATCGAAACCAATCATAAATTGGATTCGACTACAAGATGTGGATGCTACGATCTTCAAACAGTTGGTTGGTTATCTGAGATATTTGTGTAATACCAGACCTGATATTTCCTATGCAGTTGGATTGGTTAGTGTTAGGGACCAAATAGTATTAATTTTCATATATTTTTATTGGTCCCTTTAACCAAATTTCATTGAATTTCCATACGTTTATTCACAAAATTTTGTAAATATGCAATTATTATTGTTTTTAATTATATTTGAATAGATACTTCACTTTGTTTATTAGTTGTGTAGAAAATTAGGGACAAAAGTTGATTGGATGCATGAGCAAGTAAAGAGTTAAGAAACTAAGTCAAGACAAGACAAAGACAAGGCAAAAGAGCATTAATTGACTCAGTTTGCACCGCGTCCACTTGTTGGCGCCGCGAACTGTGTTCATTTCAAAGAAGTAAAAGTCTAACCAGTTCGCGCCGCGTCCCTTGTTGGTGCCGCAAAATGTGCGGAGTCATCCATTCTGTTTTGTAATAATTAAATCTGTCTTGAGGCCAGCCTTCTTAGGGTAGTGTGTAGACACCTTTTTAGTCACTTTTGAGGCTAAAGAAAGGAGTGGTTGCATGAAGAAAAGATATAGGATTACAATCATTACATTTTTTTGGAAGATAGAAAAAGGTTAGAGAGAGTTTTTTGGATGATTATTATTCATTGTGGGAAGAACATAACATTGGAGAAAAAGAAGAAAACTCTATTATTTTCTTATGCTGTCAACAATGGAGATGAGCCACTAAACCCCACTTTTGTCAAGATTGGAGGTAATAGTTATTCCTAAATTTATAATGTATTCCTTCTAAACTCTTGTATGTGAACAAATTGATTTGAATATAGAGTGAATCTTTTATGTTATATTGAATATTTTGATTTGAATTATTGTTGAAAAAGATGATTCAAATTCTGCTCTAAAGTATTTTCTCAAGTAATATATGAATTGTAGAAATAGATTTACATATTACTTTTCTTTTGTATCAACAACTAAGGATTGTTAGATTAATAATTAGATGGAGAAATCTTCTAAAGATTAATATAATGAATTTCACAATCTCACTTAGAAATAAATGTTATTGAGAGGATACTAGATTATGTTCAACACTCTTGAATTTACATACTTGTTTTAAAGGAAATATATGACATTGGAATAATGAACCCCAAATCTTGACAAAACGTTTTTAATTGATAAAAATCACATTTTTATTGTTTTAGTCTTATTTAAAGATTGAAAGATAATTTTCCAAACATAAACAACTTTGTTAATTTCTGAACTTAAAACGATAGTAACTATAGAACAACGGTAATATCACCCAATCTCTGTGGATACGATATATAAATATTTTCAGAAAAATACTTTTCAACAGTTAGTAGGTTCATGAGTAAACCTAAGTGGTCCCATTATCAAGCTGCTGTCAGAATTTTGAGGTATATCAAGGGAACTCTGAAGTTTGGAGTATTATTTCCTTCTGGAAGAAAGGCAGAATCAGAGTTGATGAGTTACTCTGACTCTGATTGGTGTGGAGATAGAGTTGATAGAAGAAGTACTTCTGGACACTTTTAGATGCTACCGCGGGTGGTTCTTTAATGTCAAAAAGTGCGGAAGATGCTATAATTATTATTGACCGGATGACACTCAATGATCTTCAAAGTCAAAATGATCGTGGTTCTTCACAAAGGAAACCAGGTGTTCTTGAATTAAACACCAATGATGCCATTCTTGCTCAAAACAATCTACTTTCACAACAAGTGGAGTTACTCACTCAACAAATGCCCAAACTTCCACAACAAATGAAAGAAATGCAAGGATTTCAAATTAAGCATCAAGTGGCATGTTGTGAACTTTGTTAAGGTGATCATCCTACCGGTTTTTGCCCACCTCTCGAAGGAGAATAAGTGAATTATGTGAACAATCAAAGTCAAGGCTATCAAAGACAACATCCACATAATAACAACTCATATCAAAGGAACAACCAAGGCTATCAACCATCAAGATTCAACAATCAACATTATCAACATCAAAGTCCATATCAAAGTTCAAATTCTCAAAGTCAACAATCTCAAGGTGGAAGCTCAAAATTGGAAGACACTCTCAACCAATTCATGCAAGTTTCCATGGAGAATCAAAAGAGAAATGTGGATGCCATAAAGAACTTAGAAAATCAAGTGGGAAAACTTGCAAAGCAATTGGCCGAACAACAAACATGGCCTTCTTTTTCCGCCAACACTCACACTAATCCGAAGGAGCATTGCAAGGCAATTATTACTAGAAGTGGTAAAGAGGTGAACAAAGGAATAAGTGATGAAATTGTAGTTGAGGATGATAATGAAGTTGTTAGTTGACTAAAAACTAGAGGGGTTAAAGAGAGATAGATGAATAAACAAACTTGAGAAACAAATTAAAATAATACTTACATAATTATTATCATCAAAGACAATACCTTTGACCTTATTACAAAGAGAAGATATAAAAGTTATAACAATACATCTTTAGAAAATAGAACACTTGAAAAAAAGATTAGAATGAAAATGCTATTGGTTTAAGGTGAAGTGGTTCTTTCTTTGATACAACAAGTCCAAATACTTCACTCATATCTATATCTTGTTTACCAAGATTTGTTTTCCAATCAAACCAATAAAGAAGGTTAACAAGTATATATTCAACCATAGCTATTCCAAAATTCATTCCAGGACATCCTCTTCTCCCAAAACCAAAAGGAATGTATTGAAAATCTTGACCTCTAAAATCAACTAGGCTATGTTCAAATCTCTCAGGCATGAACTCTTCAGGGTTTTCCCAGTTTTTAGGGTCTCTTTGTATTGCCCAGTTGTTCACACACAACATTGTTTTTTTAGGAATGTCATACCCTTTTAGATTCACACTCGATATTGTTTCTCGAGGAGACATAAGAGGAGTAGCCGGACGTAACCTTAGAGTTTCTTTCACTACACATTTTAAATAGGGCATTTCATTGATGTCATTTTCTTCAACTTTTGATTTATTGCCTACAACTCTTCTTACTTCTTCTTGCGCTTTCTTCATTATGGACGGATGTCTCATGAGCTCTGAAATGGCCCATTCTAATGTTGCAGAGGTTGTGTCTGTTCCACCAAAAAACATGTCCTAAAAATTGTATGTAGTTAATTTTTTTTCTTTTATAAAAAACACATGAATACATTAGAAAAAATACTTGCAAATTAATCAAACAAATTTAACATAATGTTTTTGTAACTTAAAATGATTCAATATTTTCTGTAAAACACAATTACTATAAACGTGTAACTATAGAGGCTTAATTTTCTGTGGAATATGGATGACATACAACTATAGAGGTGTAATTTTTGGTTTTAAATGTTTACTATGTTTATTTAACATACCTTTTAGTATAGAGGGGGACAATGCTTATTTTTCTCTAGGGATTAAGATGGGATAATTTTATGTGGTAAATATTCATAATCTTCTGTGCGGTTTTCAATTGCATTACTCCATAGGCTAGCTCCGTGTCTGGATGTTAGAGGTTGTTGAACTTATCCATCATTTTATGTGAATTTTAAATCATGTTCTCCAACTCACTGATAATAGAAAGAATAAGATGATGGATGCTTTGTAGTATGTTTTGCATCCATTGTAAAGAGTGCTATGGAAATACTTTGTATGGGATGTGAGATTGCCATATAGCTATGAGCATTTGGCTAAATATGGTCAATATATAGAACCAGTAATTAATTTTTTGAATGTGACCTACATAATTGGGTTGAATTTAACACCACAGAAGACTTAGGTAGAGATGAGCATAAAATTTGGGCATCCTTTTGGACAACAACTATGACTATCTATAGTTTTTGAGGAACATGATAACCATGATGCAAATTTTTACCCTCCAACGAGCGATGGCAGGAAATAGACCTTTTCGTACATAATTACAACTTGTAGTTATTAATAATATAGATCTACCTTGTACTTCACATTTAGAGTGCATAAAATGATTTCCAACTCATTTTGGATAGATAAGGTTGAGTATAGTTTGTGCAAAACATGTGGATGGTAAATCTGGGTGTGGTGGTGTTTTAAGGAATAGAAATGTTCGATCGATTTATGGTTTCTAAGAGTTTCTAGGCTCTTATAATGCTAATATAACAAAATTATTGGATGTGTTGAAAGGTTTGATGTTGGTTCGCCTACAATGATCTTGCCTATGAGTTTTTTCATTGTAAGGAGTCTTTTCCTTTTAGGTATCTAGGGCTCCCAATTGACGCTAACCCCCGCCTTGCGTCTACGTGGGACCCTTTAGTTAATCTCTTATCTAGAAGGCTCCTTGCGTGGAAGCATATGTATGTCTCTTTGTGACTTATGAGGCCACTTCATCTATTTGGTATCACATCTTTAGGGGGTTTGGGTGGTTGAATGTTTTACCTAGAGATATTTTGACCCTTTTTTAGATGTTTCTCATTTTTATAGGTGATTGTTAAGTGTCAAATTTTGAGTATTTTTCATATCATTTATTGACACTTTTAAGCTATTTTGTTATTTTTAATTAAGTTAAGCACTTATTTTAAGTCATTTTGCTTAAATATAAATAATTTTGAATGTTTTAATATGTTTGTTAGTTTCTCATCAATTTTGTTCAGAAGTCGAAGTTGGAATCGGTCGAAAAAGGAACATTATTTTGTAAAGCTTGTGTGTCAGTGTGTGAGTAGCACTGCCCGACAGCGGACCAGCGGTGGGGCAAAATCAACGCTGGGCGGCGTGCTGACGGTGAGCTAGCGATGGAAGTCTAAGAAATTCCAATAGCTATTGGAATTTGGAGAATTTTAAGGCGTCTGAAGACCGCCCAACGGTGAAGGCAGCGATGAGAGCACCCGACAGCGTGTCCAGAGCGTCGGGCGGTGTTAGATATTTTGTTTGGCAAAGGACAACCACATGCGCATAAGTGAGATGAATTAGAGGCACCACTCGACGGTGTAAAAGTAGCGCCCGACAGTGAAGCCTGGGAAGAAGTTGGTATTTCTCCAATGCTTGTTAGATATTTTGAACCTCTTCATCTTTCCTCCATACTTTGTCACTCTTATAACCTAGAAAACTCATCTTTGTGAGAGAAAAACCCCTTTTCTCCATTTTTGTAAAAATTAAAGCTTTACAACCTCAATCTTTGAGACTTTAAGATTGATGTTCATAAAGCTTCCGAGTTTACTTGACAATCAAGCTACCATGACAATGGATAGCTAAACCTCTCCTTGTGTCAAGATTATAGGTAGTTAACTTAACTAGTACACATTTCTTTTGATTATTTTTTGTATGAACTTGGTTGATGATTAATATATGTTGAATATCTTTGATTTTTTTGTTCTTTTTATGGTTTGGATCACTATTTATAAATATGTTTCAAACTTGACCTAAGATATTCATCTATTAATAAACAAACACTAGACATAGATTTGTGAGTTAATATTCATTGGTATCAAGCTTAAAGATTATCATGTTAATAGTTAGGTTGAGACATCATTTAAAGATTAACATGATAATATACTCACAATATTGTTTAGACATAAATAATATTGAGAGGATATTTGAATATGATGATCATCAGTTAGTTCATACATTTGGTTAATCGAATATATAGGAAATAAGTTAATGAAACTAATCTTGACATGCTTTTACTAATTGATTTCAAACCAAAACTCTCTTTAATCCAAACAACTCTCTTTGAAATACTAGACTTGTTTGAATGAAATTTACTCTTTTTGTGACTAAGACCAAAACCCCTTTTATAACTATAACCCTTATATACACTTGAACTATAGAACAACTGTGATATCACACTAATCCCCGCGAAAAACGATAATTTAAAATACTCGTGGTAGAAAATACGTACAACAGTGGTCCTAGGACTAGAGGGGCTTGCGAATGATTTGGATTGCCATGATCTGGTCTATTAGGAAATCTCAAAATGATATTGTTTTCAAGAGCTTCGTTGACACCAAAAGTCGTGGTAGACTCAGACATTTTTTTGGCGTGGAATTGATATCTTGGTAGATCCTTGTTAAACTCTCGTGTTTTCTCATATTGACTTGAGGATCCTATTCTGTGTCTAAACCATTAGCAGGGTAAGTAGTTTCGACCTCCATTGAATGTGTTCTTGCCGTGTCTTTGTGGTTGGTGTTCTTCAGGTGTCCTCGGGTTGGAGATGTCTAACGTCGATTAATACTGGAATTTTTTGTGTGTTTCTTGCTTTAGTTTTCGCTTTTGGTTGTCGCTTGTACGATGGTTCAATTTTCTTTTCTGGCTGTTGTGTTTTCTTTTTATTCCGGTTGATACTTCTTGTGTCCTCCTTAGGTCTTTGTTTTGGATGTAGAACTTTATATATATATATATATATATATATATATATATATATATTACGAGGAGGGATCAAATTACACCCAAAGAGTTACATGCACCATGAGTTACACTTGCTCAAAAACGTCACTTCAGATTAATATTTTTTAAAATCAACCGTTTGATTGAAATATATCATCATATAGATTATACCTATAAAGTTTGAGATTAATCTATAATGATTTACTATACGATAAATATATCCAAAGATTAACGTCAAAATGGACTTCCATATAACGTTAATTTTGATGTAGTTCAATGACATAATAAATCATTATAGATTAATCTCAAACTTTATAGGTATGATCTATATGATGGTATGTTTCAATCCAACAATTGATTTAAACAAATATTAATCCGATGTGACATTTTTGAGCGAGTGTAACTCAATGTGTAACTCGTCGAGTGTAATTTGATCTCTCTATATATATATATATATATATATATATATATATATATATATATATATATATATATATATATATATTATTTAAAAAGACATATTTAATCCCCAAGTTTCTTAACTTTATTTAAGTAGGATTACAGAAGTTAAAAGACACACTTTAAGAAACAAAAATATATATTAGTCTAGATTCTACGAGAGTGTTTACTCCTCGCATGATTAAGTTGTAGTTTTTTTTTGGCACATGTTATTTTTTATAAAAAAAGAATATATTTTATTACATTATGTTTTTCAAATCTACCTAATTAAAGTTAAAAGTATTTTTGTCCTCTGTCATTTAATCGAATTTTGATTTTTTTGTTTTAATATTGTCTCATGCAATTTGTGCAATTTCAACTTTTGCTTCATGGCATGGGTTGTGTCATGCTTTTGCCCCTACCTTTCCAACTAATTTCTATAGGGTATAAGGGTAACATCTAAAAGATAATTTAAAGAGGAAACCAAAACTCGGTCAAATGAGGGAGGGCAAAACTAATATTAACCCTTAAATTGATTAACAAGAATATGTTACTACTATGATTAGTTATGTTAAATTGGTAAAATATAATTGTTTAATCTAATTATATATTTGTATATGCATCTAAGTTTGCGTTTTTAAGTGAGGTGAAAGAGTATATATAAGACCAAAATTGTTATAAAAGAGAGAATAATACCATTAGAATTCCTTTGATATCATTATTGGAGAGTTCAAAGCCAAGCATGCCATCCTCTTGTAATTGAAGAAGAATATCCACAAACCCTTTCTTCTTGAATTGATCATTTTCTATCTTCTTTAAAGCCAAACGCTCTTCAATCACATTATCAAACAATTCATCAAGTGCTCGAAAAGTGTCCTTAAATTCCCCAATTTTACCACTAAGAACATCAATCCAACCCAAAGAAGGAAAATAATCTCCAACAACAAAAGTTGTAAGATGAATCATAACTTTTCTTGCTAACTCTTTCACGTTTCCTTCATCTTCACACTTCCTTCCAAGAGCACTTTTACAAATAATATTGTTTGTTGTTGAAAGCAAGATCTCACTTAGATTCACACATGCATTATTCGAGCTAGCTTCACGTAGCTTACTCACCATTTCTTCAACTTCTTCTTCTCTAATAACTTGAAATGATTTTACACATTTCACACTCAAAAGTTCTATAGCACATATTTTTCTTTTCTGTCTCCATTTTTCTCCATAATTTCCAAAACCAACGTCCGTACATCCATACAACAAGATTTTTGGAGCTATATTTTGTGGTCGGTTTGAAAAATTTATATCATGATTTTTCATGATTTCCATGGCTACATCTGCTGATGAAACCACTAAGGCTGGAGTTTGTTTTTGTCCTAATTGCAACAACATCATGTTTCCATATTTGAGTGATAGGTCTCGAAGTGAACGGTGTGGAAGTGTGCCTAGTTGGTGAAGATTACCGATGATAGGTAGTTTTGGAGGAGATGGAAGCTGATTTAGATTAGTTTTGGGTTTGAATTTTCTGAATGCAAACTTAAAAATCAACACACTTATAAGGAAGAAAAGAGGTAGAGAAAAGGGTGAAGAAAAAGCTTGTGTGATTTGTTTCTGTGATAACATTTTGAAAGCCGTTGCTTTTTCTAGCATATCTTGAACTTAGAGACAGGCATAACATATATACCAGGGCTGTCAATTAGGGTCATTTTCAAGCACACATCACACGTTTGGTGCTTCAAAAATTATAATTAAAAAATTAAAAAAATATATTTATTGAATCATAAGATATTTGATAAGCTGTTTGAACTCATGTGCCAAGTGCACCAAAAATTCATTATCCAATCCTTCACCGAGTTGCTGTTCGAAAACACAAGAACGTCATATGAGCCAAATTATCTTGAATAATAGTTGCATTGTTGTTATCCTTACCTCCATGATCTTTCAGGCATTGAAGACAAACTTTTCTTATATGACTCTCCTTATTACAATGATAGCATCGAATACCAGATGATTCACCACAATAAAACTTCAACTGTCTTTTATACTTCTTCTTGTTGAACTTACCATCCTACATAAGAATTTTCCTTTAACGTCCAAACCTTCACCAACCGTCGAAGGTTTATGCTCATTTCATTCATTCAAGTCCTTAGAATACAAGGCTGATTAAACATCTTCAAAAGTCAGAGACTCTCTTCCATACAAGAGGGTTTCTTTGAAGTGAGCATGTGATATGTGCAATGCACACAACAACAACAACACTGGTTGATATGGGCATAGCTCTGCCGTCGTCGTCTCCTTTGGTACCTGTCAAAAAACCTTATCACCAAGGCTGAACCAGATTGTGTCGTGGGATTTCTCTATCACTGCTGTCTTTTTCAACTGCCACTAACTTAGCATTCATGGTTGTGGCTCCCTTCAACGCTTCCAAGTAATCCTACTGAAACGGTATGACTTTCATCATCAAGCGCCACAGACCGAAATTGTTCACTCCGATGAACTTTTCAATCTCATACTTTGTTGAAGGCATCTTTTCCATGCTTACTGACAAGTGCCAAAATGTAGTTATTTTGTATATACATTTTGTGGCACTTATCCGTTCTTTTGTTGATATTTAGTTGAATAATCCCCGCTTTTAGTATATTTGTGTACATAATAGAATAATTGAGTTTTTGTGTAAATATTGTATCATTTGATAGTTTTTCATCTCTTTTATAGGTATTCATTCATAATTGGAGCATTGAGTAATAAAGGCCAAAGGCTAAGCTTCAAGAGTGTGATTTTGCACAATACGTCATCGAATAAAGCTCAAATTCAACACAATAAAAATCATCAATTTGGTTGATATTTCTTCATGGTTGGATAGAGCATTGAATAAGCTTTCCAACGCTTCAAACCGGGCGCAATTCCGAGTTACGGTTCTCAAGATATGCCAAAAATAAAATGTTGAAAATAGCAGACCGCGCTTAGCGCGACCTGCGACATCAGAATTCTTTAAAAGGGGCTCAAAACACATTTTTAGGTTATGGGTTGGGTATTTTTGAGTCCCAACACCATCACCTTCATATTTTTGGTAGATTAGCTTAGAAAACAACATTGGAGCTTGCATTTTGATGATTGGAGGTGGATTGCTCTTCGATTGGCTTGACAACCAATGTAGATTTGTGGTTTATCTCTTCTCCTCTTTGTGTATTTCTCTTTTGTTGGGTTTGTATGTATTTCTACTCATAACTCTTGTATATTTATCGCCTTTGGCTTGTATAAAGTTTGCTTTACGAATTTGTGTCGGTGATTATCTTGGGTTTTTACTTTATGTTAGGGGTTTGAGCTTTGCTAGGGATAGATTGCTTAGATTCTTACCTAGGATGATTATCTGTTAGTTTCCGAATGCTAGAGATAGGTTTAGAGCTGACATTCACTATAGAGTATCTGAACTTAATGCCTCTGCGTCGGTGAAGTATGCCAGGAATGGGTATGGAGGTGACGCAGTTGACTTCTTTGTTGTCGAGGTATGCCAGGAATGGATATTGAGATGATTTGGGAGGATTCTCAATTTGGGTTAGAAATAGCTTAGGTTGTGAGAGGTATGTGATGACACGGACAAGTATCGTAGGCTGAGTATGACATGGGTGGTAGATTTAAGTCTGTGACGGGTAGTTTACATTCGTTCCGGATAAGCTGTCTATCCTTTATACTTTTTGTTCATTTACTTTTTGTCTTTTATTTTCATTTCTTTTAATCTCAAACTCATTAACGGTAGAATTGTCGAACGACGAATCAATAACCAATCTCTGTGGACACGATACGATATAACCTAACCGGTATATATCACCCGGTAAAAATAATACCAACTCTTTGCTTGCCGCTTATACCGCCGCAACAAAATGGCGCCGTTGCCGGGGATTGGTTTTATTGTTTCTGTATTGCGATAATTCCGTTGTTTTTGAGTTTTGTAATTATTGTATATGTTGTATAGACTTTGTATATGAACTTGTATATGTTACTTGTACATGTTATGTGTTTACTTTCCATACTTATACATACTTGTGATTTTCTTAGTTTTCTTGTGATGTTGTGAATTGTCTCGTACTCGTAACGTTTGTTGTGTGGTTGTTAGGACACTTTCTTTAGGTTTGCGCGGTGTGGCAATACCATGGCATGACGAGAGGAGGTTACTAGTGCTCGCACAATAAAGGCGTCGAGCTTACGACGTAAAACAAGCATGTTTTTGTTTGTTTATGTTTATGTTGTTTGGTGGCTTATGTTTTAACAAGTTGAAATAGGACTTGCTCTTAATTTCAAACCTTCACTTTTCAACTTGTTAATTCATTGTCACCACATTTTCGTATTGTTATTTGCTTTTGTTTTGTTATGTCAATTTGTTATTTTCCACAAGTTTGTAGTGTTTTAGCTTGTGGAAGTGTGTATGTATTATAAATATTGTTTAGATATGTAAATGAGATTGTATAGGTGTGTAAGTGGAGCTTGCATAGCGCATTCTTTGTCATTTTATGGTGTGGGCGCTTGCGCTTAGCGTGCTCGCTATGGGCTGAATTCTTTAAAATTTCACTTGGTTTTCCCTTTTCCCACTTTCACCAAGGCTTTTTGTATTGAATAAAATTAGTATTATTTTTCTAATTTTTTTGTTATTGTTTGGACTCAAATTTTGGTTTGTTAGTTTAAGGTTGCATTTGGTGATTTTCTGAGTTTGACCGTTTCAACTCGCGGATGTATGGTAATGATAATTTTTAAAGTTGCTACACGTCAGGTACTCGTTTATCGCTTTCTATAGCATAACATGTTTAGGAAATTTATCATTTGTATAATTACCATGCTATTCATTCTTTTTGCATTACTTGCTCATGAATTGAATCACTTTAGTTCCTTTTTTACCCATAAATGTGAGGAAGCTTTCCATTGTTTACATATGAGAGTCCACATTCTTGTTTTAACTAGATTTTATTATGCTTAATCTTTAGTTTTGTATTGATTGTATGATTGCAAGAAAATGATCAAGGCATTTGTTGATTTTGAGCATAACTACCTTGGCCAAATATTCAATTCACCTTGTGAGTGTGTGAACCTTTGTTACCCCCTTTGAGCTTTTATCGATATCGATGTTTATTTGAACTTGATGCTTGTCTATGAGTGTCAATTCATCTTTTTTGTATGGATATTGATTTCTTTGTTTCTTGAACCCTCAACTATATGTTGTTGTATGGATTTTTACCTTGCCTTAGAAAGTAGGGAGTATTCACACATAATGATGTTGGTTGAATTCAAGTTGGGGAGATGAATGTTTATGTGCTTATGTTATGATTGATATGAGGTTGAGAAAAGAAAAAGAAAAGAAAAAGTAAAAAAGAAAGATTAGAAAAAGAAAGAAAAAAAGAGAAAAGCTTTGAAAAAGAAAAACAAAAAGAGTAGGAATAATGTTATGTTAATAAGTGAGGTGTGTTTGGTGTGAAATTTGTGATGAAGAAGAAGTTTGATTGAAATTTTATTGTTTGAAACTTTGTGAGTTGATCACTCCCTTGGATTTAGGCAAGTTTTTGTTTCGATTAGCTTTAGGACTTATCACTTGTTTGTTAACCAAGCCACATTACAACCTTGAAAAGCCCTTGTGATTCTTGCATTTGTATTTTCAATACGTTTTTGGATGAATGCATAATTTAGTCTATTGTTTGCAAGATTGTGGAGGAGTATTTTTTATCCCCACCTTTGTGTGTTCTTCAGCTACTGATGAATTTTTGCTAGGTGTGATTCATGATTGAGTTTGTTTTGTTTTAGAATGTTTTGCATGATTTTTGTACTTAGGATTTATTTAGTTTATATGTTGTCATTGTAGGATAGTGGTAAGTTTGTATTTGTCGTGTACATTTTTCGTTTGAACCATACATTTGTTTTCCGTTTTTAAAACTTGTTGATTCGTGATTCTTTGATTATCGTTCATTGTTTCTTTAGGTTTACTTGACTTTGTTTGAGGACAAACAATGTTTCAAGTTGGGGAGAGTCGTACCAATTTGTTATGAAATTGGATGCCTTTGACAAACATCATATTCTAGAGAATACTCTAGAATCTCTAACTCGACCTTGGCAGCATTAAGGCATTCCATGCCTCACTAGCGGGCTTGTCAGACAAACATGTATAACTAAGGGGTCACATAACCCTTGAAACGACATGCGGCATAAAATATGATTCTATAATGTCATCCTTAGAAGCCCAATCATCATTTAGTTAGTGGAGATTATATCCACCTAGTTCCTGATCCTAAAATACCCGTTACCTAATAGGCGAGTCAAAATGGTATGAGGAGATAGAGAGAGCTCCAAAGAATGCTATATGAGCATTTTTACAAGGCTAGCCATCTTCACTAGGCGTAAGACATATATACTACCAGTTGGGATCCTAGATTGGGCATTAGTGTTGCACCCCAAAATTTGCCCTCCTATCTCGATTTTATCTGGCTCAGGCTTCGCATTCATCTGCATACGCTTCCATTAGGTCATTAACATTAAACAAACATTCATTCACTACATATGCATCATTTCGTCGTATTTAAATTGACCAAAAGTTAGTTTAAATCGATATCTGCATCGTTTTATAATTATAAATACCCGATATTTCACTTCATTCATTTTTACCTCCTTACCTGTTTACCGTATCAATTTAAGTTGATTTATATGTCGATGATATCATTATTTTGGCTTTATAAACAGACGGTTAAAACTAATTCGACACTGTACGAAAATTAGTGAGAAAAATATTTCAAGTTTTCGCCTCTAACTCACTGCTTTATGAATCTACGTGTCGCGTAGATCATGAAAATGTGCTCTCTCTAATTTTTCGGTACATTTCGAAGTCTCGTTTTTAATCGTGAATGTTTTAAAACCAGATATTCTTTATTATCGTTTTATTTCAATTTTAAATATTTCGATAATTTTTCTTTAATGTTTGATACATATAATTTATTTTAATATGTTTATTTTATTTTTTCGGATAAATTTTTGTCCGAACTTTTATCATTTTTATCTCTAAAAATCAAACAAAAAATACTATTGGGCTTATTAATTTTTATCAATTTCATTTTTAGGCCCATTTTATGATTAAGGGTAATTTTGGCATTTGAAAAAAATATGAAAACCCTAATTTCTTTGATATATATATGTGTTATAACTTGCAACAAAGGAGGCCAAAATTGAAAAACACATTGGGAGGCCAAAAAAAAAATTGAAGCGGAAGCGGCTGGTGAAAAAAACCAAAATTATAAAAAAAATATATCCATCATCTTCCTCACCCGGTTCTGTTCCAACCGTATCACCCATTCCTCACATCAACCACACATCTTCGCCGCTCTCCTTCACCGTTCTTTCCCACCTCACAGCTCATACTCCAACCGCGACCCAACTCCAAAACCCCAGCTCACATTTCCATCCATTCCTCCAAATTCCCACCGTAGCTACTCCCTCCGTCTTCGTCCGTTCACCCTTCAACCTCCAACCCGCCGTTACTCCCTCTGTTACGCGTCTCTCTCTCCTCGACACAGTCCAACCTTCATCACCGATTTGTACCCTTCTGTTCATCTTCGCCCTCACACCGCCTAACTCCCTCTCTGTAAAACCGCTACCAACTTTCCCCTGTTTCCCACCTTTCTCCTCGTCTCTCTCACGTCATCATCACCGAAACCCATTTTATCAGCCGGCTTCCTCCCTCCGCTACCATTAACACGCTAACCTCCATCTCCATCTTCACCTTCCAATCCCAGCCGCCGTATCTTCCACACAGCCGCAAAACCCCGTTGTTCTCCATCGCAAGCTCACCGTAACGACTTCTGAATCCTCGTCTTAGACACAGTTTTGGTTCGGTGCCAGCGGCGTTAAATGCGCCACAACAACACTCCGACGATTCAATGACAACTTCATCCGGTTTCAGATCGACTTTTTCGCTTGAACACCATCAACTTCAGCTCAATTAGTTTCAAACCATAAGTCAACCGGATTTACGCTTACGAATGTTTGAGGCGATAATCTCGACACAAATTCAAATTCCATTCGTTCACATTTCGGCACTATTCGTAAGTTTCGACACCTGTTATGGATTTGTAATTATGCTATTGAGTTTTATTACTTGTTCAAACTGTTTGTGTTGTATGATTTATGTCAAACAATCGAGGATTATTAGTCGTTGGGATACTATGTGGGATTCGTCTGAAATTATCTCTAACTGCGGTTGCTATGTTCGCAACCATCGTGTTCACAATGTGTTGGTTCGATTAATCTGGATTGTCTTTCTTTGAATGAGTAGTAATTTGTGTTGAATTTGTGATATTTGAGATAAGTTTGAGATTATAAAGTGTTAACATCAATGCCTTTTCATTTAGTTTTAATTTGATTTGTGGTGTTTGTTGAGTTATAATGGTTTTGAATGAACTGGACACCATGTTGAAGTTCGGAATGTCATGTTTTAACATAGTAAATCTGTAAGTTTCCATGCTAAGTCAGGATAAAGTTTTGTCGATGGTAGGCTTTGGTTTGTGACAAATTAGCAAGATTTTCTTAAAAGTTAGGTCGTTATGCTGTGATATCTAGTTTGATACCGTTTTAGTTAATCAAATTGAACTATAATGCCGTGTTGAATTCTCCGAAATTGGTTTGATAGTGTAATACATTGGATTGGTCCGACATACTGTGATACTGTTAAATGTAGCTAGCTTTAAGATGTTATTAATCCGGTTTTGAAATTGGGATGATACCATTGTTTTTGTTGTGACAATATCCGATGATGTTGCTTTCATGTTTTAGTTCATATCAACTTAGATAATACCACCCATATCGATACCGTTTTTCATTCGAGCTGAATTGTGTAAGTTTGCTAGCTATATTGAAGCATTCGATTATGATATATGTGCAATTTGATTTGAATATTGACATCATTGTTGTTTATCGTTAAATCGAGCATTTCAAATGAATATGTGCGTCATTGGATTAGTGTAGCGGCTGCCCGGGTTGGTAAATGGTTGATAATGCAAGTTGCCTTTGAATTCATGTGGTCTTTGATCGATATTTAGAGTGTTTCTTGAGATTCCATAGCTGCTGCCCGATGTTTTGTTTTGGTCGATTTAAGCTTGCATCGAATATGATTTGTCATGTCTTAAACTTGAATCGAATAATAACATGAACCATTGTCATTTGTTTTCATTTTTGAATCGTTAATCATGAATAAATTCTTCATTCTTGAATTGTTCATTCATTCATATGAGTTGCATTCGATTTTAATATCTTACTTATTAACCTTGTTTACTTTATCATCATTTCATTTCACTTTATTCCACACTTATGCTACTAACTAGCTTGCTACTTGTGAAGGCATTCAAGGATCGTTCAAACATCATTTATTCTTAGCATCCATATAAATTCTCTCCAATTGCATTTTTATAGTTATCCTACTATTTAGTATTTAGAATTTTAATTTTATGAACATACAAATATTCAATATTTTATTTTTATATTGTAGATATAGTTATATAATATTTCTATTTTATATTTAGTATTGTAAATACAATTATACTACTTTTATTTATATATCTTATTTGGTTCATTTTGTAAATAAAATTACATTGTAATTATTATTTTTGTGTTACGATTTTGAATTTAGAATTTAATTCAACCTTCGAATGAATTTGAACGCAAATATATCTATTCTTCGAATAGTTTTTGTTTGTATCTTGAGTGATGTAGGAGCCTTCATTTGGTATTCATCCGATGCATCAGGCCTTATCCAACCTTGAAGACTACTTGGAGCTCAATTCTTTCGACGCATAAAAGCTATTCAATTATTCAAACTAATTCGATTTGGTTGTAATAGTTTAGGATTTATTTCCTTGTGTGTTCTAATCATCGTTTAATCACGCGTTTATCATATTAGAACACATAGCCTCCTCTTGGGCTCTTCATCAAAGAAGCCGGTAAACATACACAATGCACACCGCACACATTTATAGTTTGGTCCGGGCTTTTCTGCGACAACTATTCGATCGATTGTTCCAATCGGTCGTTTAGAATACTAGTGTCACGCTAGTCCCACTTTTAGGAGCATACATAAAGCCACCTTGTATGGGCTCGCTTGTTTTCCTAAAACACTTTCAAATCAAAAATAATTAATTGAACTTATTTTCTTTCCAAAATCAATTTTTTTCTCCAAAACAAAACAAGTGCTATGGTACTTAATTGAATTGTTAGAGGTTCGCCCAACGATTTAATTAAAATGTAAAGTATTTTGGCCATTAGAGGGTAACCCAATGACTTGAATACTTTATTCCATACACTTGGACATTTAAAACACTTTCATATTAAATTAATTAATTGAATTTGTTTTCTTTAAATCAATTTTTCTACAAAAACAAAAAAAACATAGTGTTATGGTATTTAATTAAATTGTTAGAGGTTCGCCCGACGATTTAATTAAAATGTAAAGTATTTGGGCCATTAGAGGGTAACCCAATGACTTAAATACTTTATTCCATAACACTTAATAAAAGTGAACTTTGTTTCACCTCACTCCTTTCATAATAAAGATTTTTGGATGAGAGAAGATCGGTTGACCTCAATCACCAATCTCGAGTATCGAATCGTTAGAGGATATCCCGACGTTTTGGTACTTGTCATCTACCATTAAAATCAATTCAACCCATTCAAATTCCTTTTTCGCTCATATGCGATTATCAAAAATCAAGAACATTTTCTTCTAAAATCAACACAACCAATCCAAGACATTTTCAACAAGAACTACGGAGTTTTGACTTTCCCATTGCACGAGGGAATACGTAGGCACGCGGTTTCGAAACCGTGTCAAACTCAAAATAATAACAAACAAATCCCGTTTTCTTCTTTCTTATTTACAATTTAGAAATTAGCGATCACACACACACAAACAAATTTTGAACTAAATGGGTCCCATCGAGTACGATGGACGTAAGGGGTGCTAATACCTTCCTCTTGCGTAACCGACTCCCGAATTCATCTTTTGGTCTTGTAGACTGCCTTATCCAATTTTTGTGGGTTTTATCTATATTTCCCCGTTCTTTCTAGAACAAATAAAATTAGGTGGCGATTTCATTGTTTTTTTGAAAATTCATTTAAATGATTTTTTTTGAAAATCGAGTTGCTTGATTAAGCGACTTCATCGGGATTTTTTAAAACTTTTTGACTAAGCGAGTCAACCCTAGTTTGGTTCTTCGCATGTTTGTGTGTTTGTTTATCGCTTTCTTCTTTATGCTTATCTATTGTTTATTTGCTTATTTTTCTCTATGCTTTATATATTAATCTGTTGATATATTTTTGTGATGGGAATTCATGGGCATTGTTACATAGATAAGCCCACTACCCAGGCTTCTAGGTCACCTTTTAGGAATAGAGAGGGGTTGCGTAGCTTAGGTCCACTTGACCCCATTGTCTTGTTGGCCCGAAGCGAAGACTCCGACTTAGAGTTGGTTGTTTTAAGGAGGTTGTTGGCCCGCGATAGCGCAGGACATCAATCTTTGGACAAATGACCTATAACTCTAAGTTTGTTCAAGTTGTCCTAACCGAGACCAAACGCTCAAATTTTGGATTTCGAGCATCCCGTTAAGAGCCGTTTCTTGGGGTATACTTTTACAAATACTATCGCCATGTAGGCCTCTCGCGCGATGGTAGTGTTTGTAAAAGGGGATCTGAGACTCCGAGAAACATTTAGCAAAAAAAACAATTAGAACCACCTTGTTCGGGATTATTGGGTATAAAACCTAGAGCTATCCTGTTGTAGGAGCCCACCTAAATAAGTTGTTCTAATTACCAATATCATCTCTGATTCACGTCTCTGTGAACCTGTTATTATCATCATATTGCATTACATTTGCATCAATCATAAAAAAGAGTTTATTTCTCTTATCCTCCATGCATCATCATGCATTTCAATCAAAGGACTCATTTCATCCTGGCTTCTTATTCAGAATCTCAAGACTTCAAGACTGATTTCCTGACATCACCGTCATCATGGATCAACTTCAAGCAAGTGTGGTTGCGATGAATACTCGTATAGATACCCAGATGGATCAATTCATGGAGATTATCCAGAACATCGCCATTGGACAAGAAGAGTTAAAGCAAGTTGTTCAGAGGTCCGAAGTTGTTGCTATTGATCATGTTAATCCACCAGGTGTTGGTCTTAACCACAAGGAGGTCCTTTCAGATCAAAATGTCAAAAACACCGTCCAGATGCATGTCAATGGAACTCCTCACTGTGATGACATCTTTGAGTCTTCGTTTGACACCTTCAGGTTTCCGATCGAAGAGAGTGAGTCTGAGAAAAAGCTTCACCTCCTTGAGAAAAAGATGAAAGCTATTGAGGGTCGTGATTCCCTTGGTTTAGACACTCCTAGTTTGTGCTTGGTGCCTTGTATCAAAATTCCTACCAAGTTCAAAGTCCCCACATTTGAGAAGTATAAGGGTACCTCTTGTCCGATTACTCACATCAAAGCCTATTGCAATAAGATGGCTCCCTATGCGGAAAATGACAAGCTCCTCATGCACGTTTTTCAAGATAGCCTCAGTGGAGCATCTCTCGATTGGTACACTCAGCTTGAACGAACTCACATTCAAACTTGGAAAAATTTGGCTGAAGCTTTTGTCAATCAGTACGACTATAATAGGGACATGGCTCCCACCAGAATTCAACTCAAGGTTTAACTCAAAAGTGAAGAATCTTTCAAAGAGTATGCAGAGATGGAAGAATTAGCTGCTAGAGTTCAACCTCCTCTTTGGACGAGAACTCATTGAGATGTTCTCCAACACCTTGCAAGGTCCCTATATGATCGCTGGATGTACTTCTACGTTTTCACACCTAGTTGTTGTAGGGCAGAATTGAGCGTGGTCTCAAGATGGGTAACATTCAGGATGTTGCTATTGCTTCTGAATTTCCAGAGAGAATTGATGAAGATGCAAGTACAATTTTTGAGGATGAGGAAGAAGCTCCTGCTTACCCTCAATTTGAAATTCTTAATCAAGTGACAAAAGCTACTTCTAATCAGTGTGCTCCACAAATCTGTGCTGCAACTATCTGTCAAACACCCGTTCAGTATGCTCCCCAGCAGCGGAACGCTCCTCAGCAACAAACTTATCGACAAAATCGTCAACAGCGAGGTGGGAAGAATCTGATAAGGCCAAGAAAAGTGCATGATCCAATCCCTATGCCTCATCGTGAGTTGCTCTCTCACCTACTCCAACATTCTTTGGTGGAGTTAAAGGAGCTTAGGACACCTCCTTTTCCGTATCCTTCGGGATATGATCCTGATGCCTACTGTGAGTTCCATTCTGGGGCACCTGGCCATACAATTGATGGATGTAATCTTTTCAAAGGCACGGTTCAGAAACTCATTAATTCCAAAGCAATCACGTTCACTCCAGAGGGCCTACGCATTAATTGAACTTTCTTTTGACTCAATGAACGCCACGACTACAAAGTGCATCTTCTGAAGCAAGAAATCCATACGGAGACCAGTCTCCTCAACATGGAGATTTCTAGTTTTATCTTGCATGCTCATTTGTAATCTTTCTTATTTTGTTCAGTACTTTCTTGTATGCAAAACGTGCTCATTTCTGAATACTAATCATAATGCATTGAATCTGTTTGTCTTGAATTGATCAATTCGTATTCACTCTTAAATGTTTTTATATGCTTTTTGATATTCAACTCTTATTAATAAAGCAACACCTCTGTACGGAGGATGACGAACAATTTACCAATAATCTCAAACGGTATGCTTTCGAGTAAAAACTCTGCTAACGATGTACAGGCTTTGTTTCAAATTCCCAAACACTGGAGATATAAGGGAGTGAAACCCTCGTTAACCCCTTTTGAGCCTCGAAGTAGGAGTTTCTTTTCTGTTCAGAAAAAACCCTCATTTTTTAAACCTGGGGAAGGGTAGTGTTCAGTTAACCCGATCGAGCGTTCAAAACTCATCAAGAGTGCGCATCCAAGGATACAACAATGATTATCCTTCAAAAGATTGAGGAAATTCAAAGCCCCAATGGTCAACCTTCGTCTATCATCAATGTGCATTAAAGGAGAATGATACCATAATGGTTATCTCTCGCACTCCAGGAACTCAACGGATGATGATACCACCATTTTCATCTCTCATCCACTAAGGATTCAAGTAGTCACAATCACCTTCAATCAAACAAAGATGGAAGATCACACGACTTGTTCAAAAAAAAGTGATAAAAAAAATGATGAAAAAAAGCCTGCTAAGTCGAAACTTCATAATAAGTCGCTTAGGCAAAAATGGCAAAAGAAAATAAAATAAAAAAAGGATTACAAGACAAAATAAAATCCTCAACAAAAGAACAAAGTCGTGTGATCAGACACCAATAGCAAAAGGTGAGTGACTGTCGTGTCCAAGAAACCTCAATGGTTCCTCAACCGCATCATAAACTTCTCTCAAGAGATGAATGCTCATGTCAAGTTATCTGAACTTAGGAATGGAGAACATCACGGAGAATGGGAGGGCACCAAATATTTTGCGCCTAAAAATCTTTTTTCTAAAAACCCGTGAACCAGACCACGTTACAACCCTTAAAAGTCCTAATTGAAGCATGGGTTAATTCGAAAGCAAAACTGTTACGAGAATACAGTAACCTGACTCCTAGGAGGTTTGCTAAACATTTGAGTTGGTATCACTCAATCTTTTACAAAAAATCAATGTTCCAACGTTTCTTTCAATAAAAGTTTTTAACTTTAAGACAAACATGAACTTTGCATTAGAATTATCATTCGTAGAATAAAACATTCTTTGCATACAGATAAGTGCTTAAACATCAAGTAAGCTTGCATAATGAGCATCAGATGGATAATTTGATTGTCCTGAAGGACATATTGCTTCAAGTATTCGATTGAGCACAAAGCAGCTCGAGTTGAGAAGTAAGGTTGTGAAGTAGCCTACTTTCAAGATGCAAGTTAACCACCCTGAGTAGGTGATATCTTCAAAGTTCAGTCAATCTGGGGCATTTATGTCGAGATTCGAAGAATCTCTCAAAGTGCTGAGCAATCAGGGGCATTCACCCGAGCAAGGTTGAAACCCTCTTTACCTTTGGTTAGTCAGGGGCAATGTTTCCAGGTCTACAACAGTGGAGCAGATTATCTTGATGGTACAGATCTCAAGAAGCTTTCTCGAGGCTATTTTTCTTCAAAGTCCCTACAGACTGGGGCAAAGCATTATGCAGGGGCATTCCTCCACCTCATAATTAATCAGGTCAATTCCAGGCGCAAGCTAAACAACCATTGAGTTTGAATGGCATGTCAGGAAGTCAGGATCGTCATCCTTAGCACATCAGAGATCTAAGTCTGTGTTGGTATTTTCTCCATCAGAAGTTCAGGATCAATATCTCCAATTCAAGTCAGGATCGTTATCCTCAGCTCATCAGAGATCAAGATTTTGTTATCCAAAGATTTTAGAATGAAAGAGCGTGATGCACCTGAGCTTTGGTCACCAACAAAACTTCTTTTCCTCCCACAAGGGATATCCATGGCATGTGTGTGCCCTCGAAGTTTGTCACTCTTTTGCCGACGCGAAAAAATCACAAAGAGTAGTTCGTACCAACATAATCATTTTCAAAAGCTCACTTGTGCCGGAAGATGTTGTCGACCCCTCTTATGCAAGAGCTCGTAATCCAGGGTTATTGAAATCAGGAACTCTACGCAACACGATCATCATCCCAGATGAATGTTAATCTCTAGGAGTTACTTCCCCAGTGATGCTAATCATCGAAAGATGATACTTCTACTCTACAATCCCCTTGTCGGAGTCCAGACTACCATCTCTTTGACTAAGACCAGATGATTTATATTCAATCCATGGATGGTTGATATTTCCTCGGCAGCTCACAATTGCCTTTAGTCCCAGGCGAAATATTAAAACATGCATTGCATAACATCCTAAAAAAGGGCGTAGCATTTCCATTAATATGGAGCATTACGCTAAAAAAACTCAAAACATGCATCATTGCATTACAATGCATCCTCAAAAAAAGCGTAGCATTTCCATTGATATGGAGCATTACGCCAAAAATAATAGTCTCAAACATGCATCTAAGCATAAGCCAGATTAAAATGTTTCTCGAGTACCTTTTGCGTCTCCGAAGAGAAGTTTATCCATAAAAAAAATTCCCAAGTGGTATTCCCATCGAGTTCCTCAAGAAATTCTTCTTGTTGTTATCTGCATTTTTGACCCCGTGTCGGTCTCCTACATCATTCAAATTCAGTATATTTACCAAGCGTCTTGCTTTTTGCAAATTCTTATTTTGGTTACCTTACCCGTGTTTGTCTCTGTCGTTAGAGTGCGAGTAAGAGTTGGTGTCTAACCTTTCTTGCTTCTCAATTGTTTGAGTATCCATACTTGGTGTGTGGTAATTCATATAATTGCCACTCTTGAAGAATTACACCCCGCCTTTGGCCTGAGGGATATTGTATTTCTTGCATAATTGCAAACTTTTAAAAGTCCAACGTAGTTGGGCAATCCTTGCTAGGATCCCCTTTGTTTGGCCTCTTTCCCCGTGAATTCGTCTTCGATCGACGATTTTACCATTCCATATATCTTCTCCCCAGTGAGTCTGCTCCAGTCGGTCTCTTTCCAGTGTATGTCTAATATCCTTACCTGACATATGCTCCCTATATGTGTTCAATATCCTTACCGAACATGTATATTCGATCTTTATGTGTCAAATATCCTTACCGGGCATGTATATTTTCGAAACCTTTGTTAGAGTCGTCTTCGGTCGGTCTCTTTCCAGTGTATGTCTAATATCCTTACCTGACATATGCTCCCTTATGTGTCTAATATCTTTACCTGACATATACTCCCGTCCGTTCTCATTTTTGATCTGCGAATCAACTTATTGAAGTATGCTCGTTCTAAAGATCTATGAGTTCTCACCTTTCTGATCTGCGAAGCAACTTATTGAAGTATGCTCGTTCCAAAGGTCTGTCTGGTTTCGTTTTTGATCTGCGATGCAACTTATTTGCGCGTTCCAAAGATCTACCTGTTCTCATTTTTGATCTGCGATGCAACTTATTGAAGTATGCTCGTTCTAAAGATCTATGAGTTCTTACCTTTCTGATCTGCGAAGCAACTTATTGAAGTATGCTCGTTCCAAAGGTCCGTCTGGTTTCGTTTTGATCTGCGATGCAACTTATTGAAGTATGCTCGTTCCAAAGATCTACCTGTTCTCATTTTTGATCTGCGAAGCAACTTATTGAAGTATGCTCGTTCTAAAGATCTATGAGTTCTCACCTTTCTGATCTGCGAAGCAACTTATTGAAGTATGCTCGTTCCAAAGGTCTGTCTGGTTTCATTTTTGATCTGCGAAGCAACTTATTAAAGTATGCTCGTTCCAAAGATCTGTTTGTTCTCATTCTTGATCTGCGAAGCCGCTTATTCAAGTGTATTCGTGCTAAAGATCTATGTTTGGAGTTCGTCGTTTTTCCAATTTGACTAAAACTTTTCTCCCCGGTAACCTTACCGATGCCAGTAACCTTACTGTATGTCTCAGTTTCCCCGATCACCTGATCGATGTCTCCCGGTAACCTTACCGTTGTAGCAACTTTGCTAATTTTGTTTCACCCGATCACCTGATCGATGTTCCCGGTAACCTTACCGTTGTAGCAACTTTGCTAATTTTCTTTTCCAATCACCTGATTGTGATCCCCCGGTAACCCTACCGATGTTATGGATCTTACTACCTATTTGGTTTCCCGGTGACCTCACCGACGATAATGACTTCACTATGGCTTTCTTTTCCAATCACCTGATTGTGTTCCCCCGGTAACCTTACCGACGTCAGCCATTTTGATATCATTTTCATTCTAATCACCTGATTGACTCGTAAACCAGTAACCATACTGAAGTCGAGCCTTTTTACCAACAATTGTTTTCAAAACACGGTCGTCACCCGAACCTTTTTGAGTCGCCTTGTAAATATTCAACATAATTCCTCTCCTTTTGAGCTTTGGGAATATCATACCATTGGTGGAGGCTTCCATAATAAAAAGCCTAAATATTTCTACTTGTTCTTGGAGCAAATTTTAGGGTTCTTTGAGTATTTAATCTTCTTACCTTGAAAGTTCAAAAGGTGGCGCAATTTCACTTTCGGTTTAAGACGATTAAATAGAACAACTATTGCACCCAAAATTTGCCCTCCTATCTCGATTTTATCTGGCTCAGGCTTCGCATTCATCTGCATACGCTTCCATTAGGTCATTAACATTAAACAAACATTCATTCACTACATATGCATCATTTCGTCGTATTTAAATTGACCAAAAGTTAGTTTAAATCGATATCTGCATCGTTTTATAATTATAAATACCCGATATTTCACTTCATTCATTTTTACCTCCTTACCTGTTTACCGTATCAATTTAAGTTGATTTATATGTCGATGATATCATTATTTTGGCTTTATAAAGATGGTTAAAACTAATTCGACAACGAAAATTAGTGAGAAAAATATTTCAAGTTTTCGCCTCTAACTCATCGCTTTATGAATCTACGTGTCGTAGATCATGAAAATGTGCTCTCTAATTTTTCGGTACATTTCAAGTCTCGTTTTAATCGTGAATGTTTTAAAACCGGATATTCTTTATTATCGTTTTATTTCAATTTTAAATATTTCGATAATTTTTCTTTAATGTTTGATACATATAATTTATTTTAATATGTTTATTTTATTTTTCGGATAAATTTTTGTCCGAACTTTTATCATTTTATCTCTAAAAATCAAACAAAAATACTATTGGGCTTATTAATTTTATCAATTTCATTTTAGGCCCATTTTATGATTAAGGGTAATTTTGGCATTTGAAAAAAATATGAAAACCCTAATTTCTTTGATATATATATGTGTTATAACTTGCAACAAAGGAGGCCAAAATTGAAAAACACATTGGGAGGCCAAAAAAAAAATTGAAGCGGAAGCGGCTGGTGAAAAAAACCAAAATTATAAAAAAAATATATCCATCATCTTCCTCACCCGGTTCTATTCCAACCGTATCACCCATTCCTCACATCAACCACACATCTTCGCCGCTCTCCTTCACCGTTCTTTCCCACCTCACAGCTCATACTCCAACCGCGACCCAACTCCAAAACCCCAACTCACATTTCCATCCATTCCTCCAAATTCCACCGTAGCTACTCCGTCTTCGTCCTTCACCTCCAACCCGCCGTTACTCCCTCTATTACGCGTCTCTCTCTCCTCGACACAGTCCAACCTTCATCACCGATTTGTACCCTTCTATTCATCTTCGCCCTCACACCGCCTAACTCCCTCTCTGTAAAACCGCTACCAACTTTCCCCTGTTTCCCACCTTTCTCCTCGTCTCTCTCACGTCATCATCACCGAAACCCATTTTATCACCGGCTTCCTCCTCCGCTACCATTAACACGCTAACCTCCATCTCCATCTTCACCTTCCAATCCCAGCCGTATCTTCCACACCGCAAAACCCGTTGTTCTCCATCGCAAGCTCACCGTAACGACTTCGAATCCTCGTCTTAGACACGGTTTTGGTTCGGTCTGCAGCGACGTTACGCCACAACAACACTCCGACGATTCAATGACAACCATCCGGTTTCGGATCGACTTTTTTCGCCGAACACCATCAACTTCAAGAACTCAATTAGTTTCAAACCATAAGTCAACTGGTTTCGCTACAGAATGTTTGAGGCGATAATCTTGACACAAATTCAAATTCCATTCGTTCACATTTCGGCACTATTCGTAAGTTTCGACACCTGTTATATGGATTTGTAATTATGCTATTGAGTTTTATTACTTGTTCAAACTGTTTGTGTTGTATGATTTATGTCAAACAATCGAGGATTATTAGTCTGTTGGGATACTATGTGGGGATTCTTGTCTGAAATTATCTCTAACTGCAGGTTGCTATGTTCGCAACCATCGTGTTCACAATGTGTTGGTTCCGATTAATCTGGATTGTCTTTCTTTGAATGAGTAGTAATTTGTGTTGAATTTGTGATATTTGAGATAAGTTTGAGATTATAAAGTGTTAACATCAATGCCTTTTCATTTAGTTTTAATTTGATTTGTGGTGTTTGTTGAGTTATAATGGTTTTGAATGAACTGGACACCATGTTGAAGTTCGGAATGTCATGTTTTAACAGTAAATCTGTAAGTTTCCATGCTAAGTCGGGATAAAGTTTTGTCGATGGTAGGCTTTGGTTTGTGACAAATTAGCAAGATTTTCTTAAAAGTTAGGTCGTTATCTTGTGATATCTAGTTTGATACCGTTTTAGTTAATCAAATTGAACTATAATGCCGTGTTGAATTCTCGAAATTGGTTTGATAGTGTAATACATTGGATTGGTCCGACATCTTTGATCTGTTAAATGTAGCTAGCTTTAAGATGTTATTAATCCGGTTTTGAAATTGGGATGATACCATTGTTTTTGTTGTGACAATATCCGATGATGTTGCTTTCATGTTTTAGTTCATATCAACTTAGATAATACCACCCATATCGATACCGTTTTTCATTCGAGCTGAATTGTGTAAGTTTGCTAGCTATATTGAAGCATTCGATTATGATATATGTGCAATTTGATTTGAATATTGACATCATTGTTGTTTATCGTTCATAACTGAGCATTTCAAATGAATATGTGTGCGTCATTGGATTAGTGTAGCGGCTGCCCGGGTTGGTAAATGGTTGATAATGCAAGTTGCCTTTGAATTCATGTGGTCTTTGATCGATATTTAGAGTGTTTCTTGAGATTCCATAGCTGCTGCCCGATGTTTTGTTTTGGTCGATTTAAGCTTGCATCGAATATGATTTGTCATGTCTTAAACTTGAATCGAATAATAACATGAACCATTGTCATTTGTTTTCATTTTTGAATCGTTAATCATGAATAAATTCTTCATTCTTGAATTGTTCATTCATTCATATGAGTTGCATTCGATTTTAATATCTTACTTATTAACCTTGTTTACTTTATCATCATTTCATTTCACTTTATTCCACACTTATGCTACTAACTAGCTTGCTACTTGTGAAGGCATTCAAGGATCGTTCAAACATCATTTATTCTTAGCATCCATATAAATTCTCTCCAATTGCATTTTTATAGTTATCCTACTATTTAGTATTTAGAATTTTAATTTTATGAACATACAAATATTCAATATTTTATTTTTATATTGTAGATATAGTTATATAATATTTCTATTTTATATTTAGTATTGTAAATACAATTATACTACTTTTATTTATATATCTTATTTGGTTCATTTTGTAAATAAAATTACATTGTAATTATTATTTTGTGTTACGATTTTGAATTTAGAATTTAATTCAACCTTCGAATGAATTTGAACGCAAATATATCTATTCTTCGAATAGTTTTTGTTTGTATCTTGAGTGATGTAGGAGCCTTCATTTGGTATTCATCCGATGCATCAGGCCTTATCCAACCTTGAAGACTACTTGGAGCTCAATTCTTTCGACGCATAAAAGCTATTCAATTATTCAAACTAATTCGATTTGGTTGTAATAGTTTAGGATTTATTTCCTTGTGTGTTCTAATCATCGTTTAATCACGCGTTTATCATATTAGAACACATAGCCTCCTCTTGGGCTCTTCATCAAAGAAGCAGGTAAACATACACAATGCACACCTGCACACATTTATAGTTTGGTCCTGGGCTTTTCTACAGCGACAACTATTCGATCGATTGTTCCAATCGGTCGTTTAGAATACTAGTGTCACGCTAGTCCCACTTTTAGGAGCATACATAAAGCCACCTTGTATGGGCTCGCTTGTTTTCCTAAAACACTTTCAAATCAAAAATAATTAATTGAACTTATTTTCTTTCCAAAATCAATTTTTTTCTCCAAAACAAAACAAGTGCTATGGTACTTAATTGAATTGTTAGAGGTTCGCCCAACGATTTAATTAAAATGTAAAGTATTTTGGCCATTAGAGGGTAACCCAATGACTTGAATACTTTATTCCATACACTTGGACATTTAAAACACTTTCATATTAAATTAATTAATTGAATTTGTTTTCTTTAAATCAATTTTTCTACAAAAACAAAAAAAACATAGTGTTATGGTATTTAATTAAATTGTTAGAGGTTGACGATTTAATTAAAATGTAAAATATTTGGGCCATTAGAGGTAACCCAATGACTTAAATACTTTATTCCATAACACTTAATAAAAGTGAACTTTGTTTCACCTCACTCCTTTCATAATAAAGATTTTGGATGAGAGAAGATCGGTTGACCTCAATCACCAATCTCGAGTATCGAATCGTTAGAGGATATCCCGACGTTTTGGTACTTGTCATCTACCATTAAAATCAATTCAACCCATTCAAATTCCTTTTTCGCTCATATGCGATTATCAAAAATCAAGAACATTTTCTTCTAAAATCAACACAACCAATCCAAGACATTTTCAACAAGAACTACGGAGTTTTGACTTTCCCATTGCACGAGGGAATACGTAGGCACGCGGTTTCGAAACCGTGTCAAACTCAAAATAATAACAAACAAATCCCGTTTTCTTCTTTCTTATTTACAATTTAGAAATTAGCGATCACACACACACAAACAAATTTTGAACTAAATGGGTCCCATCGAGTACGATGGACGTAAGGGGTGCTAATACCTTCCTCTTGCGTAACCGACTCCCGAATTCATCTTTTGGTCTTGTAGACTGCCTTATCCAATTTTTGTGGGTTTTATCTATATTTCCCCGTTCTTTCTAGAACAAATAAAATTAGGTGGCGATTTCATTGTTTTTTTGAAAATTCATTTAAATGATTTTTTTTGAAAATCGAGTTGCTTCAATTAGGAACGAGAGGCTCACATCCATAGACAATTTAAAGGAGGTTTAGATAGGACCTATGGTCGCCAGTAATAAAGATAGGCACCCAACCTTTCGTAGAAGAAAAGTGTGAAATAGTCGACCAACTCAGAGGAATGTCGAATGGTTCTCCTAGTATCCCTCTGACATGCCAGACCATACATACTAGAGTGGCGTGACCTTACCTTTTTGTCGACCCCATTGTGAGATTAGAGTGTCAAAGAAAGCGAAAGGTTGGTGAGGAGAAGAGAGCCTCCATCTAAGAAGAAGTGAATAAGTTAGAAAGCTCTGGCTTCATCATAAAAGTAAAATACATAACCTGGCTAGTCAATGTTGTACCGATGGAGAAAGCATCAAACAAGTGACACATGTATGTGGATTTAATTGACCTTAATGCAACATGTCCCAAGGTCCTTTATCCCTTTCTAGATGTTGATCGCCTGATCGATGGGTCCTCATGCTATAGGACTTTTAGTTTCATGGACAAATACTTGGGGTACAATCAGATTGAGATGAATCCCTTATATGAACCTAAGACAACATTTATGTCCAACCACGACAATTACTATTATAATGTTATACACTTATGCTCGAAGATGCAGACGCCACCTATTAGTGACTCATGGATGCAATGTTTTCCTAACAAATAGAGCAAAACTTGGACGTCTATGTCGATGAAATGATATTAAAACTTCAGAAGGGTAGAACCTTACAACATGCTTAGAGGGCGTTCTAGGATCAGTCAGAAAGTATAACATGCATTTAAACCCTGCCAAGTTCTACTTCGAGGTGCAGGCAGAAAAGTTTCTTGGCTTCATCCAAATAAGTGCGAAGCCATCATCGACAAGAGAAGCCTCATCAATGTGAGAGAGGTCCAAAAATGAATGGTGGGATGTCTTGACGCTTTATCTCGTTTACTTTCCCGTGTGGGAGACAAGGCTTTTATTTTCTTCGTTGTCTTGAAGAAGGAGAAATTTAAATGGACAAGGGAATGCAAGGAGGATTTCTCAAGAATAAATAACTCCCATCTCATCATCACCTATCCTCACATGTCCAATAAGCTCATCAAATGGGCTCATCTAAATGCCTTACTTAAGAGGCTTGACTAAGAATATCATCAAACAGACTCATATAAATGCCTTGCTTGAGAGATTCAGAGTCTCATTAGACATGCTCAATAAAAATGCCTCACCCAAGGGATTCAATTATGAGTCTCATTAGACATAATCATCTAAACGTCTCGCTTGGGGGACTCAACTAAGAGTCTCATTATGCAAGCTCATCTAAATGCCTCTCCTGAGGAACTCGAATAAGAGTCTTATTAGACAAGCTCATCTAAATGCCTCACCTTATAGAATTGTCTAAGAGTCTCGACTCAACGTATCACCTGAAGGCCTTAGCTTCTTCACCACCAAGTTAATTAAGCAAGTTTCCTTTTGTCAAACCCGCGTGCTTGAAGGAATGTATAGTGATAGGTTTGTAAGACCCACAAGAGACGACATGATGATATCGCCCATGCCTCAAAGACATCACCTGCAACGCGTACCATTTCCCTAGAGTAAAAAAATAGGAGAGATGACGAGTCCTAGTCATAAGTGCCACAAATAAGGAGTTAGGGGAATAACTCACGTCTTCCTAAAAACTAGGGGTTCAACTGTCTACTCTCATTACTAGGATGGGGTTACTATTACAGAAACTTCCTTAATCCAGTCAACTATCATCTATAAATATCTAAAGTTTAGGAATGAGAGAGAACAATATGATATTCACAAAAGAAACTCCCATAAAACAGAGTTTCTCACCCTCACAAACTCTCTCTAATTTCACAAAAATACCAAGACGTATGACAGTCTTTATTGATTAAGGTTTATTGCGTAATTAATATATATATATATATATATATATATATATATATATATATATATATATATATTAGTTCAACTGATAATTTTATCGAATAGTAATATAATTTTATTTAAATATATTGTTCAGTATAAATTATTAAATAGTTTATAAGTCACGAGATATAAATTCATCCCTTATAAGTTATGAACTAATTTAGCTGCATATTAGTGATTGAATTGATGATATTTAAATATCTACCACTCATATATATGAGATTTTTTTATATAAGGATAAATGAGAACAATATGATATTCACAAAAGAAACTCCCATAAAACAGAGTTTCTCACCCTCACAAACTCTCTCTAATTTCACAAAAATACCAAGACGTATGACAGTCTTTATTGATTAAGGTTTATTATGTAATTAATATATATATATATATATATATATATATATATATATATATATATATATATATATATATATATATATATATATAGTTCAATGATAATTTTATCGAATAGTAATATAATTTTATTTAAATATATTGTTCAGTATAAATTATTAAATAGTTTATAAGTCACGAGATATAAATTCATCCCTTATAAGTTATGAACTAATTTAGCTGCATATTAGTGATTGAATTGATGATATTTAAATATCTACCACTCATATATATGAGATTTTTTTATATAAGGATAAATGAGTACTCAAATCATGTTCCTACACACACATCCTATTTACATTATTGGTGTGATAGTATTATTCATATTTTGAATTGTTTGCATAATTATAGATTATGCTATTATTAATTCAGATATAATGTTATAAAGAAAAATAAACATAAATATATTCAAGAATTTTTAAATGACTAGGACTGAATTTTGTACCACTTCAAACAATTAAACAATGACAAATAAAATGATAGAGACAACCATTGCATTTGATTGTGACATTGCAAAAGTAATATATATTATATAAATATTTCAGTATTTAATAAATTATTTAATATTTGAATAATTATTAACTAATTAATATTTTAATGATTAAATAATTATTAAATATAATTGAAACTTTAAATAATTTTCTTGCTACATGAAATAGTTTAAATTCCAAATTTTTAATAAATAGTTCATTTTATAAATAAAATAATTAATATAAACTATTAATATTTACTTAAATAGTTCAAATAAACTATTTAATAAACTGAATAATTATTTATGGTTGAAATATTAAATAGTTGAAATAAACTATTAATATTAATATTTATTTAGATAGTTGAAATAAACTATTAACATTAATATTTATTTAAATATTTGAAATAAACTATTTAATAAAATAAACAATTTACTTATGGTTGAAATATTTAATAGTTGAAATAAATTATTAATATTAATATTTATTTAAATAATTGAAATAAAATATTTAATAAACTAAATTATTTATTTATGCTTGACCCATTAAATATTTGAAATATTTAGTAAATTAATTATTTAATAAACTAAATATTTGAATACTATTTAATAAATTAATTTTTATTTCTTATTATTTCAGGCTATTTTGTAATGATTTCATATTATATTTGAATTCTAATTTTATTAATATTATAAAATAATATTAATATTGTTAAATAAATTTATTAAATATTTTAACTATTTTATATTATATAATTATTTCATAATATTTCAAGTATTTAATATTTCAATTATTAATATTTTAACTAATTATTTTATTAAATATTTATTGTATTTAATATTTGATATCATTAATAATTTAAATATCAATGTTTAATAATTTATTTAATTTTTAAACTATTAATATTTTTAACTATTAATAATTTAATTTTTATAAAGTATTAAATAATTGTTTCATATTATTTAAACTATTTAAATTTTAGTTTATTAAATATCTATTTTATTAAATATTTTAATTAACATTTCAATTATTTAATTTATTAAATAATATGTTTATTAAATATTTCAACTATTTAGTGTTTTAATTATAAATAAACTATTTAAGGTTTTAATTATTTTTAATAATCATTTAATCTTTAATAAACTAATTTGATCATTATTAAATAATTTATTAAATATTGAAACACTTATGTAATATATAGAATTTTGTTTTGCAATAATTAGGTATTGAAAGAAATACACAAATAACTTTGTTTCTGAAAAAATTACGCAAATAATTAGGTTTCAGAAAAGATTTACACGCAGTAGTCAAGTGAGATGGTGCATCATCCCCTTGTCTTTTTGTCTTAGGCGCCATCCCACACGGCACATGCACTTTCCCCAAGCCATGTGAGATTGCACATGCTCTTTATTTTTAGGAGGATGCGCTATCTGAGATGATTCCTACACGTAATTGTGGATTTTATAAATAAAGCACCTAGTTCTTCATCATTCTTCACACAATATGTACAATTCAATCGAGTCGTACCCAGAATATTCATGATTAGAAAATATATTTTGAAGGTTCTCGTCATCTTTAACTGCTACCTTATAAAACGTTATTTGGTTCCACAAGTAAAAACTGGATGTTCGTAGAATATGTGTGACATTGGACCTCGTTGAAGTTTAATCTTGAGTCTTTTTTTGAAATATGAAAAACTCGCTTTTCTATTTAAACAAAATCGAATAATATTAGTGTTTCTGAATAAAAATCCAGAAACCTCGTTATCGTACGTCTTACCATTGAAATGTGCATTAATAACATATTGTGGTAGAGGACATTTTGTTTGCGTGTTAGAGTTTTTGAGTGTTTGAATGTTTGACAGAGAAAATATATTACAGGAGAATATAAATAAAGAGATAAAGTGTAATATATATATATATATATATATATATATATATATATATATATATATATATATATATATATATATATATATATATATATATATATATATATATATAGGATATTCTTATTCCAAGAGTAAGCGTTAATAATTTACTCCAAATTTTAACCTTTGATTTTCATTAATCTAACAGTTTTAATTGTTTAAAAAAATAATTAGATTAAATGATGAATTAAAAGCGTTAGATTAATGAAAATCAATGGTTAAGATTTTGAGTAAGTCCTCAAGACTTATTCTTAGAGTAAGAATGTCACATCTTATGCATTTACCACTAGATCAAAGTATATGGATGACAAATAATTCTCATGATTTATATTAATATTTTACAAGTATGAATTTAATATATCTTTTGCACTAGGTCAATGTATCTTTTGTAAATTTTATATTTGGTAATCGAATAACGTGTATTGATAGTCTACAGCCTTTATAATATGTTTTTAATGGCAAGGCTTAATGTATGAACATGCATGCTGATGCAAGATGATTTTTTTTTGATAAAGTGAGAGATGAATAGTTTAAACTAGTATGGTATAAATTGCAATGAGCACCTTAGATATGTTCACTTGTCTTAAATCTTCATTTGAATTTCCATATTCAATCTTCTTGATCAATTTCATCATTGATGTGCATGACACTTTTGATTATTTTCTTCTTTGAAAATCATTGTCTTCATAAAAATTGAACTAGATATAAGATGTATTGTTCACAATCTTCTCCTTTTGATGGTGACAAACTATTTTAATGAAGACAAATATTATCAAAGAAGAAATCATTAAAAGTGTCATGCACATCAATGATGAAGTTGATCAAGAAAGTTGAACATAGAAATTCAACTGAAGATTTAAAACAATTGAACATAACTAAGGTGCTCATTGCAATTTATACTAATACTACTTTAAATTATTCATTATTCATCTCTCACTTTATATAAAAAGACATCTTGCATCAGCATGCATGATCATACATGAAGTTTTGGCATTAAAAATATATTATAAGGTTGAAAGCAATGTGGTATTCTAATATCAAATATAAAATTTGTAAAAGACACATTGACCTAGTGCAAAAGATACATTAAATTCTTACTTGTTAAATATTAATATAAATCATGAGAATCATTTGTCATTAATATACATTGACTTAGTGGTAAAGGCATAAGATTTGACTTAAAGCTCCAAGGTTCGATTTAAATAAAAAATATAATCCAATGTAACAGTTTAATCACGATTTAAAAATAAAAAAATAACTGATTTGAAAAAAATATTAACATAAGAACTAATATGACTCTTATATATATATATATATATATATATATATATATATATATATATATATATATATATATATATATATCAAATCAAATGGAATGATTGGTCTAGTTAAAAGACAACCCCTTGTAATTTTAAAGGTCACGGGTTTAGTTTCTCTAGGAATTATATTCCGAATTTTTGTCTTTTAAGATTTAAAATCCAAATAAATAATTGCTTATGTGAAAAAAAGTGAGGTGATGTTAGCCACATTAAGTTTTTTGACGTTAAAAATTAGTTTTTATAAAATATCATTTGTTAGAAATTTCATTAAAAAAATTTAAATGACGAAAATCAAAAACTCGCAAACTAAGAAAAAAAATTATTTAAGCCTTTTATATTCTATTTACAGAATATAAGATTATCTTAGATGTGGGGTTTAATTTATTGGTGGCATGTTTAGTCATCTGACTTTTAGGAATTTAACTTGTGGCTATTTCATAATCATTTTAAAGAAGACCCCACATTTTTCAATAATTGTACTTGGCAATTTCACTTATTTGTTCTTAGTTCTGTGGCTGGATATTATAGTTAACCCCCTATTCTTTTCGAGGTAAATATATAACAATGTATTTCATTTTGAATAATGATATGATTAAACATATGCAAAAAATGAAAACTTTTCCTATAGCCTCGATGCCGATTTATTAGAAAAAAATTAGAAAAATTGCGCCCGTTAAAAATTAAACAAAAATAATTATTAAAATATTAAATTAGATTTGTTAAAATATTAGATTAGATTAGATTATATTTGATTTAATATTTAGATATAATATAAGTCTTGTAAATTCAAACCCAATTAAAGTTGTATATAAATATTTTTAGTTTGTATTATTATTCGTACAATTCGGTAATACAAATTCTTATTGTTTTTTTTTCTCCTTACTAGAAGTGTCTTACACACTAATAAATTGGTATCTAGATTTCCGGTTATTGTTCTTGATCGAGTTTTCAAGAATTTCACATTAGAGATCGTATTTCTAAGGCAAGTGAATTAGTAGCTGCAAAGATGGCTAGTGATAAGGGTATTCTGAATTCTCTTACAATGCTTGATGGCAAAAATTAGATACAATGAAAAAAACAGATGCATGTTGGGGTTCCATGAAACCTTAGAGGTGGTTACCGACGGCATTCCTACGTTGGCTGCAAATGCAACAGAAGCACAAAAAAATTCCACAACAAAGTCAAAAAGAAAGATTACAAGGCTGCTTATTGCATTCAGACGACTTGAAGCAACTCGATTTTCAAAAATCTTTTAATTCTCGAAAACAGTGAAATCGCCACCTAATTTTATTTGTTCTAAAAAGAACGAGAAAATATAGATAAAACCCCAAACAAGCGGATAAGGCGGTCTACGTGACCAAAAAGTGGGATCGGGAGTCGGTTATGTAAGGGGAAGGTATTAGCACCCCTTACATCCATCGTACTCGATGGGACCCATTTAATTCTACGCGTTTGTGTGTGTGTTCATTGCTAAGTTATGGATGCTAAAAGAAAAAAGAATTGTTTGTTATTATTTTGAGTTTGGCACGGTTTCAGAACCGTGTGCCTACGTATTCCCTTGTGCAATGGGAAAGTCAAAACTCCGTAGTTCCTCTCGAAAAGGTTTTAAGTTTGTTGTATTGATTTTATAAGAAAAATCGGGCGTTTAGACGTTTCAAATGCTTTGAACTAGGACTTGTTTTGTTTGTTTGAAAAGCTTAAGTCCTCGCTCGTATTTGAAACGACTATTGCACACTCTTTGTCGGAAAAGAGTTTTTATGATCGCATATGAGCGATAAAAGAATTTGAGTGAGTTGAATTGTTTTTTATGTGGATGAAAAAGTACCGAACAATGAGGCTAACGTCTCACGATTCAAATACTAGAAACCCGAGGAACTAATGCTCGCACGAATCCTCTATCACCCAAAAAGTTTTCTTGAGAAAAAGTGAAGTGAAACGAGTTTCACGTTATTTAGAAGTCTTTAAGCAACTGGTCTAGCGTCCAACGACTTAAAGACTAAAAGTTTATTTGGTGACAAGTTTTTTAGCAATTGGTCTAGCGTCCAACGACTAAAAAACTTGTACTTTATTATGAAAAAAGATTTTGAAAATACACTCGACGTTGGATCGAGGTTTGAAATTTTAATTGCGAAAGTGTTTTTTGAGATACGGGTTATGGTTAATTAAGCATATGGACTAAGGTGCGATAATGGAAATGAGCGATTAATTGCATACAAGCATGAAATAAAGCGAGTAAATAACTTAAAAGCCCATACAAGGTGGCTCTCACAAATACAAGACAATTTATTGTAGGTGCATGCGCGAAATAAATTTAATCGACTAATTAAACGAAACTTAATCAAGTAATTAGTTTAATAAAATTAATCAGATAGACCAATTAATTTTAAATAACCTAATTAGATAATTAAATAATGTTTAACTAATCAATCAAAGTTTCATTGTAAGCCCAAGAGCAAGCGTGGTGTGTGCACAAACGTGTGGCCGTTGTGACGCTTCAAAGCTTTGTCAACTCAAGGTAGTGAAAAAATGGCTCGCACGAGTATTAGTTTGAAATTATTTTTGGTTTGTACTTTGTGAATGAATAATTAAATGATAAAGTAATAAAAATATTTACTAACTATTACAACATGTGGGGAATGGGGGTACAAATTTACGAAAGGGGATACATCAAATCGAAAAGTACGATAAAAGCATAAATGTACAGATAAAACCAACCGATTAAATTAACTAAATAATTAATTAAACTGAATCCTCCCATTTAATAAAATTAATTAATAAAATAATTAATTTAATTAAATGTTAATTTTCAACCCAATTAAATATTTAAATAAAATAACACTCTACAAATTTATTTGATAGAGTAATTATTTAACAAAATATTATATGAAATACTATGAAAAATAAATGGAGAATGGGCCAAAAATTGAAGCAAACAGGGGGTGCTGAAGAGTAAATGGAGCCCAAGCCCATGATGGGTCAGACTGATCTCGTGTGGCTCTCTCCCGAGGATTCACCATGGACACACGCTTTTGGTCCGTCAGATCTAATCAGATGCAAATCTGAAAATGCTGATAATGACTTGATGAACATCACACAGCTGAGAAGTGGTGGAGTATGGTATGGACAGTGGGACACCTGCATTTAATCAACAAAAAAACACTACTCAGGCAGTGACAAGTGTCACTGCCATATTAAGCCATGGATTAAACAAAACTTGCTTTTATATTAACGTTAAACAAAACTTAATAGCAAAAAGACAAAAAAGGGAAAAGAAAACACTTCTCTTCCATCTCAGTGCTCTCGTCTCTCTCTTCTTGCTCTTAACAGAACCTTCGCCGGAAATTCTCGCCGAAAATCGCCCGCGGCGGTGCTGACGGCGGCGATGCTCCGATCTTTGTTTTCCTTACACTTTTAGCTTCGTCTCTTTGTCCCCATCTCTAATCTGGTACTCGATTTTGCATATTATGCATCGATCTGAATAGATCTTGAAAGGGGTCTTGAAACCCTAACTTCACCGATGATGAAGATCGGCGATTATGATGACGGTGATGCCTCTATGATGCCGGAAATGACCCTTCTGAGGCGTGGTTGGAAGCTTAACGGCGGAGGATGGTGGAAGGCGATTTGGTTCGCAAACCCCTCCGGTGAGATCCTTCTGATTTATCAAAACTCTTTTTCTCTTCTTCTTTCTATGAAAAGCGGTTTCTGTACTTCTGAAGGGTTTGTGATTATTAGGAACATGATGAACTTGTTAGGGTTTTTAGGTTATCTGCTCTGTTTGATTCTGTGTTTTGAACGATTGGTTTTTTGAGTTTTCTATTTCTGTACAAGAACAGTGCTATGGCTTTGGAACAAAATGTTTTTTCGCTATTCTGGTTTTTGCCGTTTGGTTCCTGGAACTGGTTTTTTGAAACAGGGATTATGGTTCACTTTCTGGGTTATTATCTGTTTTCATTTTCTGGTATCGTATCCTGAATAGATGCTACCCTTTGTATCTTGGTCTGGTTTGATTTTTTCTGGTTAAGGGTTTCTCTAAGATTTTTTGATGTTTTTGAGAACAAACTTTCTTGTGCTGGTTTTTTTGGTGTGAAAAACAGATGCTATCCTCTTCTTTTTTGAACCGATCTTCTGTTGTTATGGTTGTTCCTCTTTCTTAACTTAGAACATATGCTATACTTGTCCCATTTTTCTGCTTCAATTGTCCCTGTTGCTTGTATGGGTTGCAATAACCTGTTGTACTGTCGCTTTCTATGCTGCCTGGTGGTGCTGATAACCAATATCTTTTGTTTTTTACCTGCTGCTGCTGGCTTATGTTGCTTGCATTACTTGCCAAACTGCTGTACTGCTGATAACTATGCATTCTGTTTTACTTGTTGTTGCTTCTGTGGTGATATGTTGAGTTTACATTTGAGTAAAACTGATTTTTGGAACTATTTGCTAAGTTGTGGGGCTGTTGGGCTGACCTTAGGAAAAATGATGTTTTCCCTGATTTCCATTTTACACCTCCTTTGTGAAACAACAACGGAAGTTGTTGTGATTTGCAATGGAGGTAACGGTAACGGCCGATGAAGAAACTTTAAAGTTCTGAGGCTTAGTCGCTTGAACATAATCAAGAACCCTTAATCTGATTCCTTAACACAAACCCTAATGATGATCTTAGAAAGAAAACTCCTCTTTAATTTCTTGCTTAAAATTCGTATGATTATGACTTGATGCTAATCACTTCTTCTTTTCTTGTTTTTTCATGAATGATGGCAATGGTGGCACGGAGAAAGTAAAGCAAAGTAGAAGAAACTGATGGACTTGAAGACCAAAGAACATGAAGACTTTGAGGATGCTACGAAAGTTTATCTTTTAGGATTTAGAAGTTTTTGTAGTAATTGTAAATCTAAAAATATCCTTGTAACAAACTTGTCATTTCTATAATAGAATTTGAATGAATGGTATTTGAAATTCAATTTTTGCCAATGTTGATACAATTTGAATTTCGAACTTTGTAGCACAAAAGGTGATGGCATAACTTAGTTTAAAATTCAAGACTTGAATATCTCTTGTAAAAAAAAGTGTTCTGATTCTTTGAATAAATTGGTAATGGGCTTGGAAATATTTGGATGAAATTCACCATGTGGAATGGTTGGGATAAATTGGTATGAATTTTGGTTGAACCATGAATCCTTAACATTGAAACAAAATCCTGATATTTGCAATTAAAAAATAATGATATGAATCCTGAGTTAAAAGAAATAACGTTATGAACTTCCTTTTCGATCCTGAGTTAGAAATATCAACCATTCTAAACGAAGCGACAAAGCCAACAACTTCCCTTCCGTAGCCACTTTTGAAATCCAAATCTTGCTAATAATGCCTTTGGGGAAATGATATTCGTCTTGAACGTCTTAACCAAACTTCCATTAGTAGGTAAAACATCAACAACAATACACACGCATGAGAAACTTTGATCATAAACCAATTGATGATCTTGCTCAAAGCTTTTGATCCGATTCAAGTAAACATACGAAGATGCATACAAGAATTACCAGGTAGTTCACATCTCTGAATCCGTGTATTTTCAAGGGAATCCAAAAAGTGATGATAACAAGCACAGGAGGAGGATGAACGCCTGAGTGTACAATCTTATAGCTCGACACGGAGAATATCACAGTGATCAAGAATCCCAACCTTGAGTGAATATGAGAGCCCCTTGGACCAATTGTCAATACAACCAAATTCCATATTTTGAAAAGCTTGACAACCGAAATAAATATTTAATAAATGAAACACAATGAGCCACGCGAAGTTATTGAAATATCCGTGGGTAAATTTTGGGGTGCGACACGACTGTTGATGGTGCTAATTTCGACAAAATCTCTCATGCTGAAACGACGAAGGAGGCATGGGATATTCTGGTGAAATATTATGAAGGAGGTGAGAAAGTCAAGGTTGCGAAGTTACAAACCTTACGTCGATATTATGAATTATTGTCAATGGGAGAAGATTAAAAAGTTGCAGAATATGTGTCGAAGGTTCAGAAACTCGTCCATCTCATGAAGGATTCTGGTGAAACCATAACTGATAAGATGATAGTTGAAAAGGTAATGAGAATGTTGACCTCTCACTTTGATCATGTTATCATAGCTATTACAGAATTCAACAACCTTAAAACCACTAAAGTGGAAGACTTGGTTGGTTCATTGGAGGCGTATAAGATGAGGATTATTGAAAGGAAATGAGTTCAAGACTCGATACAGGATCTACAAGCTCAATCATTGAAAAAGGATGGTGATTCCAAAAAATTCAAAGGCAAGTTCGACAAGACTCAAGCTAAGAAGCCTTGGTCGAATCCCCACAAGAATAACGTCGAAGATAGATATTCTGAATCCTCGAAAAGGGGAGGAGGAAACTATCAAAAGGACAAAGAAGATAAAAAAGTGTACAATGCTATAACTGTGAAAAGTGGGGCCACATAGCCAAAAATTGTTGGTACAAAAAAGACAATGGATCAACAAAAGGCAAGGACGAAGGAGAGAACCTTGCACGTCAAGATTCAGATGATTCTGAAGGTGGTATGGTGGTTATGGATGCAGTTGCAGATAACCATGTTGACTCCAAGATTTGGTTCCTTGACTCAGGCTGCTCGAATCACATAACTGGTTGAAAGGAGTGGTTGGTAGACTACGACGAGTCAAAGAAGAGTAGGGTAAAACTTGCTGATAATAGTTCGTTGCAAGCAGAAGGTACTGGCAACATAGTTTTTCAAATGAGTAATGGAGAGAAAGCTATGATTAAAGATGTTCTCTATGTACCTGGAATAAAGTGCAACTTGTTAAGTGTTGGACAACTGGTTGAAAAAGGTTTCCCAGTTATTATGAAAGATGGAGCTTTGAAATTGTTCGACACCAAGAACAATTTGGTCTTAAAATCCCCGTTAAAATAAAAATAATAATGTATTGTATTATTTTTTTAAAGAATTAACTAATCAAATACTCGTGCGTCAGCACGTGTTAAAATAATATTATATTGCTCAATTATACTCAAATGCATATTAAAGATAATATTATACATATTTTCTTGTTTGAAATTAATTAGTTGTGTCCCACGCCATATCATGAAATATTTCAATAGTATTTTAAACAAAAAAGAACAACTTATTAACATGTGTGTAACGTTGTGAATTTGATAATATCATTATGTCAAACAAGCCTTTAGACAACGCTTTTATTGACTTTAGGCAGTACTTTAAAGCGCTGCCTAAATCTGCGTTGCTATAGGTTTAGGCAGCGCTTTTATTCAATGAAAAAGTGTTGGCTAACGTTGCTTTTAGGCAGCGCTTTTTTTCATAAGCGTTGCCTTAAATCTACCTTAGGCAGTGCTTTTTAATCAAAAGTGCTGTCTATTGAGCCCCCTTAGGCAGCGCTTTTAGAAGCGCTGCCTAAGGCCTTTTAGAATTCCCTTATTTTTTGTTTTAGGCAGCGCTTTTTTATAAAGCGCTGTCTAAAGGCCTTCTTAAGCAGCACTTGTGGTTTCAAAAGCACTTTCTTATGTACCATTTAGGCAACGCTTTTAGATAAAAGCGCTGTCTAATATCAACGAATTTATTAAATATTAGACTTATTTTCATTTACAGAAAGTGTTGTCCAATATATACAATAAATTTTCATCATATTTTTGCACCAGGTTTTCACCACATTTTGCACTAGATAAATATGCACCAAATTTGCATATACAAAAAATCTACACATATATAATTGATGATATATACAACAACTTGAAAATTGATGATACAACTTGAAAATTCTAAAATGCTAAATTGATGTTTAATCTACATATTTACTATCTTCGAGAATTTCTAAAAAACAACAACACAATGAACTTGTTAGCTCTGTCTTTTACATCTGCACCTATAACTTGAAACAAAACCAAAAGATCGAAATTCATACTATAATAAAACAAAATTTTATTCAAATTTATACTCAAAACTCGAAAGTTATACTCAAAATTCTCATCAATGAAAGAAAGACTATATACCTTATAAAATTAATGGCCTTAGGCAACGTTTTTTCAGGAAACGCTGTCTAAGGGGGGTCTCTAGCAGCGTTTTCTTAATAACCTTAGACAACGCTTTCTGCAAGCGCTGCTTAAGGTGGGTTCTTTAGCAGTGCTTTCTAAAGGGTGTCTTAGGCAGCATTTTTGCTGAAACTATAGTAAAAATTTCGTGTTTTTTTATCATTATGACAACGCTTTCCATTAAAAACGTTGTCTAAAGTGCACTTTTTTTCAATTTTAACGTAGTTATATAATTGATAAAAGATAGATAGACATGAAGAGGATTGCAAAAGAATTTAATGTTTTGAAAATTAGCATTGCAATACTTGCTATAATAAATTTAACTTCAATAATAGTATTTTTCATGTTGGTATGATAAGGAAAAATGTCACAGTTAAGTAGACATGAAATCTGTTTCTTCCCATCGAAAAAGTAGCACATTTGAACTTTGAAGAAAAATACACTACTGGCTCTATTATTAACACTTGTCAGAAAAATATATATCTGAAGCAAAAGTTGAATTAACATTCAGTAGATTCAATATAAAAAATAAGAGAAATCCATTACCAGTACATACCAATATAATAAGGATCTAGTTCATTCTCAATTCCTCAGTTCATTACTAAAAAAAATAACAATTCTAAATTTGGAAATGAATTATAAAGAAAGCTGAATTATTTAGAAAGGAGATGACTGAGCCAGCCAAGCAACATGCAACAACAATACATACTATTACTATATCACTCTGTTCAGAATATGGAAGCTGTAAATTTTAATTTCATAACAAAAAATAAAAGCATGAAAGTATCTCATGCTCCAAAATAATTTGATCAACGTTAGCTCAATTAGCATCAACATTAGCTTTTACAATAATGAATTAAGAATATTCCAAAGCATGCTGCATATATTAGGACAATTATGTAATTCTAGAGTTTTAAGATTAGGGAAGGAAATGGTTGAAAAACCTACTGCATTAGTATTTGAACTTTACATTAAAAAATGATATAAATTTGAAATATATTCAAAAAATGGAAACTTTTTTTCCTGTCATATAAGTAAAATTTGAAATACTCCTGTAAAAAAATTGAATTTTCTCCATGACTTATAAGAATTCTCCTTTTTAATCCCTCATCAAAGTTCCAACCGTGCATACCAAGTGTGTCCTCCAGGTATACTTTTTCTTTTCGCTTCCGCCCGTTTACGATTTGTCTCTGCATTAGTTTTATGTTTGATTTTGTTTGGATTGAGATTTGTTGGCTTTTGTTTCTGAGCAAGAGAAATTGATGAGAAAAGAAATAGAAAGGATAATAAGGATTTTAAAGTTATAGAAAAATTATAGTTGTTGTTACTGTAAATTTTCTTTGTCTGTGTCTTGTAATTATATTTTGTGTTATTTCAATTTTTGTTTTAACAACTCAAAGGCCATGTGTCGTGTCATGAATGTTGGATTTCAAAAGATTTTTAAAAAAGTAAAATTCTTTAATGGAAGGATAAGGGCAACGCCCATTTTTTTTTCCTTCATGCTTAGAAATTAAAATTAAATTTTCCATCACCATTAGTTTTGTATTATTTGATTTAATAATTATCTTTTCCTATTTTGTCACGTGGGTTAGCCAAACAACAATCCAGTTTATTTTCATTTACTTTATTTTAAATCCTTTTGTTTATGTTTTTATTGTTACTTCTTAATAAATTCTTTAGATTAAAAAATAGGTTTTAGTTTTGTTAGACCTTTTCTTGTTGAACTAATTTAGACCAGCTAATTTTGGTTATTAAATTAAATTTAAAAAACAACAAAAAATATTCTCTTTATTTTACTAGGCTATTTAAATTAATATCATAAAAAATATATTTAAGAAAACATTAGAATACTCAAAACTAAAAAAGGTTTTTTTAATTATTAGTTCTAATATGTATATTTAATTGTTTTAGTTAATTCAATTTTGTTCATTTAATTAGAAAATACCCAAAATACAAAAAAAAAAAAAAAGGTACTAAACAAATATCAGTATTATTTTCTCCATTACATTATTTTGATTTTTTTTTCTTCTTATAATTACTATGCCATGTAAATTGACTTTTGATTTTAGTTTAGAATTCGAAGTTATTAAAACAGGTGAGAGAGTCTTTTGTGGGAGATATAATTGGCAACAAGTGAAAAGGGTCTTTCTGATTTTTTATTCTTAACTGTTTCCTTTTTTATTCATTTTTGTATAAAAAAAAATTAATGGTCTTATTTATTTTAATTATTTGTTATTAGAAAATTAAGGTTTATGTTTAATGGGCTCTTGGGCCCTTATCACTCTTACCACCCCACTTTATCTATTACATCCTTTTTTGTATTTAACTTAGTTATGTTAGAATTATTATCAAAATATAAAATACCAAAAACAAGATAACATAATAACACTTTAGGATAGAGTTTTTTCCCCCTCAACCTCAACTCTATCTCCATCATTGTACATGACAATATTAGGGTAGACTTTCCCTTTAGACTTTTCTTTTGCATCTCATTAAAACTAAAAATTTTTTCAATAAAAATTCAAAACACTTAACAATATTCAAATTATTTTCAAAATTAAAGGTGTGAGATAGTAAGTGGCCCTTCGATGAGGATCACTTATTATTTTCCCCTAAACAAAGACACAAACTAAATCCAAACATTTTCAAAAGGGCATGTTATTTCTATTCTACCGCGATATAGGCTGGCCTATTGCTAGAATGCGAGCGCTAACATCGCCCACTAAAACACACCAATAGAAAATATTTTCTTTTTCTCAATAATACATCCATGCATTTTCCCTTAGCGAGTAAAATATTTAAATAACACATCCTTAGATTTGAATAAACAATAGTGGATCCCGTTGAGTACAACGGATGTGAGGGATGCTAATACCTTCCCCTCGCATAATCGACTTACGTACCCTCTCTCTTGGTAGCAAGACCATCTTATCCATTCGTTTGGGGTTTTCTCGACATTTTCCCTTCCTTCGGGTAAAATTCGGTGGCAGCTCTGTGTTTTTTTTACCGGTTGCTACACTCACCTGTACCTTGGATTGAAGGTCGCTCTATAACTCTCCGATTGAACCTAGATTTTGCCTCTTTTCCCTTTCTCTGCAACCTCTCACGATCAATTCTCCAAATCCTTATCAATTAACCTAATTCTCCTTATTTATCTTTACCTTATAATTTTATTATTTCTAATTGGGCTTAACTCTCACACCCCCACCTTTTAATACAAACAACCTTAGAAATAAGCCCAACAATTAATCTTATCATTCTATTATTAACCAACTAATTAATCAACTCGATAATTCAGCTAAAAATAACTTAGCAACTTATCACAATAATTCACAATAATTAATTTGAGAATAATTTAATTAAATAATTAATTAAATTAACGGGTGTTACATACCCAAAAGTCTTTCACAAGGATTGGAAGAACATGTCCCTTGAGAAGGTTGGAGTACTTTTCCCATCCTTGGCTTGTAAGATCAGCCAAAAGGTTGAAGCCATTATCTTTGATGTTTTGAAAATCTATGAAGGGTTTACAAAGAGCTTTTAATGAGTCCAAATATGTGGACAAAGTCACTTCAGGAGCATCATATGATTGTTCTTCTAAACTCTCTTGATCATTCCTATGTGATAATGAGAGAAGATGTGGAAGGGATTTTCGGTTGGGAGGAGAAGGCCTTTCAAGAGCAATTTTGGTTTGAGAGTTCATAGCTGATTTTGGGAGTTTTAGGGTTTTAACTTGGAACTGGATTAAGGAAATGATAAGAGAGTGGAAGTTTATTTAAAAGACATATATACATAGTTTTGGAGACATGTACGCAAGGAAAGTAATGATGACCTATTCATGTTTTCAAGAGGAAGATATAACACATGTTATTACGGCAAAGTGAAGAGACATCACATATAATACTTGAGTGAAAGAATGTACTTATACCTAGAGATAGCAAATGAGGGGACACCTAGAATGAGACTAGATATAGATGTTACTCTTCTTAATTTTTAAAAAAATAAACAATAAAAGATTTAGGAAACTATCACACTACTCGAGTTTAGATTGACTGACTCTTTTTAGTTTTTCAAAATACATATATAATTTTTATGAGAAATTTTGATCAACAAATAAACCAAATATTCAATTATGAGATGAGTCTATTTGAGATTTAAAAGAGAATTTAAATGACAAACCTGGTGTCTTCGATGGAGATCTAGATTTACATGATTCATCAGGAGATACCTTTCAGATGAGATGATTTTATCCTGAGCTTTTTCATAGGAGTTTGAGAAGACGAAACTTATGGTTGATATTTTTATGATTTCTTCATTTCTTGATCTTCAGAAGTTGTTTTATATTTCTTCATATTCTGAGAGAGGTTCCCTTCAGATGTAGTCTTCTTGTTCGACTTTGGTCTTCTTGTGCACACTCCAAAACACTCATTCTGAAAAATTGGCTTGATTCTTCTTAAATTTCTCGATACCGATTTCTGATTTTAGATGCTTCCTTTAGGAGGTATAACTTTTGATATTTTCCTAATCCTATTTATACTTCTAAAATAATTTCACAAAAGTTTGCTTCTTTTAGAGGCCCTGATCTTCTTGAAGCTGTTGACAAATCTACTCAATATAAAAGTTGATCTGACACACAACAGTTTACAACGGTTGTCTTTTGAATGACAACTTCCGTTGAAAATTTGGAGAACTTGATTGTTGATCTTCGCTTCTGATGGAGAAATTTTGTTGATTGAGAAGGTAAATCCAATTCCATCAGGTATTTGAGCCTTCAGAATCTTGAGAACTTGCTTTAGGGATTACATCTTTATATTTTTGATTCTTGCCCAGAGTTTTGAATCCTCTACAGAAAAGCTTTTGAATCATATAAGCTTTCTATCATTTGAGTAGTAGGCCGCTACATAATTTTCTATAAATGGATCTCTCTACACGGTTTAGTATTTGATTCTTTAATCAATAACAAAGCCTGGCTCTGATACCAATTGAAGGTAGAGAAAACTCTAGAAATTATAAGTGCTCAAATGATAACAACAATAAAGACAATAAAGATAAAACGACACAAGTAATTTATCTAGGTTCGCCATAAACTAGGCTACTCCTGTCCACCCTCACAAGGATGCTTTCGCCTTATCCAAGGACTAAATCCACTATAACCAAATTGATTACACTTGCATGGGCAAGTGTCGGTGACTAACGTATAATGAAATGTTCAGTGATCCAACCAGATATAACATTCAATGACCCAATAGAATCCAATTCCTCAGGATCTTCTACCAGGATTTCCTTACAATGATATCTATTTGCGATCTCACAAGACTGATCTTCACTCGGCCCCCTTTGAGATATGACTACCATTGACCCAACATAAGCCGACCTCGCAAGATCTCCTATTAGGATTTCCCATAATGACTGCATCCATTATCTTCTTGAGGTCTAACTTTCACCATGTCTCCCAAGGAATTAATCAACATTAGTTGATGGTAATATTATGTTTACATCAATGCTTCTTCTAAGCATATTACACAAGTGTTTTGAATAGAAACATTATACGAGCAACAACTCTAGTGTTAATTACAATGTTCTACAAAGATAAATATGATCAAAAGTTTCAGTAGCATCTTGTAGTGTTCTTCTTCATCTTATTGTTGAGCAAGTTCCAAGCAATAACTACCTGCTTCTTCTGAGATCTATGAATATGTATTTAATTGAAAGTTAAATAACATCTTGTAGTCTTCTTCTTCTTTGAGAAATCTACGAGCAAAAACTCCTTGCTTCTTCTGTTTATATCAAGATGTATAAGATGATTGTTAGTTCTGTAGGTTGACAACAATTTTGGTAAAACATTCTGATCAGAAAATGTCATGAAGAATAATGTATTAGAGGGTTTTATGAAGATGTCAGAGCAGATGTCCTGACATGCGCTACAGACCTGAACTGGTTTTTTTAGTGCAAAAAATTTAGGAGTCTGCTTGTTTTAAATTGTATGCTCGAAATAAGCAACCTTTGTAACGTTCTTCTACAACATTATTGGAGACCTTTTATCCTACTTTCATGGAGAAATTATAGGACTCGGTGAAGACTTATGTGAAGCGCTTATGGGCTAACCCTAAGCTAATGTCATCATATAAAAAGGCATGTTAACCATATCAGAAGAGTTAGCCATTCCAGAAGAATATTAAACGTACTGAATTTAAGTTTTAGGTTTTAAGTCTTTGTTGGTTGTTACTTGTGAGCCACTCTAGTATTGTTTAATACTTGAGGTGGACGTTTGTTGAGTTGTAATTTGTTAATCATCAATAAGATTTGAAGCAATTATGGTTATGTGTCTTTGAAGTGTGTCTTCAAGTATTTGTTATTGTTATTGTCACCGTGTGTGACTGAGGGGAGTGAAAGGTGTTTCTCATATCTAAGGTCTTAGGTAGAAGGGTCATTGGGTAGTGATTAAGTGAGGGGTGTAAACGGGGAAGTTTAACTCTAAATTAATACTGCTAATAGTGGACTTCATCTCTGGCTTGGTAGCGTCCAGACGTAGGTGTGTAGCACCGAACTGGGTAAACAATTTATTGTGTTATTTTAGTTTTTTGCATTTAAGTTTTTTGTTATTAATTGTTCATTAAACAGATATTAGTGTTGTGATATCAACTTCGACATCTCATATCTGATACCAGAATTTCAATTGGTATTAGAGCATGCATCATGCTATGTCTCTGGGTGAGATCTAGGGAAGATACTTTTTGGTATTATGGACAAGGAAGGAGGATTTGTGAACATACCACCCATTATGGATGGTACTAACTATGATCTATGGAAGCCTCGTATGGTGGAATGCTTAAAGTCCTTGGGCAACAGGGCTTGGAAAGGTGTTTTGAAAGGATGGTCATATCCTGTTATTATTGGGGAAGACAATCAACTCACTGTTGAGTTGAAGCCCGAAGAAAACTTGTCTAAGGCAGAAGATGAACTAGCTTTTGGTAATTCAAAAGTCTTGAATGCTATATTCAATGGAATTGACAAAAACATCTTCAGATTTGTAAACACATGTGAAGTGCCCAAAGATGCTTGGTAGATTCTCAAAACTACTCATGAAGGCACCTCCAAAGTAAAGATGTCAAGATTGCATCTATTAACCACTAAGTTTGAGAACCTAAGGATGAAGGAAGAGGAAAGCATTCAAGAATTTCACATGAACATTATTGAGATAGCCAACACATGTCGTGCCTTAGGAGAGAAGATACCAGAGGAGAAGTTGGTAAGGAAGATTCTTAGATCTCTTCCCAAAATATTTGACATGAAAGTGACTACCATATAATAAGCTCAAGAAATCAACAGCATGAGAGTAGATGAACTTGTTGGATCTCTCCAAACATTTGAGTTGGGCATTAACGATAAGTTTGAGAAGAAGAATAAAAGTATAGCTTTTGTGTCAAACACTGAAGGAAGAGAAGAGGAATGTGATATGGACACTGAGGAAGGGCTATCCAATACTATATTCTTTCTTGGAAGACAATTTAATAAAGTATTAAATAAGATGGAGGGAAACTCAAGGCCTAATGTCAAGAACATTCCATATGACATCTGCAGAACAAATAACTTTGGAAAGAAAGCACAAGTTGATGAAAGGTCTACTCAAAGTAGAGGAGTAAAGTGTTATGAATGTGAAGGATTTGGTCACATTAAAGTTGAGTGTCCAACATTGCTTAAGAGATAAAATAAAGGACTGAATGTATCATGGTTTGATAAGGACTCTGAAAATGAGGTGGAAGAAGAATCAACTAAATAAGTAACAACTCTGACTGGTACATACATTTCTGATGGAGATTCAAGTGATGAGGAATTAAAATTTGAAGAGCTGATTGCTTCCTACAAGGAGCTATGTATTAGAAGTGATGAAGTGTACCTCAAGAGTGAGAAATAGAAGAAGCTCATAGTTCAACTACAAGATAAAAAGAAGGAACATTTGGAGACTATTTCTAAGCTGGAAAGTGCAGTAACTACACTGAAATATGATCTTGACAAAATGTCCAAATCTGTCAAGATGTTAAACAGTGGATCAGACGCACTAGATAAAATAATTCAATTAGGGAGAGTAGCAGAGGATATGAGTGGTCTGGGATTCAGTGAAACAAAGGAACCATTTACATAACCTAGTTAAAACCAGGCCAAACCAAAGATGTCGAATCAAATGTTTCAACATCATGGAAGAAGTAACCATAGGCAGCCCAAAAGAAGATTTCAACGCTGGAGATGTCATTACTGTGGACGATATGGTCACATAAATCCCTTTTGTTTCAAATTGTATGGTTACCTTAACCCTACACCTTAACCTAATGTGACTCAGGCTAGCACAAATGAAAAGAAACAATGGATTCCTAAATCTGGCATTTCTTGTTTCTTAGCACACACGTCACCAACAGTAAGAGCCAAAGAGGACCGATATTTTGATAATGGGTGCTCAAGACATGTGACAGGGGATAAGAATCTACTAGTGAATATTCAAGCACATACAACTGGCTGTGTCACTTTTGGAGATGGAATGAAAGTTGAAATCAATGGAATTGGAAGGACAAATTGCCCAAAGCTTCATAATATCGAAGATGTGCTACTTGTTGAAGGGCTGACTAAAACAACTGGCTGAAAACTCATCCGACATATGGGATATATCAATGAAGTCGCCATCGAATGTTTTTTTTCCCGCCAAGAGGGAAAGGTAAACATCAAGTAAACCTGAGAGGGAGAAATCACGATCTTGCGAACAAGAGACCGGGTAAGGAAATCTGCTACGCGAGGGGAAGGGATTAGCACCCAATACGCTCGTAGTCCTCTACGGTATCCGCTTTTACTTTATATCTAATGGGTGCAAAGGTCTAACTATATCTGTATATGAGGTATAATGCATGCAAGAAGAAATGAAGAATAAAGAAGAAAAGAAAGAAAACACAGGGAAAAGAAGAAAATATTTACAAAGGTTGCCCGATTAAGCCCCGCAACAGGATGCGTACGTATTCCCTCGTGCAATGGGAAAGTCAGAGCAACGTAGTCCGACTCACATATTTTGGTTGGTTTGTGTTTTTTAATTTATAAGACGAGACAACAAACAACGATGATGAAAAACCTCTATAATGACGAAACATTACCAACATACGGGATGACGAAACATCAGCAACAGACGGGATGAAGAAACAACAGCAACAGACGGGATGATGAAACACCAGCAACAGACGGGATGACAAAACACCAGCAATAGATGGGATGATGAAACATCAGCATCAGACGGGACGGCGAAACATCCTAAGACTAAGAGTATTGGTTTGTATCTTTTATTTTGGAAAAAGTTTCATATTGTTAGAGTATCTTAATGCACTTGACAAAACAAGGTTTTAATTTTAAGGATGCAAAAGGATAAAGGTAAAATGGATAAGGGAAACTAACCTATTTCTAATCCTAATTATTATCATACAAAGTTGTTCCTAAGTTATGGGTATGAATAAGGGAAACTACTTAGATTATCTACCTAATGTTTGCATGCATGAATACTTAACCTAATGTCTAAACTCGATAATAACCTAATCGAGTGATCCTAGGGAAAAACTATATAAACATACATCTTGGTTAAAAAACCAAATGAGAATAGGGGAATAAGTAAACAAAGTGCTAAAAGCACATAAACCAAACACCAACACATGCAAAGAAAGAGGAGAAGAAAATGAAGTGGGAACAAGTGAGTGAACAATCATGAAAAGTGTCATGTGAAGTGAGTTCAGTAGATACAACATACATATACAAGGTTTATACAATCCATAAACAAACATCAAACATCACTATGAAGACATACATGTAAAGTTAGTACATAAACTAGACCAAAACTAGTCCTAAAAGCACACGGAAAGCAAATTGTGTGAGATTTTAAGCATAGATGAGATGAAGGAAGAATTAGAAGGTAAAATGACACAAAAGTCGGTAGCTAACATGTTAACATCTTATTTACATCATGCAAACCAAACCACAAAAAATTCACGAATAAAATTCTACAAGAGTGCGTAAACATACAATAATTGTGTGTGGTGAAGTGAATACAAGTGTGTGACATACATAACACGCATAGAGAGTTTCAAGATGAAGTTATTACAGTAGCAACATCACATAAAACAAATCACAGTCAAAATACAAAGAAAATGTCATAAGGATACAATTACAACACTGGTACAAAAACTAGTCAAAACTTTGACCTAGAAAGCATTTACAAGTCAAAAGAAGCCAAAAAAAGGCATAGATGAAAGGAAATGAACCATGCAAGGTTAATAGACATACAAAACAGTAAACAATACACCAATACATCAATAAAAACATACAAACATGCATAATAAAGATTCACGAACAAACTACTTAAGGAGAACGAAATCAATTCATACAAGTGTGTGCATGTGTGTGCTCGAGCATACTTGTGCTAAGTGTCACATAAGAGTGAGGTTAGATATGAACAAATAGAGATAATACTCATACAAATCACAAAATCAAATAGCGTGCATCAATACCACAAGTAGCACCAAACTATCAAAAGAAGAAGTCATGATTCAACCCTAAAAGTCAACTAAAAAGAGTTTACAAGTCAACATGTCAAACATGGCCAAGAGACAAAGTAAAGAGGTGATAAAACACACAAGGTCAGTAGCTTAGAAAAAATAAGCAAAACATATAAACAAAATTAATTCAAATCTCATACACAAAACACTCAACAAGCTAGAGCAAAACTAGCACAAGCAAACACAAACAAACCTTTAAAGGCAAAACATGCACAAACCAAGCACCTATGAGTAGAGGTTAAGGCTAAAAGATGTTAGCACATACAAGGTCAGTAGCTTAAGATCTAAACAAAACACAAACAAAGGTATCTCAAACAAAGGAGAATGCTTGTACTCAAAAGCACACAAAATTAGGGTTTGAAAACACCAAAACTTATGCAATTTCAAGGTAGTTGATAAAGATCAAACAAAATGGTCTTAATTAGATAATTAAGACATGTGTGACTTGTGTAATAATATAACTCAAGATGAGATTCATGAGCAACAAATGTAGAAGACAAAACTTCAATACACAAAACAAGTCATCTAATTGATAATCAACATCATAAGAGATGGAAAACACTTGTCTATATCAATGATGGATGATATAAATCAAGTGTGAGGAGAAGAATTTATACTTATAGGTCCTAGGGAAGTGACATATCACTATTATAAGTATCTATCGTGAACTTGAAAGGAACTTTAAACAATATTTTCAAGTTAACAAGTTAAAGTATCATGACAACATATAAATGTGTAGTCTCTAATGCATAAAAGCAAAGTGATCATGAAAGATCAAAATTAGGGTTCTCAAATTTTATGTACAATGGACAACATCAAGCAACCTTAAAGAGTCATAGCACAAAAGCTCATTAGCAAACACTAAAGAGTGAGGCTCAAAGGCACCAACAAAATGGACAATCTAGCTTCTCAAATGATACCAAATAGAGATGACAATGAGGTGCCACCCTAGGGTTCCAAGAATCATGAGAAATAATATGAAGGAGAGGTATGAAATCAAGATTCAAACATCAAAATAGGTGGACATGAAAGTCCTCAAGCAATCACAAACATACAATTAGGTCAAAACTAAAAGATATGATTCCTAACTTGTCATCAAGTTGAATGGACAATGAAGATCACCAAGCACCCTTGAAAACTAGAAAAATATCCAGACAAACAAGTACACAATATATACAGAATATAGAACATATATACAAATGAACAAAAATAGGGTCAACCCACTTAGACATGGTCCAGAAATAGGTCAAACATCCCCAACAGAGTCGTCAATTTTCTGTAGCGGCAAAAACTGCGAGTATAAGCCATTGAATTAATCTAACTCAAAAAGTAACAAAAGAGTCACCACCGCGCTTTTATTTTATCCAAAGGACTAGGAAAAAGAGCGAATAAATTCCTAAAAAAAATGATCAAAGATCTGGGACCGTGAGTTAGTTATGCAAAGGGAAGGTGTTAGGAACCCAAAGCATCTACGGTACTCCGCAAGAACCTTTTTGAAAATTTGTATATGTGTGCTAAAAAAGAGTATATGTACAAAATGGATAGTGGGGGGAGAAAAGAATTATTTTTTATAATTTTTGGTTAGATATAACTTCCAATGAGTTCCAGGCCTACATACCAACAATGTGCAATGTTGAAATCAAATCCAAGTAGTTCGGCTAAAAAATGCCAAAATTGTGTATTGGTAGACTTTAGGAAAAATGTTAGTTTAGAAAAGCCACAAAGAGCTCAAAAAGTTTGAATGATGTTAGGTGTTTTTTAGTCTTATGAAAAGAAAGTCAAAATATTATTAAATGAATTGAAAGTTTATTAAAAAAAAGAAGTTTGAAAATGCATGGACCTAAGTCCAAGTTTTTTATGAAAGCGGTTCGAGTTTTGAAAACAATAATCCTTTGAAAAAGAGGGGAGATTTTGAAAACTAAAGGATGGGGAGGAGATGAAGAGGCTAACCTAAGTGCATAAAATAAAAGGTAAGGGTAAAGGAAGATCTAACCGGGTGAAAAAACTAGTACTTGACATCAGGAGCCAATACCATATCCCATCCTTTGGATTACCACATAAGCAACAAATAATCAGGCAAAAAACACAAGCTTCAGATAAACCAATACTTTTAGGTGAACTCTTGTCTTGAGAAAAACGGGTAGAGTAACAACTGTATTTGGAGGAAATCCACTCTTAATCGAGTATAACGGAATAATCTGCATACAAAGATAATAACCATGCAAGACAGAATAACACCAAGGACACAGAAATCTCCAAGCTGAGGTAGAGGTCATAATCCTAAGTCCAAAGATAAAGCTCCAAGCTCAAGGATAGTAACCAAGTCCAATTAAAATTTTTTTATGTTTAGGTTGAATTATTAAGTGTTTTGGAAAAGGAAAAATAAAGCTCAAGTGAGCAAATTTAAAATGGCAAGAAAATAAAATGCTCAAGTGAGCAAAGGAAAAATGACATAGAAAATAAATGCTCAAGTGAGCAAAGAAAAAAATGGCATGAAATGTAAAGGCTAAAAATAAAGGTGCATAAAAATAAAGAGTATAAAAGTAAATGCGGAAAGTAAAGAGAGAAAATAAAAAGCAATTAATAAAGGTTAGCAAGATGACCATCTTGAAACTTGTCAAGTATATAATTGAATTGTTAATTGTTAGTCGTCAGCAAGGTGACCATCTTGAAACTTACGCATCAAGACTTGCCAGAAGCTTGATAGAATCAACGCGACCACACGACAAGTTTCAATTATTTTTTGTCAAGTATATCACCGGTTTTGGAATTATCTCATCACTTGATCAAAGATGATTGAGAATTTCAAATGGACAAGGTTAGTGGAAACTTGCCAGAAGCTTGATTAGAAATCAATGCCACCACACGACAAGCGCCACAGGTGTTGAACCAAGATCAAAGCTCAAGTCATCTTTTGGGGCTTATGTTAGAACATTAAAGTTCATGCAACCAATTGATCATTTTCTCTGAATCAGGACAAAAGAAAAATAAGATGAAGAGGAAGAAATAATTTCCAAGTTTATTTTGCATCAGATGAATTTATTTGGTCTAACTTCGTCAAAATCAATCAACTTTCTTGGTGGATTTGGTAAAGAGACCTATCAACACCCAAATTCCATTGATGTTGAGGAAATTTGTGACTCCAAAATAAATTCAAAAGTCAGCAAAATAAAAATAAAAGGATTTAAAATTAATTTTGAAATTAGATTATTTAATTGGATTTTATTGACGAAATACATAAATAATATTTTTTCATCAAAATAAAATTCCAAGAAAATTACCCAAAGTCAAACAGAGGTCAACAAGTTGACAACATTTTTTAGAATTTTTTTTAAGTCAAAAAATATTTTTAAATAATAAAATAAAAGGTGAAATGTACCAAAAATGATAAAAAATAGTAAAATTAGAAAAAAAATAAAACGAGGTCACCAATATTTGTCAAATGACCATTGGATCCTTCCATAATTTTTCCAGAATTTTAAAATGTCAAAAAGTATTTTAAAACAATAAAAAACATCAAATAAAATAGAAAAATAATAAAAAATATCAAATATGAAAATATAATTATGAAAAAATAAAATTCAGAAAGATAATATTTCAAAATGTTTTTGTGAATTTTTTCATAATTTTTTAGTCAAAAATGATTTTTATATGATTTTTTTGAAGTTTAAAATATTTAAAATATAAAATCAGAAAATAAAATAAAAGCCAAAAAATGTGGACCTTCTGATCACAGTCAAAATGCGTGAGTAAGCAAATTCAAAGGATCACACGCGTTGTGCTTGATATGGACCTCCTTGGTTTTCACACCGGATTAGGAATTAAAATTAAATTTTTAAAAAATAAAACAAAGGAAGATATCACGCGTTGGATCGAGTCTGACTCACAAAAATAATCAGATCGAAGGACTCCTATTATGCGTGCATGGTAAGGCAAAGTCATCGAATCCAATTTTAAAAAATTAAATGTCATGCTTCATTGGTTGGAGATAGACACGTAGGTCGTCTTCAACCTCCAGCAATCCTCCATACGTGATTCTCAAACTGTAAAATTAATACACATGAGTGGTATCCTTGGATTCGTCTCTTCAAGACGATGTCAACCACATGCTTGTGAAAAATTTATTTAAACTGAGTGAAGATAAATTTGGAAAAAACTCAAATAATAGCGAATAAGATTTTGATGAAAATCTCAATTAATACTTGATGAAAATGCAAATGGTGAAGATCACAAGGATCAGGGAGATGAGGAGAGTGCAGTGATGCTTTATTTTACAAGGTTTGATGGATATTCCAACCTGAACGAAGTTCACTTTCAGATCTCTGAAACTGGACTTGGATAGCGCGATTTAGGAAGCTTCAAGGCACAATTCTTATTTTGTTAACTTCACTGAGGTTCAAGGAAGAAGAATGAATGGTTAATTTCAAACTAGAATGACTTTTAGAGTGAAAACGAAGTTGTAGAAAATCTGATTCGAGAGAGAGTTTGGCAGGTTTTTTGGCTACCAAAGCTTGAGGAAATGAGTGAGGAATGATCCTCTATTTATAGGAGAGTGAGTGGTGATGAAAATCAGAAGGAATTGTGGTGAATTCGTGCAAAACGAGCTGGCTGAAATCATGCCAAACGTGTGACTCAAAGGGCATCAAAACGACTTCATTTCAAGTGTAATTTTCATCAAAACGCATATGGGCAATTAGTTAAACATGTTTAGCATCTAAACTTTGAGTAATTTTCCTTGTAATCCAAGTTTACATGTTGTAATTTTTCTGATTCGAAACAAGATTGGATGACATGGAGCCTCCTTCAAACATGTATAACTCACTTCTCAGGGACCTTTATGGCACAAGCTTGGGCTCTTTGGAAAGCTGAGATTACAAGGTTTACAATGCACTTGGAAAGGTATCATTTGGCATCTTGAGCTGGAAGTTGTGATCCTTTGAAATCACCAAAAACAAACTGACTTTTTCACACTTAGAAAAATTTCGAAGTTTGGCAAAAAATGACCTATAATGTTTTCAATCCAAACATGGCCTTCCATTCAAAATTTGTTCTATATCTCTCAAAGAGCATTTTGTAAGAAGAACCAACCAAAAACTCCAAAAATTGAGGAAGTTATGGCCTTGTGAAGTTGAGGGAAATTTGTGAAATGACCTATAATCTTTTAACTTTTTCAAGCAACCTCAAAACACTTTCAATCTTCAAAACTTGTATTGAGATAAAGTTCATGTCTTCAATATTGTTATGCAAAAATAATAACCTCAAGGTGATAAGTGATGATCAAGATATGATCTCTTGAAGTTGATTGACGAACAATTGAGAAATTCATCAAGGACTTGTAATCTTTTGAATTCATAGGCAAATTTCCAAGAATTTTCTCTTCTTACCAATTGAACTAAGTTATATTAGACATACTTAGGTTCATTGTGAAAGAAAAATGAGCTCAAGGAGACAAGGGATGACCAAATTATGATCCTTTGAAGTCATACAAGATAAATGAACATCAATAGAGTGGGTAATCATAGACTTCTAAAACAATCTTCTTGTCAATCAAAATCCTTGAATCCAAGAATATTCATATTAGAAGTCCTCTTGAGAATCAAATGACTTTGAAATCATCCACAAACTTCACAAAAATACCAAGATATGATCCTCAGAAGTCCAAAACCCCAATTCAAGGTAGATGGCCATAGAATGGTAAATTCTTTGAATTTGATGATCTCTTTCAAACATGAAGTATATACTCAAGATGAGAGACCATAGCTGATGACAAGAGAAATCTTCAATGGAAGACAATACTTTCAAAATATTGAGAACTGAGGAGAGAAGGCATGGAAATAAACACATGAACCTATTGACTCCTTGAATAAAAGACTTGTGAACCATTCACCTACAACATTTAGAGAGTGAAGTATACACACATTATTGTTAGTCAAACATCAATCATCACATATATTCAATGGTGCTTGGTGATCTCCCAAAGGCAAACCCAAAGATAAGAGAAAGAAAGAGAGACCATTTTATCTTTGTGTAATGCAATGGTATGAAGTATGAGTGAATTTTAGGGGCAAAAATTGGGGTACAACACTACTGAACCAACTAGTGTCAAACAGGCTCTTAGCATCCCTGAGTGGTTCCAGGCTATGCAAGCAAAATTCAATGCTCTTCAGGAAAATAATACCTGGACCCTCACCACGCTTCCAACTAACAGAAAATCTGTAGGTTGCAAATGGGTGCTCATAATCAAATACAATGCTGATGGCAACATTTTAAAGCACAAAGCCAGGCTTATGGCCAAAGGCTTTCATCAAGAACATGGCTTTGATTACACTGAGACCTTTGCTCCAATTGTCAAACCCACCACAATCAGAGTCATCCTAACTCTTTCCATCACCTACAAGTGGGATATTCAACAGATTGACATAAATAATGCCTTCCTCAATGGCACTCTCCAAGAGGAAGTTTACATGGTTCAACCTCTTGAATTTGTTGCCAAGGATAAATAGTTGGTATTCAAACTTAATAGAGCTATCTATGATCTCAAACAGGCCCCAAGGGCCTGGTATGAGAAACTAACTTAAGCTCTATTTCTATTTGGTTTCACCACCTCCAAATGTGACAATTCTTTGTTTATCTACTGCAAGTCAGGTATCTCTATGTATGCCTTGGTATATGTTGATGACATATTGATCACTGGCTCCAGCTCCAAACTTGTGCATGAGTTGATCAACAAAGTGCACAAGGCCTTTGCTCTCGAGAAACTTGGCAGACCAAGTTACTTCCTTGGCATTGAGGTACAATTCTGCCACAATGGCTCCCTTCTACTCACTCAATCGAAATACATTCATGATCTTCTTGCTAGAGCAAAAATGACTAGTGCAAATGGAGTGCATACTCTTATTCTAAGCACCTGCAAATTGAGAAGACATGGATCAAGTGTATTCTCTGATCCATCCTTGTACTATTCCATAGTGGGAGCATTGCAATATGTAACACTGACTAGGCTTGACATTTCCTTTAGTGTTAACAAAACCTGCCAGTTCATGGCTCTCCCTCTTGACTCACATTGTGCTGTTGTATGAAGATTTCTTAGATATCTAAGTGGCACGAGAAACTATGGTCTTTTATTGTCTCCATCTGTCTCAGCATCAAACTCCCTTTGAGCGTATAGTAACTCTGATTGGGCCAGTGACCCCGATGATCGCCGCTCCACCTCAGGTTCCTATCTTTACTTTGGCCTCAAATTAGTTTGGTGGAGTTCCAAAAAGCAGTCGCTCGTGGCTCGCTCGAGCACAGAGGCAGAGTATCGTTCCCTAGCTCACCCAACAGCAGAATTGCTCTGGCTGGAATCATTATTAACTGAGCTATGTGTCTCCTTTCAGACTCCTACTCTACTTTGTGACAACCTGAGTGCGGTTCTGCTTTCACACAATCTTGTGTTGCACGCAAGGACCAAATACATAGAACTCGATATTCACTTTGTTCGTGAGCATGTGGTCTCCAAATGCCTTGACATCCAGTGTGTTCCATCAACTTTACAAATAGCAGACACTCTAACAAAGCCTCTTGGCACAGCTGCTTTCCAAGATCTTCGTGCCAAACTCAAGGTGGTGTGTGAGATCAAGCCTCCTTTCCATTTTTTTGTTATAGATATTGTAACTGTCATGTAGCCACGTGCTTGTTTCCTATTGATTGTTAGGATTGTATATAACCTGACTACAGTGCAAAGCTAACACTAACTAACGAATCACTCTATTTTCACTTTCACTTTCACTTTCTTTGGCTCTGCACTCTCATTGAAGAATGTGCTTCTCTTGCCATCTCTAATAATCCAAAATAAAAGACCTTAGATATTTATATACCTTTAACTTAGAATAATTACTTTAATTTTATACTGAATATGAAGGAAAATAGGTGTATAATAGATATATAGATAAATGGAATATTTATGAAACATTTCCCAAACACCTTTAACCTTATTACAAAGCAAAGATATCTAAAGTTATTACAACAATATATAATCACTTACACAAAATAATCTGGAAAGAAGATTAAAATGAAAATGCTACAGGTTTAAGGTGAAGTGGCTCTTTCATTGATACAACAAGTCCAAAGACTTCACTCATATCTATATCTTGTTTACCTGAATTTCTTTCCCAATCAAACCAATAAAGAAGGTTAGCAAGTATATATTCAACAGTAGCTATTCCAAAATTCATTCCAGGGCATCCCCTTCTCCCAAAACCAAAAGGAATAAACTGAAAATCTTGACCTCTAAAATCTACTTGGCTATGTTCAAATCTCTCTGGAATAAACTCTTCAGGATTATCCCAATTTTTTGGGTCTCTTTGTATTGCCCAACTGTTTACATACACCATTGTTTTTTCAGGAATGTCATACCCTTTTAAATTCACACTTGATATTGTTTCTCGAGGAGCCATTAGAGGAGTAGCAGGATGTAATCTTAGAATTTCTTTCACTATACATTTTAAATAATGCATTTGATTTATGTCACTTTCTTCAACTTTTGATTTATTGCTTACAACTCTTCTTACTTCTTCTTGTGCTTTCTTCATTGTAGATGGATGTCTCACTAGCTCTGATATTGTCCATTCTAATGTTGCTGATGCTGTGTCTGTTCCTCCAACAAACATGTCCTAAAAATTGTATTGTAGTTAAATTTTCTGCTTGTGAAACACTTGTTAATGCATTATTAGCTGGACTATTATTAGTATTGGAAAAAACATCCAAATTTCATATTAGTTAAAAATAAAATTTATTCAAAATAAGACAAGTAATATTTATGACTTACAAACGACTCAATATTTTTTCTAAAACCCAATGATTCAATATTGCTTAGGGAAGTGCACGTAACCATAATAAATTGATATATTATTCTAATTGTTACATATTGTGATGTTTTAAAATAGATATGTTTTACTCAACCAAACTGAATTGAGATGATTCTAGTAGTAACTTATTATAGGGGATTTTTTTTAATGCCTTACGAAAAATAATAATATTTTTTAATTATAGAGATATATTTCTGAATGCATCTTAAACACACAAAATTTATGCGAACATTCATCATATTGTTTTGAACAACAAATTAGAAGAAGCCCGAAGAAACACATGAGATAGTCTTATATGAAGACTATAAGAGAAAGTGTTTTTGAACAACAAATTTATTCTGAAGGGTTGAAATAGTCTCCAAAAATGATGATTTCAAGTAACATGTCTAGATCTAAAAGGAACCATGTTTCAGAAAAGAAAAACCATCAAAAACCATATACTTCACGTAAGAATCTATTAACTTTATGATATGGATGTGTTATTCGTTGTTTCTAGATACTTCTACAAGTTAGAAGATATCTTGATCAAAAACATCTCAAATCAGAAATCTTTTGGTTTTCCTGATTATTGAGAACAATAACTTATATGTCATTTCGAACGCGTGGCTAAGATGTTAGCTTACATCTGTCAAACTACGCTGTTTGATTGACATCTAAGAGTGATGTGATGTCTAGAGATTAGGATTCAAAATCATAATTACTCCACCGTTTTGTAAAGTTCCAACAGTTATTAATCATTTAAATTTTTCTATAAATACTCACGCTTCTCGCACTCACACACTACGCTACCTCACTTCTACACCCTTTCAGTCTTTAAGCTAAAATACCTTTACATACCTCATCATCATCCTCTATTCATCAACTATGGCTGCTCAACAACAAGAAAATCCTTCTCAACAAATGGACACGAAGTTTCTTAACCCCGAATCATCATCTGATCAACTACCTCAAGAACTCCATATCCTTCATCGTCTTGAGGTTATACATCTTCCAATCAGTGATGATTAACTAGAAGTTCTCTGTGAACCTCTTGTAGATTTTGAGAACTTAAAGGTAAATGGAATGGATATTACTGAAGAATTTAACAATCAAGGCTGGGGAATTTACTTCAATAGACTTTTCGGTCCCATCTATACAAAACTTTTAAAGGAATTCTGGAAGCACGCTGAAGCAAATGACACGTTCATTGTATCCTATGTTCGGAGTTAAAAGATTGTCATTATGGAAAGATCGATAATAAATATACTTAGAATGGAAGAAGAATGAGGAAAGAGGATTTATTGAACGAGTTCAAAATCCCCCTTTGTGCTCGATGTAGTAATTCATGCAATTTCTACAGAAGGTAAACAAGGAGCTTCTGAAGGAAAGTCATCCTTCAAATACAAAGATCTACACAAAAATATCAAAGTATGGTTTAAGATTATTCTAGGAAGTATACATCATAGACCAAGTACCCATTCTTTTGATCATGTTAACACGGATGAGAAATGTATAATGTACTTTCTAATTGAAGGGACCAAAGGTACATCTCCCTTCTCTTCTCTTCACCTATCTAAGAGACTCTGTCATATCGACAAGAAAAAACAAATTTGGAAAGACTAAGAATTATATTTAGATGGGAAGATTGATTTAAGATATTCTAATTGAAAGTGATCTTGTAGATCATCTCACCAAACAAAACTTTATGAAAAATGTTGTGGCAGTAATAGGAAAACCCTTTAATTGCTACAATCTTAAGACCTTGAATATTGTTGATAAATCACGTGTCTGGATTAACCCGGATATTCATGTAGATCTATAGGTTGTCAAGACTCTTAGGATATATGTTGCCAAATATCCTTCCTTCAAAGAGCTTGACTCACTGAAGTCTCTAATGGTTTATATCAATACTCTTGAAGCTGAATATGATGATAACTCAGAAATATTGATTAAGGTTAGAAATAAATCATCTGATCTTAAAAGGATATCAAATTCTACCCAGAATTAGAAGAAGAAAGTGCTTAATAAGAAGCAGAAAACTCTGGAAATAGGAAACTTTGCTAATATCAATGTTTCTTCCTCTCAAGCAAGTAAGTCTTTTGAAGTTGCAATATCGAATTCTGAACATGTTCATGTTACTTCATCTTTCTTACACCACCACCACCACAAACTTCTAGCACAATTACCACTTCAATCATTCCACCTTCATCTGTGCTTCTTTCAGCTTCCACTAAAAAATCCAAATTGAACACCTCACCGCCACAACAAATATCTACCAATCCATAAATTATCACCCCTCTAGATTAAATCTCTGATGTTCCTATATCAAAACCTATTCCCAATTTTGTTCCAATCTCTTCTGAACCTCCTATCACATCAAACAATCCAGCATCACCAACATCTTCTAATCCAAATGACAATGACCTTGCTGATGAAGCCCATGGCTCAACTGACTCTGATGACATAGTTTCTGATGAAACTGTCCCTACAAAGGAGAACATTTCCCAATCCTATGATATTTCTCCTCTGAATATAAACTTGGAACAAGTAATTGATCTTTTCAAGGAAGAAGCAATAATGAAAGTCAATAAGATAAGAGAGGAATCTGGTTAAAGTGTTGATTCTTCTCACTTGAACTCAATTTGGGAACAATTTAAAGAATGGATAGAAGATAAGTTTCTCACAATCATAAACCTTACTGGACAGTAACAAGGAAATTTCGTCAAGGAAGCAGGAGAGAGGTATTTGGATTTAGAAACAAAAAGAAACGCGTAAGAAGAAGATGCTAAGAAAGAAGAAGAAACTCGAAAAAAGGCTAAAGAAGTTTCCCTCAAACAGGCTGAAGAAGTTGTCAGAAAAGCAGTTACTAAGAAAGCCAATGCAAAAACTTCAAGTGCTCAAGAAAATTCCATTGTTCTACAAAATCTTGAAGAATTGAAAAAGGAACAAGCGCGAGTTAATAAAAAATTTGATAAACATGAAGATATCAACCTAAACATTTTGGTTTTGCTCCAGTAGATTCTGTCAGAAACTTCCATCTTCCTCTAACCCATATGCATTTCGCATTTCTAGGAAACCTTGTTTTGTTGTTTCTAATCTTATCTTGTCTTGTTTTTCTCACGTACTCTCTGTATTCTAAATCAATGAAATGTTCTTTTTTATTATGAAAAAAAGGGAAGAAAGCATAATGATAATTTTGATGCATACCTAATTCTCTAAATCTCACTGCTCATATTTCTAACAAATATATACATGCAAGAGGTTTTAGAAATGTGTTTCAGGTACACGAATGAAAAAATAAATTATGATAAAGAAAACTCTGATGCATACCAACTTTCTGATAAAGTCTTAAGTTTTAGATTCAGGGGGATATTGTTTAACTCATGGGGAGTTTTCTAAACAATGCTAAAAAATTCCTTCCTTATAAAAAATGTAAATCTTATACTTAGGGGGAGCTTATGCTAATCAGGGAAATTTTCTTCTTAACCTTGAATTCGATTATGATATTACCTTGTAAAATTGTTATATCAAAATACATGATTTTGTCATCACCAAAAATGGGGAGATTGTTAGAACAAAATTTGTATTCTACAATTAATCTATGGATTTTAATGATAACAATACATCTATTTTATATGTAAATAGTTTTGTTTCTAATTATTTCTTGATTGTGCAGATTAGAAGTTCTAATTGATTCAGTATTGTTGTCTAAAGAATCAGAAATATACTAAGCACATCAGAAAGACAATTTGCATCCACTTCTGAAGAAACATCAGTAGTTCTGAAGAATGTTGAATGTTCTCCACAAAGAGGATCTTGTGTGTACTTCTCAACAAGCTTCTGCCTCAGAAGTCACAAGTATTCAAGAAAAAATAATTTCTAAGAAGCTCAAGATCAAAAATCAAGATTGCACAAGAAGCAAGATTTTAATGCAGAGCTCGAAGTAAAGATATGTTCATGAGAAAAGTTGTTGCTTCTAATTATGAAAAAAAAAGTCAAGATTCTGAACACATCAAAAGAAAATTTCTACTTCAGAGTTATAAATCATGATTTATTCATCAGAAAAGCTGTTACTTCTAATTCTGAAGACAAAGTCAAGGTTCTGAAGACTCTGATTGTTCATGGAATACGCACACATCTTCTCAACATCAAAAGTATCCCATCAGAAGAAAGGATCAAGTAAAGTTAGATCTTCTAGACTCATTACTATGCAACATCATATAGTCCATCAGAAGACAAGATCAAAAGATGATATCTTCTCAAGCCAGTCAACATCATCAGAAGTAATATTCATTAGAAGACAAGTATCATCAGAAACATGCACTAGAAGAGTTAGTACAAAAGTACAATTACATATTCCACTCAAATTGATATATTGTGTACTATTTGCGTCCCACGATTGTTTCTTACCATTGGCAGCTGGCAAGATGAAAGTGATGTGTGTACTACTACAACTATCTACTTCCTCAATGCTATATAAAGATTCAAACAATTCATTTGTAATTTAACGACGAACTACTGATCACGGACAACTAGAGAACAAGAAAACGTGAAGAAATCACTTAAGAGAAAAGATTAAAACAAAAGAGTTGTTGCTTGTTATTTGTGTTGATATTAGTTCTCCATTGTTCATTTAAGAAAGAAGAAAAAGACACAAGAGTTGTTGCTCATTAATTGTGTTATTGTTTGTTCTTCATTTGTTGTTATAACACAAGAGTTGTTGCTCATATTTGTGTTATTATTGTAAATTGTTTGAACACAAGAGTTGCTGCTCATATTTGTGTTAAACAACCTATACTTAAACATTTGTGTAGTATCTGCTTATTAGAAGCAAATTTGTAAACACAACATTCAACTGTAAGTTGATTAAGTTCTTTTTTAAGGCCCATAGAAATCTCCTTCAAAGGACCGGATAGCTCAGAAGCCTTAGGGAGCCAGTGATCGTTATATTTCTTAGGGTACATGGTAGGTCAAAATTCTTAAGGGATCACTAACAAGTTATCATTGTTTTGTTGTTAGTCACCGGTTTGTAATATTTCAAGATTAGTGGATTAAGTCATTTTCTAAGGCGAAATCACTTTGACGGGTTGGCAAGAGTAGCATTTTCTAAGGTGAACTTGTATAAACCGAACTTGTCATCATTATTTCTCTTATATAAAATTGATTTCTAATCTGATTTCTTGTAGAAAGCACTTCCAAACAAAAAGTTTTTAAAACCCAATTCAAAATCTTCTTTTTTGTATTTTTCTCAACCTTCAGATACTATTAGTTAGGGAGTCAAAAGAAGTCGAAAGTAATAATGAACTCAACATTCTAGAACCCTAAAAAAGAGAGAAGTCACATCTCCACCCAAAACTTAAAGATATTTTTCTTCTAAATGTAGTATATCTGTAGTTCTATTTTTAGAACAACATGTGTTCTAATATGAGTCCCCATACTTTTCATCTTCACACGTATTTATTTAATAATGAGTTTTCAAATGGATCAATAGTAAACAGATAAATAGGATTATCTTTTTACCTAATCCTAAATTAATTAACTAGATATGTTATTACTATGATTAGTCATGTGAAGACAAAATTGCTATATCTTTACTGTACATGCGTGGAGAGTTTGTATTTTTGAGGGATGAAGTGAAAGTGTACATGAAACAAAAAAAAGGTGATAAAAGAGAGAAAAGTAACCATTAAAAGTCCTTTAATATCATTATTGGTGAGTTCAAAGCCAAGCTCGCCATCCTCTTGTAATTGAAGAAGAATATCAACAAACCCTTTCTTCTTGAACTGGTCATTTTCTATCTTCTTCAAAGCCAAACGCTCTTCAATCACTTTATCAAACAAATCATCAAGTGCTCGAAAAGTGTCCTTAAATTCTCTAATTTTACCACTAAGAACATCAATCCAACCCAAAGAAGGGAAATAATCTCCAACAACAAAAGCTGTAATATAAATCATAACCTTTCTTGCTAGCTCTTTCACTTCTCCTTCAAACTTCCTTCCAAGAGCACTTTTACAAACAATATTGTTTGTTGTTGAAAGCAAGATCTCACTAAGATTCACACATGCTTTACTCGAGCTAGCTTCACGTAGCTTACTCACCATTTCTTCAACTTCTTCTTCTCTAATACCATGAAATGATTTTACACTTTTCACACTCAAAAGTTCTAGAACACATATTTTTCTCTTTTGTCTCCAATTTTCTCCATAATTTCCAAAACCAACTTCCGTACATCCGTACAATAAGATTTTTGGAGCTATATGTTGTGGTCGGTTTGAGAAAACTATATCATGATTTTTCATGATTTCCATGGCTACTTCTCCTGATGAAATCACTAGAGTTGGAGTTTGTTTTTGTCCCAATTGCAACAACATCATGTTGCCATATTTTAGTGATAGGTCTCGAAGTGAATGGTGTGGAAGTGTTCCTAGCTGATGAAGATTACCAATGAAGGGTAGTTTTGGTGGAGATGGAAGCTGATTTATATTGGTTTTTGATTTAGTTTTTCTAATTGCAAACTTAAGAACAATCAACAAACTTATAAGGAAGAAAAGAGATGGGAAAAGGAGAGAAGAAAAAGCTTGTGTAATTTGTTCATGTGACAATTTTTTGAGAGCCATTGGTTTTACTATCACATCTTGAACTGAGACATAATATATAGCATGGGGGTAGATTATATTGTCCCTACCAGCTGCTGGCATGATACAGACCCAAAGAATATATAAATCAAGAGTTTAAATTCTAAAAACTAACGTAACTTACTAGCACTTATCTATTAAACATAATTGACATTTAATAACGTGTGAAAAAGTTACAACAAATATGACATTAATTAACGTGTAAAAAAAGTTATTTGAAAAACGGCTTTTCCATATTTTCCACAACTTAGGCCAGTAGAACGCGCTTATGACAACATAGTTTCTTATGGCAGGAAGCAGATGGGTTTCTTTCTTTAGAAGGGGAATAACATTGGTGTAACATATACTTTGCTGTAACATTCATAAGGTGAGGCCTAGACTACCCTTTAAAAAATTAAGGGTAAGTGAAGACAGTAGCAAGACAATAACAAAAATAAACTTTTAGAAGTAGTGTTTTGAGAACTGCAACTTCTTTCCTGTATATTAAAATGTTTAATTGCCTTAGAAAATATGATACAAATGAGTTCTATATATAGAGACTCAAAATACAAAGATATAAATGCTACATAAAAAATGTTATATAATAAATGCTGGATATTTCCAAGGAGGTGTAGATCCAAGGAATAGATTTTTCTTATCCCAAGAGAATATAACTTTCAAACTCTGACTGCATTTAAGTTTATTCCAACAAAACTCCCCCATAAAATTAAATGCTTCTTCAATCCATCATTCCCAACATTCTTTTGCCTTTGTTGAATAACTCATTCGACAATGGTTTTGTGAAGATGTCTGTAGCCTGATCTTTGCTTACTACATGTTTTAGTTCGACACTTCCTTCCTTCACATGTTCTTGAATGAAATGGAATCGGACATCAATGTGTTTGCTCCTTTCATGGTTTACTGGATTCTTCGCTAGTTCGATTGCTGACTTGTTGTCCACTCGAATTGTTATTACATCCTCTTTCCTTTGCTTCATCTTGCTCAACATTCTTCTAAGCCATATTGCATGACATACACACCAAGATGCTGCTACATACTCTACTTCACATGTCGAAAGGGTTACAATTGACTGCTTCCTCGAAACCCAAGTGAAAGCAGTATTTCCCATGAAGAACACATAGTCTGAAGTGCTCTTTCGATCATCTATGTCTCCACACCAATCACTGTCGGAGTAGCCAGTCACCTTGCAATCTTCTATTATGGAGTAAAATATTCCAAGTGACACAATTGCTTGGACGTATCGAAGGATCCTTTTCAATCCCTTCGAAATTTACTTGGTTCTACATGCTCTCCCCCATCAAATTTCGAAAGCTTTGTTCCTAGTTTCATCGGTGTCGAAATTGGATTGCAGCTATCCATTTTGAATATCTTCAGGATGTCTTTTGCATATTTTTTTTGTGAGATGAAAATTCTTGTTTCATCTTGTCAAACTTCTTTGCCAAGATAGTATCTCATCAAGCCTAAGTCTGTCATCTCGAACTCACGTGTCATTGTGCTTTTGAATTCTTCGATCAACTGGTCATTGTTGCCCATGAAAATCAGGTCATCAACATAGAGAGCAACCAGCAGTATATATTCTTTATTCTTCTTCACATATAGAGCATGTTCGTAGGGACATTTTTGAAAACCTTTCTCTTTGAAGTATGTATCAATGCGCGTATTCCATGCACGCGGTGTGTGCTTCAACCCATAAAGTGCTTTCTTCGATCTCAACACTTTTCCTTCGTTTTCGACTTTCATGTATCCTGGTGGTACTTTTGATGTAGACTTATTCTTCGAGCACACCATTCAGGAAAGTTGATTTGACATTCATCTGGAATATCTTCCATTTGAAATTGAGCAGCTTGAGAAATGAGCAATTAGATTGTTTCCGTTCTTGCAACAGGTGCAAATACTTCATCATAGTCAATTCCTTCTTTATGTTTTTAGCCTTTCGCCACAAGTCGCGCCTTATACCTTTCGATTTCTCCTTGAGCTTTCATCTTCTTCTTCAACACCCACTTCACACAAATGGTTTGACTTCCCTTTGGCAACTCAACAAGTTCCCAAGTGTTTTTATGTTCAATGGCCTTGAATTCTTCGTTCATGGCATTCTTCCATATTTCATCTCTCTAAGCTTCTTCAAAACTAATGTTTTAAGAATATGCCAGCAGACATACAAGATGTACTTCTTCTGTGTTATCATACAAATCTTGTAAGCTTCACATTCTAGACTGTGAAGGCTCATTTTCACTATTAGAATCTTCATGATCTGTTGAAGTGTTTGTCGACACAACAACAGATGATTCTCCAACTTCAACCACTGCTTCTATCAAACTGTTCTAGTCCCATTTGCTCGCTTCGTTCACACGAACATCTCTATTTACAATTACCTTTCTATTTACAGGGTCCAACAACTTGTATCCCTTTGTCTTCTCATCATACCCAATGAGTATGTACTTTTGACTTTTGTCTTCAAGCTTTGTTCTTCGTTGATCTGGTACATGTGCATAAGCAACACTACCAAAGACTTTAAAATGAGACACAGTTGGCTTCTGACCACTCCAAGCTTCTTGTGGTGTTTGATCTCCTAGATTCGAACATGGACATCTATTTTTCACATAGATTGCACATTGAACAACTTCTGCCCAAAATTCCTTTGACATCCATTTTGTTGAGGTGAGTATGTTGCAGTTAGAAACCTCCTTATTCCCTGCTCTTCACAATACTTCATGAATGATGTTGAAGTGTACTCTCCATCTCTGTCTGATCGAAAGACCTTGATGTGTCTATCAGTTGCCTTCTCCACCATAACTTTAAACTTTTTGAATACTTCGAATGCTTCAGATTTTTCTTTCAAGAAATAGACCCAAGTCTTTCTTGAGAAATCATCAATGAACAAAATGAAATACTTCTTACCATTGAAGGATTCTGGAGTAATTGGCCCATATATGTCAGTGTGAATCAATTCGAGGATATATTTAGCCTGATAATCTGCCTTCTTTTGAAACGAAGTTCTTGTTTGTTTGCTAAGAACCCAATCTTCACAAAATTTTCCTTCATACTCCTTGTCTGGAAGTCATGCTCCATGTTCTTCTTTTCTAATCTCATTATCCCAACATGATGTAAGTGACAAAAACATCGATGCCATATAGATACTTCGCCTTCGATATTAACCTACAGACATTTCTCTCGAACTCTCCTCAAATTCAACTTGTACATTCGATTCTTCCCCATTTCGACTTTAGCGACCAGATGTCCAGACTTATCTTTGAGGTGCAATGTTCGATCTTTCATGAGAATCAAATATCCCTTCTCAGTTAATTGTCCCAGACTCGGTATATTTGCTTTGAGATCTAGTACATAATACACATCTTGGAATGACCCTGTTAAGTCATCCTTTTGCACATAACTAATTGTTCCCTTTCCTTCGACCTTTATCTTTGATGCATCTCCAAAATGTACATGGCCATCTTCAATCTTTGCAATCTCTCTAAACAGGTGTTTGTGACCACACATATGGTTACTTGCTCCAGAGTCAAGATACCACATAGTGTCTTTTTCTTCGTCTACTTTCTTCTGAGTCATCAGTAGAAAACCTTCATTCGAACCTGCATCTAGGGCAAAGTTTATTGTCTCTTCCACCTTTCTTTTAAGACGACAATATTTTGCAAGATGTCTCACCTTTCAATAGTTGTAGCAACTGTAGGAATTACAATCCTTCGCACAATGCCCCTGTTTGTTACAATTGTAACATTCAATGTTTGTGTAGTTTGTTTGAACACCTCTTTGACCACGTCCTCTGCCACGCCAATTTTGTTGGCTCGACTGTCCTTTTTCGAAGTTGTTGTTTTGATAACTTCGACCACCATCACGTCCTCCACGACCACGTTCTCTCCCACGAAAGTTTTGAGAGAAGAGTGTTCTTTCGCCTCTGGCAACTTCCTTGGGTTGATCTGCGTCATCAGATGCCTCCTCCTTCTTCTTCAACTTGTGTTGTTCATGTGCTTCGAGATAACTTGCAACTTCTTCGATAGTAACTCTCGACATATTCTTTGATTCCTCGATTTCACATACTATATTCTCAAACTTGTCTGTCAAAGATCTCAAAATCTTTTCGACAATATGAGCATCAGTCAATGCTTCTCCATTTCGACTCAGTTTGTTTGCCACCGTTTTCACACGCGTTATGTAGTCCGACACGGACTCCGTCTCCTTCATCTTCATTCTTTCTAATTCACTTGGAAGAGTTTGCAAGTGACCTTGCTTAACTCTGTCTGCTCCTCTGAACGCTCTTTCAAGAGTGTCCCACGCCGTTTTCGACGTCGTCGAACCGACAATCTTCTCAAAGGCTGATTCATCGACAACCCTAAACAACATGTACAATGTTGTTTTATCTTTCGATCGCGTCTCTTTCAACGCCTTGTTCTGGGCTGTTGTGTACCTAGTTGTATTAGTTGGTTCTGCAAACCCATTATTTGTTACTTCCCACACATCTATAGATCCAAGAAGCGCCTTCATCTGGATACTCCAATTTTCATAATTTGATTTTGATAGTTGTGGAAGTGGAATCTGATTCATCATGTTCGCCATTGGCTCTGATGCCAATTTGAAGACAGCAACAAGACAATAACAAAAATAAACTTCTAGAGGTGGTGTTTTGAGGAAATAAGGCAACTTCTCTCTTGTATATTGAAATGTTTAACTGCCTTCGAAAATATGATACAAATGAGTTCTATATATAGAGACTCAAAATACAAAGATATAAATGCTACATAGGAAATGCTATATAATAAATGTTGGATATTTCCAAGGAGGTGTAGATCCAATGAATATACTTTTCTCATCCCAAGAGAATATAACTTTCAAACTCTCTTTGAATGAATTTAAGTTTATTCCAACAATAACGTATCCTTAATGACTTATCAGGACCGACCCCGGGGCAGGGCAAGAAGGCCCACGCCTCAAAAGAATAGGGGCCTCAAAATTAGGATGTGTAGTTAAAAAATTATAATACTGAAGTAATAATGTATATATTTCTTTTTGTCAGAAGATTATATTAAAGGGAGAACTAAAGGTTCTCCAACCTTTATACACAAGAAATGTGATCACGCCACTCCCAATTTACTTTCCTTCACCTTCTTATATTTACAAAAATAATACCAATCCCAAAAATTGGATATATTTTCTTCATCTTTATCTACCAGTTTTCCTAACCAAAAAGCTATTTCTATCCAAATATATTTTACCGCACTACACTTGTAAAAAACATGGTCTAAGGACTCCATATCAATCCCACAAAATGAACAAAGTAAAGAATAAACATGAAAAATAATACATCTTGCCACCAATAGATCCTTCATTGGGAGTCTATTCATCAAAAGCCTCCAACCAAACACTATAACTTTGAACAGAGCGTCCAACCTCCAAACCTTACACAAGGCTACTTTCTCTCTACTAAGTGGGCCGAAAGGCACTCTTAGACATTCATAGAATTTATAACATGAATAAACTGAGAAGATACCACTAGACTCCTCCATCCAAACCACCTTGTCAAGAAAATAAGGCCTCAAATTAACTTCTAGAATAGTTCTAACAGACTCTAGGTTGTCTCGCTCCTCGAAAGAGAAAAAGTTTACATTAATGCCAAAATCCCCTCAAATCCAAACCCCCCATTCATCCTCCCGTACCGGCCACTGAAACCCACTTCAAACAAGTTATCAAATATAAATCCGGAAATTCCTTCTTAAAACAAAAATCTCCCAACCACTTTGATTCCCAAAAAGGAATATGAAACCCATTACCAATTTCTCTCTTACATAAAGACGAAAAAGGATCAAGAGAGGACACCTTACTGGATTTTATTATGTCCTTCCACCAAGTTGAATTTGAATGGGAATCTGAATCAACTACACAACGAACCTTCATAGCTACGTCCCCATAACGAGCTTTTAAAATATAAATCCAATGATTGTCTTTGTAATACGGTGGGAGAACTGACTTTGGATTGTTTTGCTTTTGATCGCAAATGTTGCGGATAGCAAGAGTCGCCACCGACTTTTCTTTTATCCAATTAAGGGAAGGTGAAAAGAACAGGAAAAGACCTTCGTTAGATTTTGAGTACGGGAGAAGGTTATGAAAAGGGAAGGTATTAGCACCCTTTCCATCCGAAGTTATCTACGGGCTCTTAGTTGCTTTAGCTCATCTTTAAAAATTTGCTTTCTGTGTGTGTATGTTTGAAAATGTTTTTGAAAAGGCATTTCGCTTTAACTTCGTAATGATTCACGCTGGAATGTATACGAAGTGTTCGGAAATGTTTTGTTTTGGAAAAGTGTTTTAACTTTGTAAAAGTGTGAGGTGTGAAAAGATGTTTTGATAGAGCAAGCGACTAAAAGTCTTATTACCTACTCAGAACGGTCATTTCCGTGTTGTTTTACTTTCTTTTAGAATAGTGCTATCTGTACCATTAGTCGGTAGGTAACCCTATTCGTTGGATGCAAGCGGACATTTGAAGGGACATCGGATGGTCATAGAAGGCAACTTGTAGGAGTATCCTAGCACATTCGAAGGGACGATCATCACTTTTCGTAGGCAACAATAAAGGGACGAGATCATGTATTCCTAAGCAACATCTGTCATACCCCAAAATTTGCCCTCCTACTTCTCAAGACATTCCATACATCTATACTCAAAGATTCCTCAAGGGTTGATCAGACAAACTCTCTCCTAGACAATCAACCCAAACTAGGGTTTGGTATTTCTCAAGTCCATATGGACTTCCAACATCTCCAATGGTCATCATGCCTCCTCATATGTTTCAAACATTCTCCATGTCAAGTTTCAAGCTTCACAAGTCAAGTTTCCTCAGACAATTGCTCAGATGGTTGAAAATCAGTTGTATTGGACAAAAAGTCAACTGTGGTCAACATACTGTCAAACTTCATAATTTTTGGTCAACATCCTCATTTTGAATTTACATTCATCATTTGATCAAGGGTTGATCATGATTCATCAAGAAAACTCAAGATTTGCTCAAAAGTCAAACTTTCTAAATTAGGGTTTCTCAGAGGAAAAGTCAGTTGAACTTTGACTGAGCATAACTTCTTCATACTTTCTCAGAAATTTTTCCAACACCTCTTGTTTTGAAGGAAATTCAATTCTCTACAACTTCTTGTCTCACAAGAATGTTCAAAAAATGCTTCATTTGGAAGGTATGGATCAAAACATTACAGGTCCTTTTCAAAGTCAACAAAAAGTCAACTTTTTTGTTTTGAAGATATATTGAGCATGGAAACTCCAATTGAGATGAAACCAAAGAGGTTGGTTAGAGGACTCTTAGAGCTTTCCAAAAAGTCCAAGAAAATTCAAAAATATGGAAAATTAAGCAAAATACACCATTCACAAGTTGGGCAATTTTGAAGAAGTGCACAAAGAGAGATACTTGTAAAAATCAAATTTTTTGCAAATGGGCCTAGTTTTTCTTCATTCAAACTTGTTCCTTAGACAATTAGGAACATCCAAGCCCAATGCCACGTATTTTAACTTTATTTTTCTATTTAATTTGGATTTTATTCATTTAAATACAAATTAAATTCAAAAATAAAGTATAAAATCAAAATTAATTGCAAATTGATTTTTTCTCTCATCCTTGAGGTCCAAGTAACTCTCCAAAAGCTGTCAATTTCGAAATAGGTCTAGATTTGGCAAGAATTTGATTGAAATTGATCAAAAAAAGATAAGATTTGATTTTGTACAATATCAAATGATCTTTGCATTGATTAACCATTATTTGTTCCTCAAATCAGCTCAATTTCCATCCATTATAAATATAAAATGTGTATCACATGAATTGAGACAGAAAAATTGCCTCAAGAACCCTAACCTAAAAGTCAAAAAACCGTGCCTTTCAAGTAACTAGCAGCCCTTGTTCCAGCTTGTTTCAATTGGTTTTGAGGATCCAAACACGTTCCTTGACATCCCTTGAAGCATTCCAGACCTTTACATTGTCCAAAAACATCAAGAATCGCAAGAACACGATTTCGGTTTGTCACACTTTTTCCAAAATCGATTTTCAATTCTCATGCATTATTAACATGTTTTGTTGTTGTTTTTGTGTTTAGAACGAAGCTTGGAAGCTTTCTGGGCAGTTTGATTGAATTTCCGTGGCGTAAAACACGATTTACCATTGCTAGAGTTTTCGGTTTCGAATTAGGGTTTCCTTAAAACGGAAAAATTGGACCAAAAGACCACCATCATCGTGTTCAGAACGATGTTTCCAATCGAACCATGCCCTTGAATGTCATTTATATTGCTTGTGTTTGGTTTTTGAAAATGCAGGGACTATAGCGTCGCATTGAGGCCGACACTATCTTTTCAAAAATTCAAAACGAAGAAGATGAAGGTTGGCGCGTGATTCTGGGCAATCAGGGGGTGACACTCGTTTACAAGCCATTCGCTCTGTTTCCATAACATGTGTACACGCTGGCTCAGTTGGCAAGGCTGCGCGCTTTTCACCCAGGGGTCCTGAGTTCGATTCCCAGCCATGGCATTTGATTTTTACAAGTTTGCATATTTTTACTATTTTCATATTTTCTTTTAATATTTTTCATACAATTTAATTTACCTTTCATAATTTTGATCATGCATTTAAAAAATACCAAAAATAGTTATTTTTTGCATACATGTCATAAAAATGTTTATTTAATTTATAAAATTAAAAATATTATTTTTGCATGCATATTTAATTTAATTTCAATTTTATCATTCAAATCACTTTTAATTGATTTTTAATTATTAAATTAACTCCAAAAAATCCCAAAAAATCATTTTAGCATATTAATGTTATTTCTAGCATGAAACAATTTTTCTCATTCAAAAATTATTATTTTCACTAACATTTTTCTCTTATTCAATTTTCTCGTATTTCCCGATTTTCATCTGTTCACAGGTTATTCCGTTTCGGACGATTTTTATCGCTTTATTTTTTCATATTATGTAATTGCCTATGGGATGTAATAGTTTAATTAGGACTTTTATTTTCCGCACTTTTCAATTATGTATCTGCCCCAAAGCCATGTAATAGCGTAGGATTTATCTTTCCGCATTTTACTTTCCGCAATTTAATTTCCGCACCCTATAAACTGCTAATAATTAGGCGTGTATGGCAAGACTAAAATTGAACATAGCTCACTCATAATTCCAAGATAAAATACCTGAAATCAACACACTCTCTTCACACATGCACCCCTTAGAGTATTCTCTCTCGTTGCCTTTCGAATAAATGGTCATGTCCCTCGAACGTAGAGGTATTCTAGCACCGTTGCCTTCAAAATCAATCATCATAGTCCCTTCGATACAAAGATCATAGACCCACGATGTCGCCTCCGAATACATGATCTTGACCCTCGATTGTCGCCTCGAAAATGATGATAGTCCCTTGAATGTGCTAGGATAGTTCCTACAAGTTGCTTTCTATGACCATCCGATGTCCCTTCGAATGTCCCGCTTACATCCAACGAATAAGGTTACCTACAAACTAATGGTATGGATAGCACTATTCTAAAGGAACGTAAAATAACACGAAAACAACCAATTCTGAGTAGGTAATAAGACTTTTAGTTGCTTGCTCTATCAAAATACTTTTCACACCACACACTTTTGTGTCAAAGTTCAAACTCTTTTCAAAACAAAACATTTCCGAACACTTTGTATACATTCCTACATGAATCATTACAAAGTCAAAGCGAAATGCCTTTTCAAAACATTTTTGTCCAACACACAGAAAGCACTTTTTAAAATGATCTAAGAGCAACTAAGAGCCCGTAGATAACTACGGATGGAAAGGGGTGCTAATACCTTCCCTTTTCATGACCTTCTCCCTTACTCAGAATCTAACGAAGGTCTTTTTCTGTACTTTTTACCTTCCCTTAATTGGATAAAAGAAAAGTCGGTGGCGACTCTTGCTATCCGCACATTTGCGATACAAAAACCTACAAAGTCAGTTCACCGTATTACAGAACTGGCGACTCTGCTGGGGAAACACCCTAAAGAGAGAATGCCTTAGGGATTTATAGATCATCTTTACTGCTTTCTGTTTGACTTGCTTGCTTTATCTTTAAGGGTTGCTTGGATGTTATATTTGTGGGAGATCCTACACCCGGATCCGGGTTTCCTTTTAGGTAAGTAGCAATAAATCATTGCGACCGTTAGACGTATATCGAAACGGTCAACATGATGGCTACGTTAGTGTGACACTTTGGATGTCCTGATACTCTTCATTTCCAAGTTGAGGATAGTATTTGGCTTCTGCGTGGTGTCATCAAGCACTAACTAAACTTTTAGAACCTTAATTGACCCATCTTGGCCATTAGAAGGTAGTGAGATGGCGGCTTTGGTCTGACTAAGGTTGGTGATACTCGATGCTACGCTCATTAAGATCGGACTTTTGGGATATTTTCGGTCGACCACTTGGTAGTCGTATTGAAATAAACCTCGAGAAAGATCAATGATATGAGATTCCTAGAACCCGGTTACTATTATAGGACAGGATGAACCAACTCAAACTTTTGGTGGGGTAAACACCTATACCTCATGCAAGCCTTAAACCTAGGCTCATTGTGTGAATTGTTTGTGTGTGCTAAACATGACATCATAACATCATTCGCATTGCATATCATTTCTAACTATTTCAAGGACCTAGGGATATATCTTTGCTCTGTTTTGTAGGGATTATGGCTTCTAGAAAGACTATCCGAATCAACTTCATGGGTATACCTTCTCAGCTCAAAGAATTGGTTTCAGAAATTCCCGATCATGCCCAGTTCATCAAAAGACATGGTTATCTACTTGACTTGGTTACCTCCGGTTTTGAAGAAGATATGATGCATGTCCTATTTCAGTTCTTTGATCCGAAACACCATTGCTTTACATTCCCAGATTATCAGTTGGTTCCTACCTTGGAAGAGTTCTCTAAGCTACTTGGGACACCTATTCTTGACCAAATGCCATTCACCGGTCTAGAAAAGGTTCCTAGGTACGAAGACATTGCATCGGCATTACATCTAAAGCGCTCAGACATTGAAGCCAATTGGGAAACTAGAAGTGGAGTTAAGGGTTTACTTGCTAAGTTCCTAATTAAAAAAGCCCGAGAGTTCCTCAAAGTTATGAGTTTCCATGCATTTGAAGATATTGTAGCCTTGTTAATCTATGGTTTGGTTCTATTCCCTAAATCGGATCAATTCATAGATGTCAACGCCATCAAGTTGTTTCTTACCCGCAATCCAGTGCCTAATTTACTTGGAGATATCCTACATTCTCTCCACACTCGTACTACTAAGAGACAAGGAACTCTCATGTGTTGTATACCGTTACTTTCCAGGTGGTTTATTTCGCACCTTCCTCTATCAGTTTTGAAGAATGAACAAAGTTTGAGATGGTCTCAAAGGTTAATGTCACTCTCTCATTCAGATATCCGTTGGAATCTTTTCTCTCAAAAGGACTTCACATTCATTGAGCGTTGTGGAGAATTCCCTAATGTACCACTGCTTGGTATAAGGGGGGGTATTACTTACAACCCTTCTCTAGCTCTACGTCAGTTTGGTTTTTCTCGAAGAGATGGTTCTCATGATATGCTTCTCCAAGATATTGTGTTCGATTACAACCACGATCTCCAGAATTACCGACGAAGGTTCATACACGCTTGGGGCATGGTAAAGAAGGCCGATACCAAGACTTTGGGGCACCAGAACTCCATTCCTTGGGAACCTTACCTCAAATGGGTGAGGGCTCGAGCTCAAAACCTCATGATGCCGTTTACACCCGTGTTACCAGTAATTATGGAACCTGTTGCTATAGGTGACGTACCCTATACCGTTCTCCATCCCGACATGCCTACTGATTTTGAAGACTTGAAGAGATCCTGGATCCAGCTTAAAGAAGAGAGGGATACATTTGAAGCTCAGTGCTATGCAAGCGAGAAGAAGGTACTAGAGCTGACCAAGCTACTTCACGAGGAGCGAAACATCAACGCCTACCTCGGCACCAAGAGGAAGCGCCCATGGGAGACTTAGAGCTTTTGGATTTTTATGCTTTTCTTGTTTTGAACTATCTTTTGTACTTAAAAAAGAAAAAGAATAAAAAGAGAACTAATAAATGTTTGTTCATGCTTGTTTAACAAATTTAAATCTCTAAGGTCCTTGAAAACATTGCATTGCATTCGCATAAACATTGCATATCATAGCATAACATTGCATCACAGGTACATTGAAGATTGGTTTTCTAATTCTCTCGCTATTTATTTTAGCAAAAATGGCTCTTGAACAGACTGTCAAAGATCTTCAGGCTCAGAATGCCCAGTTCCAAGAGATGTTCTCTAGCTTGGTCCAAGGCCAAGAGGATCTGAAGAAGCTCATCAACAGAAAGAAGAAGGTCGTCGGTCTCCTCAACATGGGCAGACGCTACAAAGGTGGTCCTAAAGTGGTCAGTCGGATAGAGCTCTCTGAAGGAAGTGTCAAGAATAAGGGCAGTGTCAAGGGTAATAAAGATGACCAGCGTGAGCCTGAAAAAGAGAGAGAGGATCGCTCTGACTATAGCCAGTACTCTGATGAAGATGACAAGTACAAGCAATTTGAAGATCGTCTGAATGCTGTAGAAAATCTGAAAATGTCCGGGCTGAATTTTGATGATCTGAGTCTTGTCCCTGGTGTGGTGATTCCTCCAAAGTTCAAAGTTCCTACTTTTGCCAAGTATGATGGCATTTCTTGTCCAAAGCTGCATCTGAAGTCCTATGTTCAGAAGATCAACCCCCACACTGATGACAGAAAGTTGTGGATGCACTATTTTCAAGAGAGTTTGTCCGGAACTCAGTTGGAGTGGTATTATCAACTAGAGAATGACCGTATCCGTACTTAGAGTGACTTAGCAGATGCTTTCTATAGGCAGTATGAGTACAATGTTGAATTGACACCCACTCGCATGTGTCATACCCCAAAATTTTCCCTCCATCTTCTCAAGGTATATCATACATTCATACTCAAAGATTCCTCAAGAGTTGATCAGACAAACTCTCTCCTAGACAATCAACCCAAACTAGGGTTTGGCAATTCTCAGGTCAAGAGGAGCTTCCAACATCTCCAATGGTCTTAATGCCTCCTCATATGCTTCAAAGATTCTCCATGTCAAGTTTCAAGCCTTACAAGTCAAATTTCCTCAGGCAATTGCTCAGATGGTTGAAAATCAGTTATATTGGACAAAAAGTCAACTGTGGTCAACATACAGTCAAACTTCATAATTTTTGGTCAAAATCCTCATTTTGAAGTTATATTCATCATTTGATCAAGGGTTGATCATGATTCATCAAGAAAACTCAAGATTTGCTCAAAAGTCAAACTTTCTAAATTAGGGTTTCTAGATGAAAAGTCAACTGAACTTTGACTGATCATAACTTCTTCATACTTTCTCAGAAATTTTTCCACCACCTCTTGTTTTGAAGGAAATTCAATTCTCTACAACTTCATGTCTCACAAGAATGTCCAAAAAATGCTTCATTTGTGAGGTATGGCTCAAGACATTACAGGTCATTTTCAAAGTCAACAAAAAGTCAACTTTTTGTTTTGAAGATATATTGAGCATGGAAACTCCAATTGAGATGAGACTAAAAGGTTGGTTAGAGGACTCTTAGAGCTTTTCAAAAGTCCAAGAACACTCAAAATGTGGAAAATTGAGCAAGATACACTATTCAAGTTGGGCGATTTTGACAATTGCACAAAAGGACATTTTGGTCAAAATGCAAAATTTTCCAAATGGGCCTAAAATCTTTTGATCCAAACTTGTTCATGACATTATTCTTGACCCATAAATGCTTGGCCATGGTGATTTTCTATTTTATGATTTATCTTTGAATTTTAGAACATTTAATTCAAAATAAATTATATAAAATATGAAAATAATATATTTTTTCAAATAGATTGGATTTATATTTTCCTTGAAGTCCAAGATAGCCCATAGCAATTACCAAATTCGTGATAGCCTCTTACATGGAAGGAAAATCAAATTTTTTCCAAAATTTGATTTGTTTTAAAGAAAATATTGCACATTGATTGATCAATCTTTTTCACTCTCTTTGCCATCCAAATTCTCTCTATAAATACCAAACATCATGGATGACAAGCAACACGAAACCTAGCTCAAGCCAAACCCTTGTTCTTGCAAATTTTTCTCAAAACTTTGAAAATCGAATTCCATACAACACCACTTTCACCATCAAAACCATCCCATTGTCTTGAGGTAGGTTTGAGTAAGTATACACTCTTATCATTGATCAAAGCAAGTGAATCGATGCATATACATACATACATATTCAAAACTTTTTGATTTTTGCATTTTTATTATCTGTTGGTTTCAATTGATTTTAACGATTTGGTTGTGTTCATGAGGTTGCATATGATGGATCTGGGCCATCGTTTCAAAGCTTGTGCGTGGGAATCACGATTTTCCATGGCTAGGGCTTTTTGAACTGTTTCGATCGAACCGGCCTATACAGGCACTTTTAGGGAAAACTGAGGCCACCATTGGAATCGTAAGGGTCGATTTAGGGGGGTAGGGTATTCCTTTGCCATTTATCTTTCGTGTTTTGTAGGTTTTGGATTTTGCTTGATCGGAGAAGACGACCGGAGCTAGGGCTCCGGCGTCGTTGACCGATGTTGAATCCGGCGAAGCAGGCGTGGCGGAAGCAAGCAATCTGATTCGTCCATCCAGTCAACTAGGGTCCACGCGTGGCTGACTCAGTTTGAAATATAATCCTGACGCGTCATCATTTATATTGAATTATTTTCAGTTTTTCAAACACCAAAGACACGTTGTCCCAGTGGTTAAGGCGTTGGGATTGAAAGATGCTCCAAAAGGTCCTCTGTTCGAACCTCATCAGGACCTGGTTTTGTTTTCCTTTTTCCAAACTCAAGCTTTTTACTATTTTTCATATTTTATAATTCTTTTAATATTTTGCATCATTTTAATTTCTTTTCATATTTTTATTTCTGCATTAAAAAATCATCAAAAATTATTTTTCTTTTTACATTATTTCCAAAAAACCTTTATTTAATTTATAAAATTAAAAAATACAATTTTGCATGCATATTTATTTTTATTCATAATTTTGCATTTAAATCACTTTTAATTCATTTTTAATTATTAAATTGCATCCAAAAAATCCCAAAAAAATTATTTTAGCATATTTATATTATTTCCAGCATGTCTTATTTTTCTTATTTTAAAACTTGCATTTTTCTAGCATTTTTTCTCTTATTCGATTCATCTCGTATTTTCTGAGTTCTCATTCTTTTACAGGTTGATCCGATTCAGACGATTTTTCTTTATCATTTTATTTTTTTCCAATAATGTAACTGTCTATGGGATGTAATAGTTTAAATTAGGCTTTTATTTTCCGCAAAGTTTAAATTATGTATCTGCCCCAAAGCCATGTAATAGCGTAGGACATTTACCTTTCCGCATCTTTACTTTCCGCATTTTAATTTCCGCACTTATAAACTGCTAGTAACTAGGCGTGTATGGCAAGATAATAATGAACATAGCCCACTAATTTTCAAGATAAAATACCCGAATCAACACACTTCTTCACACACGCACCCCTTAGGGTAATTCTCTCTCGTTGCCTTTACGAATTCAAAATGGTCATGTCCCTCGAACGTAGAGGTATTCTAGCACTGTTGCCTTCAAAACAAATCATCATAGTCCCTTCGATACAAAGATCATAGACCCACGATGTCGCCTCCGAATACATGATCTTGACCCTCGATTGTCGCCTACGAAAAATGATGATAGTCCCTTCGAATGTGCTAGGATAGTTCCTACAAGTTGCTTTCTATGACCATCCGATGTCCCTTCGAATGTCCCGCTTACATCCAACAAATAGAGTTACCTACCAACTAATGGTATGGATAGCGTTATTCTAAAGGAACGTAAAATAACACGAAAACGACCAATTCTGAGTAGGTAATAAGACTTTTAGTTGCTTGCTCTATCAAAATACTTTTCACACCACACACTTTTTTATCAAAGTTCAAACTCTTTTCCTACATGAATCATTACAAAGTCAAAGCGAAATGCCTTTTCAAAACATTTCTTCAAACACACAGAAAGCACGATTTTTTAAAAAAGATGATCTAAGAGCAACTAAGAGCCCGTAGATAACTACGGATGGAAAGGGGTGCTAATACCTTCCCTTTTCATAACCTTCTCCCTTACTCAGAATCTAACGAAGGTCTTTTTCTGTACTTTTACCTTCCCTTAATTGGATAAAAATAAAAGTCGGTGGCGACTCTTGCTATCCGCACATTTGCGATACAAAACCTCAAAGTCAGTTCACCGTATTACAGCATGCAACTACAAAACATGTCTATGGGTCGTGACGAGAAGTTCAAGGAGTATGCTCAAAAATGGAGAGATCTAGCAGGCAGAGTTCAGCCACCCTTGTCCAATAGGGAGTTGGTTGATATGTTTATGGGAACACTGACAGGCCCATTCTTCAATCATCTGATTGGAAACTCTTCAGCCGGATTCACCGAGCTGATATTGACAGGAGAACGTATTGAAGCTGGTATCAAGAGTGGGAAGATTCATGAAGAGTCATCTTCAAATACTGCGAAGAGATCTTTTGGTGGTAAGAAAGAAACTAATGCTGTGTATGGTCAAAAAAGCCGAGCCAAGACCGACCGTGCTCAATCTGTGGGGGCAGTTGTGATCTCCAATCCTACATCAGCGCAACCTCAACGAGACAACGCGCGTAGCCAGAACGCGCCACGAAGACAGTTTACGAAGATCAACATGCCATTGTCGCAAGCCTTGCAACACATGTTGAAAGCAGAGCTGATTACTTTGAAGGATCCTCCTCAGAGTGTCAACACTTCCTCTCCAAGATACAATCCTAATGCTAAGTGTACTTACCACTCCAATAGCCCAGGGCACGACACTGACAACTGTTGGGCTCTGAAGAACAAAATTCAAGATATGATTGAAGCTAAGCAGATTGAGTTTGATCCTCCTATTTAGACTCCGAATGTGATCAACGCGCCTATGCCTAACCATGACAAGGGTTCCAATGCTGTTGGCGAGGATACTTACGTTTTCAACATAGATGACTTGACCATCCCTCTGATGACTATTAAGAAGAATCTGTTGCAAGCCGGTGTCAATCCAGGATGTCCAGAGAATTACCGTCGGTGCCCATTCGCACCTGATGGTTGTGCCTGGTTGAGAAGACGTGTTCAGTGCATGATGGATAACCGTGAGATACTATTCCTGAAACCACCTGTGGAGAGTCTGTGTGAAGACATGTCTAAGAAACTGAAGATCGAAGATGTGAATGAAACAGCACCGTCTGCATGGGATACCTTGGGGCAGCCAAGTGGAAAGTATGATTACATGGTGAAGTACACTGTTCCTGAGAGCTACAAGATTCCTATTGAAGATGTTAAGGTGACCGGATGGGGTGATGATTTCCCAGAAGACTACGCTGATGTTAACACCATAAGGATTTCTTCTGCTGATCCTGTGCCCAGAGTGGCACCGCTCATTATTACTTCCCCCATACCAGTTCCATATTCCTCTGACAAGGCTATCCCTTGGAATTATGGAGCTGATGTTTACTATCATGGCGTCAAGCAAGACCCTCTGACCATTGAAGATCTTACCATTGAAGCTACCATTCCTGACATAGACAACATCATCGGATCCAGTAAGGTGACCAGAACCGGAAGGGTTTTCTCTCTAGAAATCTCTCCTCCAAAATACACTGTTGAATGCAAGGGCGTTACATTGTCTCATGTTTTGGTGGATACCGGTTCTGCTTTGAATATCCTACCAAAGACCGCTTTTGATCGACTCGATGTTGAAGGGTTGGTTCTGAAGCCCAGTGACATTATTGTGAGAGCTTTTGATGGTTTTAAGCGAACAGTACTTGGAGAGCTCATTCTGCCTGTTATAGTCGGTTCCCAGACTTTTGATTCCACCTTCTTTGTCATGGACATTCGTCCAGCTTACTCTTGCCTACTTGGACGCCCTTGGATACATGGGGCAGGCACTGTTACCTCTACCTTGCATCAGAAACTGAAGTACCCGGTGAAAGGGAAGGTTGTCACAGTATGTGGTGAAGAAGAATATATGGTCAGTCATCTACAGTCATTCCGATACCTTGAAATGGGAGGTGAATTCTTCGAGACTCCCTGTCAAGCTTTTGAAACAATCCCCAGAGTCATGCCTGTTGACTCTCTTGTTACCCCTGAAGTTACGCAAGTTCCGCCTAGGATGGCCTCGCTGAAAGATGCTCAAGTTGCTGTTGAAGAAGGAGGTAGTACTATTTGGGGTCAGCTCCCCGATCTTCCTTTCAAATCTGACAAGACTGGTTTAGGTTTCACCATCAGAGGTCAGAAGATGATACGCCGCGAACGTGCCGGCGGCCAACTTCATTTCCGCATCAGCCAGAGTGGAATCCATGCTATAGAAGACGATGACAACGACTTCGACATCAGCAAGTGGATCTTCCCAACTCCAGGCAGTGGGCTCAACAATTGGAAGACTGAAGACGTCATACCAATGTCCTTTAGACAGGAGTAATTGCTCTTGTTTTTGTTTTGCTTTTCGTATTTTCCATGTTTTGAACAATAAACTCTAAAGCCTAGTGTCTTGCCCGGGGCATCATGGCTCGTTTGTGAGGGTTATTATTTGTCATTTGCATATTTTCATTCAGTAAAATCGTTGGACTTTTGCATTATTCATTGCTTTCTTTCTTTTACTTTATCACCCCTTCAAAAAGCTATGTGTTTCTTACACACACCCACATGATACACTGCAGAATCACTCTGAATCTCGTTGATAACAGCTATGCTATTGCTAAATATGACTTCGATAATCCGATCTACCGAGCCGAAGACGAAAGTGAGGAAGATTGTGAAGTGCCAGGAGAACTTGTCAGACTGCTACAACAAGAAGAACGAGTTATACAGCCACACGAAGAGCAAATTGAGGTTGTGAATTTGGGTACTGATAAAGACAAAAAAGAGATCAAGATAGGAGCGGGTCTTGAGAACAGTGTTAAAGGAAGGTTGGTACAAATGCTACGAGACTATGTTGAGGTTTTTGCTTGGTCCTACGAAGACATGCCAGGTTTAGACATTGATATTGTGGTACACCGATTGCCGACAAAAGAAGGTTTTCTCCCAGTGAAACAGAAGGTCCGTCGCATGCGTCCTGAGATGTCAAAGAAAATCAAAGTCGAAGTTATGAAGCAGTTCAACGCCGATTTCTTAGTTGTTACTTCTTATCCACAATGGGTTGCTAATGTGGTGCCTGTGCCCAAGAAGGATGGCAAGGTACGAATGTGTGTGGATTACAGAGATTTGAACAAAGCGAGTCCAAAAGATGATTTTCCACTCCCTCATATTGATGTTCTGGTTGACAACACCTATCAGCATAAGGTTTTCTCCTTCATGGATGGTTTCTCCGGTTACAATCAAATCAAAATGGCTCCTGAAGACATGGAGAAGACTACTTTTGTTACACACAGTGGGGCACTTTCTGCTACAAGGTTATGCCGTTCGGACTGAAGAACGCGGGCGCCACTTATCAGCGTGCTATGGTGACATTATTTTATGACATGATTCATCACGAGATAGAGGTCTATGTCGACGACATGATAGCTCGATCACAGACTGAAGAAGAACATCTTGATCATCTACGGAAACTGTTTGACAGGTTGGAGAAGTACAGACTAAGACTCAATCCCAACAAGTGCACCTTTGGAGTCAGATCCAGAAAACTCCTAGGGTTTGTTGTCAGTGGAAAAGGTATTGAGGTTGATTCCGCCAAGGTTAGAGCTATTCAAGAAATGCCAGCTCCCCGCACCGAGAAGGAAGTCAGATGCTACTTGTGAGCCAATCTTCAAGTTTCTTAAGAAAGATCAAGTGGTAGAATGGAACGACGATTGCCAGATCGCTTTTGACAAAATCAAGGAGTACCTACAGAATCCTCATATCCTGATGCCGCCCATCGAAGGAAGACCTCTTATCATGTACTTGACAGTGTTAGAGAACTCAATGGGGTGTGTGTTGGGGAAACATGACGAGTCTGGTCGAAAAGAGCATGCAATATACTACCTTAGCAAAAAGTTTACCGACTGTGAAACAAGATACTTGTTCGCGTTAAAAGGTGACGCGCCTGAGGATGCGAACGTGAGTTCGGATCTTCTGGTACGCAACAATTTAAATCTTTTGATTTGTTTATAAAGATGCCGCGAGCATCAAGCTTTATTATTTTCAACACAAGAAAGATGATTTAATGATTATGAAAAAGGGGAAAGCTGAAATACCCTCAATTGATATTGGTATGCGTAACGACTAGCGCAAACTAGACATAACGCATTGGGGAGATTTTGAGTAAGGGGGATTGGTATATAAAGGGAATAGATGGAGCACCCTAAATATATGTAGTTATCTACAACTTTATATATGAATATGTTTGATATGTTGTGTGTTTTTTAATTGCTATTTCTATGATTGGGAAAGTTTCTCCTTTGGATTTTAAGAAACAGTAGATTATGTGGGATTCTAGGTTTTGTTATTATTGTGCTCGCAAAGATCTGTGGATCTTCTGCATACATATCCCCCTAGTGGGAATCAGAGCATTTGTAGCTCGGATCTACAGGGTTCTATGGTTTGTTTGGTCTGAGAGAGATAGAAATTTGCTCGGCAAGAATGAGACCTTGTGCCTACGTATTCTCAAAAGGATGTTGAGAAAGTCAGAGCAATCGTAGTTCCCACTTATGCTAGTGGAAAGCAACGGATGTTAGTAAGAGACAGACAAATGTCATCTTAATGAAAAATGTATCTAATCTATTTCATCACATACATTTTTGAAAAGTTGTTTGATTGATAAAAATCTTTCATCGTAAGTATTCGGTGCTTTGCTTGAGTATACAAGCGTTACCACTTACATGTTTAAGAAAGATGTTTGAAAAAAGATGATTAAATCTTTTAACTGTAAGTATTGGGTGTTTTGCTTGAGTGTACAAGCGTTACCACTTACAATTAAGAGATGTTTTTGTTTGAAAATAGTTTTGAAAAGTTTGAAAAGTTTTGAAAAGTTTTTGACTGTATGTGATGTGATAGATGAGATACTTCTTCCATAGAGATGATAAATGTCTAAATCTCTTAGGAGAAATTGATTGGATTAAGGGATGCTTTTAAGAAGCCCATGGGTCCTTGTATTGTTAGCCCAAGAGGAGGCATTCCGAGGGTCATCGAGGGTCATCGAGGGTCCTTGTATGAAGCTCAAGAGGAAGCTATAGGGTATGGCTGTCTTTGGCTTGAAAGGGATTTCACCGAAATCATCCTTTTCGAATAAGAGCAATTTCACCGGGAAATTTTACTCTTTGGGGAATTTGAAAGTGATTTCACCGGGAAACCATCCTTTCAGGGTTCTATCTTAGCGCGGGTGATTCTTTGTATTGGAAGCCCAATAGGAGGCTGTTAAGAGATTTCCTGTCTCTTTCATTGTATGATGCCCAAGAGAAGGCTAAACTCAATGAGGAGTTCTTTTGAACGAAGCTCAAGAGGAGGCTGACTCAACAGGGGAGTGTTGTCTTATATGAAGCCTAAGCGGAGGCTAACTCTGTGGGAGAGTTTCTTTGTACAAAGCCCAAGAGAAGGCTAACCCATGCTGGGGATAAGTTATCTTGTATGAAGCCCAAGCGGAGGCTAAACTCAATTGGTGATGAGTTGTCTTGTATGAAGCCCAAGCGGAGGCTAACTCATGCTGATGATGAATTGTCTTGTATGAAGCCCAAGCGGAGGCTGTACTGTGGGGAACCTATTGATTAGTCTAATTGTTATGTTATAACTAGACAGTTGTATAAACAGGTGTGTGTGTGTGATATGTATTCACAGGAGTTTATGAAGGAAATATAAACAATGCATGATGTTTATTTACAGCAGTTTATGAAATATAAACAAGTGTCTGTGAAACGAACGTTTAAAACGAGCGTAACTTGATTATTTACAAGTTTGAACTGTGTACAAGGAAATGAATATGTACATGAATGAGTTTTTATGTACAGGGAAAGATGGATGTACATAGGAGGGTTGGGACTTACACTGTAAGAGAGGCCCATTGATTTGAAAGCGCTTCACAGGAATAATGCTCCTTTCAATACCAATGGTATTCAGTGTAAAATGTACAGATGAAACGAAATAATTGATCAAAGTTTATCATAAAAGTATTTTCAAAGAAAAGTCTCGTACTATGTACGATAAAAGATTTTGAAAAGAAGTATCGTGTTATGTATGATAAAAGTTTTAAAAGAAGTATCTGTGTTATGTACAGATAAAAAGTTGTATGTGTTTGGAAAGTTTTTGATATGTACAAGGAAATATTATGTACATAAAAGAATGTTATGGGACTTACACCGTGATGGAGGCCCATTGGTTTAAAAGAAAATTTGCTCAGGAGAATTCTTCCTTTAAAACCAATGGATTCGGCGTATAGACAAACGAATGAAAAACAAATGAAAGAAATTTGTTTATGTTTGAATATTGACAAAGATGTTTTGAATATGTACAAATAAAGCTAAGTATGTACATAAAGGGTTGGGACTTACACCATAAGGGTGGCCCATGATCGATCGAGAAATTCGAGAAGAAACGAATCCAGTTTTATCGTTTTGAATTGGATCGATTATGGTAAAAGATGCAAGTTTTGATGAAAAAAGTTTTGAAGAATGATTTGAAAATGTTTTGAAATGTTTTGAAATGTGAGGTTCATTTATGAGAAGTTTTGAAAAAAATCGGAAGTCGAAAACTTGAAAAATTCACCTTTTAAGGAGGTTTGAAAAAGTGTTCAGAACATCGTTTTTGGCTCGATTAAAATTAATCAGATGAAAATATTTTTTGGATTTTTTTGACATAATCATAAAATATATATATTAAATGACAAGTGTGCAAAAAATCATCTCAAAATGAGAAGTTTTGATTGGTTAAAAAAATGTTGAAAGTTTGATAAAAAAAACATGAAAATATTGAAGTTTTGTAAAAAAGGATAGAAAAAATGGTCTTGCTGGGTTTTGAACCCATGACCTTGAGGTGTACCACGTGGCAGAAAGAACTAAGAGCAAGCAGACAACCACTAGGCCAACGCGTTTGAATGTGTTAATGGAAAATGACACGCGTTGATATCATGTTGGATTATTTGAATTTTTAAAAACTGAAGAACACATGAACACGCGCGAATTTTCTGGGTTTGTGTTTGATTTTCAGTTTGATTGATCCAAGCTATCTCCCTCGTTTCTCAATGGAATTGGACGATGTAAACATCAAAGTCACTCGTTTTTTCCTCACGAACACGATGGCATATGTTAATTACATTTATTTTAAGCCTAACGTGTTTTGATTTCTGGAAAAGCTAAGAACCCTAGAAACTGATTTTTTGAAATTAAATGATGGATTGTTCATGATTGTTTGATTTTGTTGAGGGTTAAGGATCGTGTTAAGTGCAGAAAGAGAATGGCCAAGAGTTTTTGTCAAAAGATTCAAAGAATCATGAGAACCAAACTCGTGTTCATACTTGGAAAAGTTGAGATCGAAATCGATGCAAACGTGTTTCCAGAGCTTGTTTGAGGATTGCTACACCTTCATCGGCATGTATGGAAGCTTTGTGGATGGTATGCTTGCTCTGAACTTACTCCAATCTCTCCAACCAAGTCAACCTACAGTCAGCTCAAAACAAAACTCGAAATCGAGGTTAATGGTGTTACAGTTCAGGATTAATGGTTTGGATCATTCCTATGATGCATACTGATGATGTTTGAATGATCAAAACATAGCTGGATCAAGCCTAGCTTCAGTTTCGAATTCCATGGCAGTTTTGGAAGTTTATGTTCATGAGATGCAATTTCTGATTTCCAGCCTTGTTCAAGTTAATTTTAAGTTTGGAACAAGTTTAACAATGATTATGCAACATGTTTGACACCAAAGAACTTCATGATTTTCACTGATTTTATAAATTGCAAGTTTTTCAAAAGTTCATCATGTTTCTTGATTTTGAAGAAAGAAAAGAGAAAGCATGATTCTTGCAATGCTTTGGTGTCAATTTCTCTTGGATTTGTGATGCTTTTATAGGCAAATTAGGACTGCAATGTTAGGCAAGTATCCATGGCATTTGGTGATTCAAGGATGACTTAAAGGGCAAAATTGTCATTTGTAAAGGAAAAGGAAACTTCCTTTTTTTACCATGTGTTACAATCCTCAATTTGATCCTATCCTTAATCATTACTTCCAAGCTGATATTTATCAGTTCCAAAATCAAGTTGGCAAGGTTGAATTACTTCTTGGTGAAGAAAACTCAAAAATGACTTATAATTGAAGTTGTGAACTTTGAAAATTAAGTTTCATGGAGCCTTATGTTTCAATTTCAAAAGTGTAGCTAGACTCCATGTATTTGAGAGTTCTTGGACATTTTGGAAAGACTTTTCCATGATCTACAACTTTCATGTTTTGAGTTTTTTCAAATTCCAATTGGAACTAGGTGAAAAAATGGCTTGAAGTTTGGAAAAAATGTGAAATTTCAACACTTAGAAATTTTTCTAAGTTATAGAAATTTTGACTTTTTGTTGACTTTTCCAAATTCTTTGATTTTTTATGATCATGATGGATCATTTGAAGTATTTTGATGATTGAAAAAGTTTTGTTTTGAAAAATTTGACCAAAAGTCAAAGTTTGACTTTTCTGTGCAGATGAAATTTCATCAGACGTTTTTGAAATTGACTGATGAATTTTGTGAACCTCTGTGATGTTTTGAATCCAGAAATTAGGTCAAGATGTTATATCTAAGATATAATGACCAATCTCTATCCAAAAAGTCAATTCGCTCAAAAATCGAGAATGCCTATGCTCGACCAAAACCCTAATTGGTCGATCCTCGATTGATCTATGAGAAAAATGGATATCTGAGGATTGAAGGCTGATGATTTGATCAAGATAGATCAAATGGAGTGAGAAAATCTCAAACCCTAATTGGTTAGCTCTTGAATCAGATGAAAATCTGATGAAACCCTAATTTTGACCTGTGAATGCTATACCCGATTAATGCTGTTTGAACTGTTAGTTGTGCAACAATGCAAATGTAAGGTGGTATATTAGGTCAAAATTTGGGGTATGACAATACTCACAGCTCGAGAAAACTTGCAACGCTTTGGCTTGGGCTGCTCGCTGACTAAGACAGTATATGTTGACTCACACTACCTTGTTGATTTCCTAGATGGATCCGATAAAATACATATTTGAGAAACCAGCTCTTTCCGGAAGAATAGCAAGATGGCAAATGATCTTGACCAAATACGACATCCAGTACACTTCTCAAAAAGCAATCAAAGGAAGTGTAGTAGCTGATCATTTGGCTCATCAAGCCGTAGATGACTATCAGTCTATGCAGTTCGAATTTCTAGACGAAGATGTTTTACTAGTTACAGATTGCGAAGAACCAGGCCCAGACGAAGGACCTGAACAAGGATCCCGATGGACTATGGTCTTTGATGGAGCCTTACACGCACTTGGCAATGACATTGGCGCCATCATTACATCCCCTACAGGCGGACAAACTCCTTTCACCGCCAGATTATGTTTCAGTTGCACTAACAACATGGCCGAATACGAAGCGTGCATCATGGGTATCAAAGCTGCTATTGACTTAAGAATCAAGTTCTTACAAGTATTTGGAGACTCAGCCTTAGTGATCAGTGAGATTAAGGGCGAGTGGGATACGAAACATCCAAATCTCATTCCATATAGAGAGCATGTGCTGAGTTTGATCCCCTACTTCGAAGAGGTCACTTTCAATCATATTCCACGAGAAGAGAATCAGTTGGCAGACGCATTAGCTACTATGTCATCTATGTTCAAGGTCAGATGGGACAACGAGGCTCCCCAGATCATCATCGAGAAGTTTGACGAACCAACATATTGTTATGAGCTTGATACAGAAGAGAAACCTTGGTACTATGACGTGAAGAGGTATCTTGAGACTCAGGAATATCCCGCAGAGGCATCTGTGAATGATAAGAAGTTCTTGAGGAGATTCGCTTCCAAATTCTTCCTCAGCAACGACATCTTATACAAGCGCAACCACGACTTATGCTTACTTTGCTGTGTAGACCGGAAGAAAGCGAAACATATCATGGAAGAGTTACACGAAGGTGCATTTGGTATCCACTCCAGTGGTCATACGATGGCTAAGAAGATTTTGAGAACCGGTTACTATTGGTCCACCATGGAAGCTGATTGTCACCGTTACGCTCGACCTTGTCACAAATGCCAGATTTATGCAGACAAAGTGCACGTACCTCCAGTACCTCTGAATGTTCTAACAGCTCCTTGGCCTTTTTCAATGTGGGGCATTGACATGATCGGAGAAATTAAGCCCACAGCTTCCAACGGACATCGTTTCATCCTTGTGGCAATCGACTATTTCACCAAGTGGGTAGAGGCAGCCTCGTTTGCATCTGTTACCAAGAATGTTGTGGCTCGATTTATCAAACACAATCTTATCTGTCGGTATGGCACTCCCGAAAGGATTATCACAGATAATGGCTCTAATCTCAACAACAAGATGATCACTGAACTCTGCACGCAGTTCAAGATCGAGCATCACAATTCTTCTCCTTATCGGCCTAAGATGAATGGCACAGTGAAAGCCGCCAACAAGAACATTAAGAAGATTATACAAAAGAGGACGGTGACTTACAAAGATTGGCATGAGATGTTACCATTCGCTCTTCATGGTTATCGCACTACAGTACGAACATCAACAGGGGCAACCCCCTTCTCTCTTGTGTATGGTATGGAAGCAGTCCTACCAATCGAGGTTCAGATTCCCTCAACCAGAGTCCTCCAGGACGCAGAGTTAGGCGAAGACGATTGGATCCAGACTCGCCTTGACCAGATTAACTTGATTGATGAGAAACAACTCGCATCCATTTGCCATGGACAGATCTATCAGAAGCGGATGATTAGAGCATTCAACAAGAAGGTCAAGCACCGAGTCTACCAAGTCGGCGATCTAGTAGTCAAGCGCATCATTCTTCCACAAGGTGATCCCAGGGGCAAATGGACTCCCACCTATGAGGGACCATTTGTAGTCAAGACATTATTTTCCGGCGGAGCTATGATACTTAGCACCATGGATGGTGAAGACTTCCCACACCCTGTGAACGCAAACATAGTAAAAAAATACTACGCATGAAAGAGACCCGCTAGGTCGACGAACCTAGGCAAAAATAAGGGCATCCTGGCGAACCAAAAGAGTTCGGGCAAAAGTTAAGGATATATATACAAAACATGTACACCCGGCAAGTCGAAAACCTGAAAAGGCGGCTTGGGCAAAAAAGGGTATCCCGGTAGACTGAAAACCCGAAGGGGCGGTCTAGGCAAAAGTTAGGGATTTAAGCGTACGACTATGTCTCGTTCAGATCACCTACTTCCAGACTACTATCAACATTCAAGATTCAAATGGCGAAGATCAGTCTATTCACTTTCTACTGACAGCGAGGAGATGAGATAGTTGAAATATATGAGTACTAGCATAGTTGGAACTCAACGAGATTGTTTCCGCATAGCTTTTACTTTTCTTGTGTACAAACTACTTGGCCATACGCCACATTTCAAATAAATGAGAATTCTTTCTCTTTACAATTTTTGCTATTGTTGTTTGCATAAAGTCCAACGTTTGCTTTGAATGGTTATATGCATTTGACAATAAAAAATCTATTCACGAACATGCGAAAAGCGAACATACAAAAGTAATTACTACAGGCTCCAGGAATTGAGATGACGACGGAAGTCACCAAAATACTTCCCCGCAGAGCATGATCCTCACAGAGATGTTACTCACTACAAACCTTCCCCAGCGGAGTATATGCTAGTTCCCGAGCAGTGGTTCCACTCAACTAAATCATGTTACATCGGTCTTCGAGCAATAGCATTTCATCCCCGGCCGAGGTATTCATCTCCAGCAGATACCTCTCAACAATTCCTCTTTTCTCCAGCAGTAGTATCCAGACCTGAAACTCGGTCAGATAGTGCATCGGAGGAAACCCACATCTTTTATTCCCTAGTCAGAGATTACAACGGGCTCCAGAATCTTCTAACCCGGTCTCCCAGCAACTACCAAGTACTCTCCAGTAGGATTTACACGCAAGATCCCCAGTAGAGTACCTCCTAATCTCTCCCCAGCAGGGTCTGTGCGCAAGATCCTCAGCGGCGCATCTCTAGATCTCTACCATCCTCAACAATAGCGAGACTCAAGACTTGGTCAGATAGTGCACCGGAGGAATCGAGGTTATCTTTCTTCTCAGGGTTTCCGTCCTCAAATAGAAGTCAGAAATCCTCAAGCAGAACATCTGCTGCATCTTCTTCAAGATGGATATGTTTTGAAATACCACAACATCTATCATTTATGCATTACTCATAAAAGTCATAATATATGCATATGTCATTCATACACATCGTCATGCATCATACTTTGCATAAGACTAACAGTATTCCATCAAAGTTTCTCTTGTTTTCTCCAAAACAGGTGAAAATCACTTCTGACGCAAACAGGTCCAGGATTAATACCCGAATCCAGACGGGAGAACTATCTGAAAGACTGCCCTAGTTGTCCTCCGACAACTGGTCCAGGATTAATGCTTGAAGCTAGACGGGAAAACTATCTGAACGACCGCCCTTGTTTTCCTCCGACAACAGATCCAGGATTAATGCCCGAAGCCAGACGGGAAAACTATCTGAACGATCACAAGTTATCCTCCGATAACAGGCATTGGATCAATACCCGAAGCACAACAGGGAAGCTGTCAACCTTCTGCCAACTACTATCCCCTCAGAGTAATCAACACGAAGATGTATTCTGACTTTCTCTTATTATCAACAACAACTACAGAGTCTAGCGTACGACTCGGTTGCCTTGGATGGCATCCTAAGCCCATCTCCGACTATTTGTCAACAATTTCTCCACCTTCAGAATGCTGCATATTTGGTTAAAAAACCAATACAAACCGATAACTGCATTCAAAGATGAGCACGAAGTCTAACGTATGACTCCCTCCGGATGGCATCTTAAGCCCATCCCCATGCTCCTTTCACTTCAAGAAACATCTACAGAGCCTAACGTACGGCTCACTCCCCAGCATCGATCTTTCCAAATGGCATCTTAAGCCCATCTCCGCTAGTTCTCCTATTCAAATAACAATCTCGAGTCTAGTGTACGACTAATTCCCCAGTGAAGTCTCCAACTTCTCCAAATGGCATCTGTAAGCCCATTCCCGCATCATCAGCCAACAGCGAGTGCAAATTTTCAGGTGTACTCGAGTGTTCAATCATCTTCTACCTCCAAGTCACGAAAGGCAAACACACCAATCTAACCCTTCCAGTACAAGAAGATTGAACAGGGGAAGCTTTCATACCCCAAAATTTGCCCTCCTACTTCTCAAGACATTCCATACATCTATACTCAAAGATTCCTCAAGGGTTGATCAAACAAACCCTCTCCTAGACAATCAACCCAAACTAGGGTTTGGTATTTCTCAGGTCCAGATGGACTTCCAACATCTCCAATGGTCATCATGCCTCCTCATATGTTTCAAACATTCTCCATGTCAAGTTTCAAGCTTCACAAGTCAAGTTTCCTCAGACAATTGCTCAGATAGTTGAAAATCAGTTGTATTGGACAAAAAGTCAACTGTGGTCAACATACAGCCAAACTTCATAATTTTTGGTCAACATCCTCATTTTGAATTTACATTCATCATTTGATCAAGGGTTGATCATGATTCATCAAGAAAACTCAAGATTTGCTCAAAAGTCAAACTTTCTAAATTAGGGTTTCTTAGAGGAAAAGTCAACAGAACTTTGACTGAGCATAACTTCTTCATACTTTCTCAGAAATTTTTCTACCACCTCTTGTTTTGAAGGAAATCCAATTCTCTACAACTTCATGTCTCACAAGAATGTTCAAAAAATGCTTTATTTGGAAGATATGGATCAAAACATTACAGGTCCTTTTCAAAGTCAACAAAAAGTAAACTTTTTGTTTTGAAGATATATTGAGCATGGAAACTCCAATTGAGATGAAACAAAAGAGGTTGGTTAGAGGACTCTTAGAGATTTCCAAAAAGTCCAAGAACATTAAAAAATGTGGAAAATTGAGCAAAATACACCATTCACAAGTTGGGCAATTTTGAAGAAGTGCACAAATAGAGATACTTATAAAAATCAAAATTTTTGCAAATGGGCCTAGTTTTTCTTCATTCAAACTTGTTCCTTCGACAATTAGGAACATCCAAGCCCAATGCCACGAATTTTAACTTTATTTTTCTATTTAATTTGGATTTTATTCATTTAAATACAAATTAAATTCAAAAATAAAGTATAAAATCAAAATTAATTGCAAATTGATTTTTTCTCTCATCCTTGAGGTCCAAGTAACTCACCAAAAGCTGTCAATTTCGAAATTGGTCTAGATTTGGCAAGAATTTGATTGAAATTGATAAAAAAAAAGATAAGATTTGATTTTGTACAAAATCAAATGATCTTTGCATTGATTAACCATTATTTGTTCCTCAAATCAGCTCAATTTCCATCCATTATAAATATACAATGTGTATCACATGAATTGAGACAGAAAAATTGCCTCAAGATCCCTAACCTAAAAGTCAAAAAACCGTGCCTCGCAAGAACATGATTTCGGTTTGTCACACTTTTTCCAAAATCGATTTTCAATTCTCATGCATTATTAACATGTTTTGTTGTTGTTTTTGTGTTTAGAACGAAGCTTGGAAGCTTTCTGGGCAGTTTGATTGAATTTCCATGGCCTAAAACACGATTTACCATTGCTAGAGTTTTCGGTTTCGAATTAGGGTTTCCTTAAAACGGAAAAATTGGACCAAAAGACCACCACCATCGTGTTCAGAACGATGTTTCCAATCGAACCATGCCCTTGAATGTCATTTATATTGCTTGTGTTTGGTTTTTGAAAATGCAGGGACTATAGCGTCGCATTGAGGCCGACGCTATCTTTTCAAAAATTCAAAACGAAGAAGATGAAGGTTGGCGCGTGATTCTGGGCAATCAGGGGGTGACACTCGTTTACAAGCCATTCGCTCTATTTCCATAACATGTGTACACGCAGGCTCAGTTGGCAAGGCTGCGCGCTTTTCACCCAGGGGTCCTGAGTTCGATTCCCAGCCATGGCATTTGATTTTTACAAGTTTGCATATTTTTACTATTTTCATATTTTCTTTTAATATTTTTCATACAATTTAATTTACCTTTCATAATTTTTATCATGCATTTAAAAAATACCAAAAATATTTATTTTTTGCATACATGTCATAAAAATGTTTATTTAATTTATAAAATTAAAAATATTATTTTTGCATGCATATTTAATTTAATTTCAATTTTATCATTCAAATCACTTTTAATTGATTTTTAATTATTAAATTAACTCCAAAAAATCCCAAAAAATTATTTTAGCATATTAATGTTATTTCTAGCATGAAACAATTTTTCTCATTCAAAAATTATTATTTTTACTAACATTTTTCTCTTATTCAATTTTCTCGTATTTCCCGATTTTTCATCTGTTCACAGGTTATTCCGTTTCGGACGATTTTTATCGCTTTATTTTTTCATATTATGTAATTGCCTATGGGATGTAATAGTTTAATTAGGAATTTTATTTTCCGCACTTTTCAATTATGTATCTGCCCCAAAGCCATGTAATAGCGTAGGATTTATCTTTCCGCATTTTACTTTCCGCAATTTAATTTCCGCACCCTATAAACTGCTAGTAATTAGGCGTGTATGGCAAGAATAAAATTGAACATAGCTCACTCATAATTCCAAGATAAAATACCTGAAATCAACACACTCTCTTCACACATGCACCCCTTAGAGTATTCTCTCTCGTTGCCTTTCGAATAAATGGTCATGTCCCTCGAACGTAGAGGTATTCTAGCACCGTTGCCTTCAAAATCAATCATCATAGTCCCTTCGATACAAAGATCATAAACCCACGATGTCGCCTCCGAATACATGATCTTGACCCTCGATTGTCGCCTACGAAAAATGATGATAGTCCCTTCGAATGTGCTAGGATAGTTCCTACAAGTTGCTTTCTATGACCATCCGATGTCCCTTCGAATGTCCCGCTTACATCCAACGAATAAGGTTACCTATCAACTAATGGTATGGATAGCATTATTCTAAAGGAACGTAAAATAACACGAAAACGACCAATTCTGAATAGGTAATAAGACTTTTAGTTGCTTGCTCTATCAAAATACTTTTCACACCACACACTTTTTTATCAAAGTTCAAACTCTTTTCCTACATGAATCATTACAAAGTCAAAGCGAAATGCCTTTTCAAAACATTTTTGTCAAACACACAGAAAGCACTTTTTAAAATGATCTAAGAGCAACTAAGAGCCCGTAGATAACTACGGATGGAAAGGGGTGCTAATACCTTCCCTTTTCATAACCTTCTCCCTTACTCAGAATCTATCGAAGGTCTTTTTCTGTACTTTTTACCTTCCCTTAATTGGATACAAGAAAAGTCGGTGGCGACTCTTGCTATCCGCACATTTGCGATACATAAACCTACAAAGTCAGTTCACCGTATTACAACATCGAGGGGCTATGATCTTTGTATCGAAGGGACTATAATGATACGTTTGTAGGCAACGGTGCTAGGATACCTCTACGTTCGAGGGACTTGACCATTTGTTCGAAAGGCAACGAGAGAGAATAGCCTAGGGGGTGCGTGTGTGAAGAGAGTGTGTTAAATTCAGATAATTTATCTTGTATTAGAAGTGATCTACATTGTTTTTTATCTTGCCATACACGCCTAGTTACTAGCAGTTTATATGGGTGCGGAAAGCAAATTACGGAAAGTAAAGTGCGGAAAGTAAATCCTACGCTATTACATGGCTTTGGGACAGTTACATAATATAGGAGTGCAGAAAGTAAATCCTAATTAAAACTATTACATCCCATGAGCAGTTACATAATATGGAAAAAAGAAATGCGAGAAAATTAACCTAACTATTACAACCTGGAAGCAGATACATAATAATCGGAAAAAGAATATGAATCGCAAATAATAGAAAATATGTAGTGAAAAAAAGATTTTGAGTTAGGAAAAAGTTTTTTAAGGTTAGTAAACCTGATTAGATGAGAAAATAATTTTTGGGAATTTTCTGGATTGATTTTAGCAAGGAAAAACAATTAAAAGTCAATTTTATGGTTAATTAACAATTAATTAAAATATGCATGCAAAATATAATTTTTTTGTGTCAAAAATTAAATAAGTATTTTTCTGACCTAAATGCAAAAAGAAAATATTTTTTGTGATTTTTTGATGGGTTAGAAAATTATTTGAAAAGAAATAAAATTAGAAAAGAAAAATATGAAGAAAATATGAAAATAAGGTTAGTTTTGCAAGTGTTAAAAAATATATGCTGGAACCAGGGATCGAACCCTGGTCCTCTCCTTCACATGCGCGCTGCCTTTGCCAACTGAGATGGGTGGATTCGCTATTAGTAATATGAAAGAATAACATTATAAGGGAAAATAAATTCTGAAAATAAATTTAAAACAAAAACCGCGCCAAGGCCTTCATCTTCTTCCTCATTTGAATTTATTTCACAGGCTTTTACCTACGGTTTTTATCCTTAGCTAAAGCCTTTACCCACAGATTATTTTCCGTAGCTACATCCCTGCAAAATCAAAACTCAAGAAACATGTAATATGAATAAACTTTGAGGGCACCAATCGATTGGAAATCATCCTCTGAGCGTGATGGTGGCACTGGTTTCTCCTAATTTTGCCTAAAACACAAAGCCCTAATTCGGACCTTCAAACCCTAGCCATCGCAACTTATGATTCCTGCACTTAAAATTCAATTAGCCAATCCAGATAGCTTCGAAACTTTATTCTAAACACAAACAAACAATCAAAACATGTTAAATATGCATGAAAAACAGAAATCAATTTTAAGAGAAAAGTGTGAAAACCGTGAGTTTGATATCGTGATTCTGGATGCTTGGTTGGCTTGTGAGTATCTGGGATTGATCAGGGGACCTCTAGGAATCAATTGCAAGGCTTGGAATGCTTTGAATTGGACTGAAACTACGGCTGCTAGTAGCTTGAATGCCACGAATTTTTTGAAGTTTGCTAGGGTTCTTGAGGCCAGAATTTCGTCTCTTGTGCATGTAGTATCATCATGTATTTATATTGTAAGGAATTAGGTCAAGAATTGTAAGAAAAAATCAAGTCAATCAATGAGAAATTATTTGATTTGGAATCAAACCAAATATTTCCTTTTTGAGCCAATTTCAATCAAATCTCATTACCAATCATGATTATTTCGAAATAATCAGATTAAATGGCTTGCTTGGACCTCAAGGATGAGAGAAAATTCATCTTGCCATTAATTTTTGATTTTCTATCTTTTATTTTAATTAAATTGGTTTTAAATGATTAAAAATCCAAAATAAATAAAAAATAAAAGATAAATCCGTGGCCTTGGGCTTGGAGGTTCCAATTCAGCTAAGAAACATGTTTGAATCAAGAAAAGTTAGGCCCATTTGGAAAACTTTTGATTTTCTCAAGTATTTCTCTTTGTGCACCTCCTCAAAAATGCTCAACTTGGACAAGGTGTATCTTGCTCAAGTTTTAACATTTTTGGGTGTTCTTGGACTTTTTAGAAATCTCAAGATGTCTTTTAAACATCCTTTTTGGTTTCATCTTCATTGAAGTTTCCATGCTCATGAAAACTTCTTTATAAAAAGTTGACTTTTAAAATGACTTGTAATGTTTTGATCCATAACTTCCAAATGAAGCATTTTCTACCCAAGCTTGTGAGACATGAAGTTGTAGAGAATTGAATTCTCTTCAAAATGAGCTATGGTGTAAAAATTTCTGATAAATTATGTGAAATTTATGCTTGGTCAAAGTTCTGTTGACTTTTGTATAAGAAAGCCCAATTTAGAAACTTTGAGTTTTGATTAATTCTTGACTTTTCTTGATGAATCATGATCAACCCTTGATCAAATGATGAATATCACTTAAAAATATTGATGTTGACCAAAAATTATGAAGTTTAACTGTATGTTGACCACATTTGACTTTTTGTCCAATACAACAGATTTTCAACCATCTGAGCAATTGTCTGAGCAAACTTGACTTGTAAGGCTTGAAACTTCACATGGATATTCTTTGAAGCATATGATGAGGTATGATGACCACTTGAAGTGTTAGAGGCCCACCTTGATTTGAGAATTGATAAACCCTAGTTTGGGTTGATTTCTTAGGAGAGGGTTTATCTGGTCAACCCTTGTGAAATCCTTGAGCACGGACATGTGAAATATCTTGAGAAGTAGGAGGGAAAATTTTGGGGTATGACAATTGCCCCTGTTCAATCTTCTTGTACTGGAAGGGTTAGATTGGCATGCTTGCCTTTCGTGACCTGGAGGTAGAAGATGATTGAACACTCGAGTACACCTGAAAATTTGCACTCGTTGTAATATGAAATAGGAACGTCAGGTGATGATGCACTGGAATGGGCTTATAGACGCCATTTCGAGAAGATGAGCCGCATGCTAGGCTCGGTAGGTGTCTTTGAAGATATAAGAACACACAGAGATGGGCTTAAGATGCCATCCGAGAGAGACTGATGCTGGGGAATGTGTCGTATGTTAGACTCTGTAGGGGTTATTTGAGCAGAAGAGGCGACGGAGATGGGCTTAAGATGCCATCCGGGGTGGCTGATGTTGAGTCGTACGTTAGACTTTACGCTCGTCTTGAATGAGGTTATTGATTTTTAACCAAATATGCAGCATTCTGAAGGCGGAGAGATGTCGACAAGTAGTCGGAGATGGGCTTAAAGATGCCATCCGGGGGAACTGAGTCGTACACTAGACTCTATGGTTGCTGTTGATAATAAAAGAGAGTCAGAATAAACCTTCGTCTTGGTCATTCTCGAAGTGGATATTTGGCAGAATGCGGATAGCTTTCCCGTCTTGCTTCGGGTATTAGTCCAATGTCTGTTGCCTGGAGACAATTTGTATAGTCTTTCAGATTGGGTTCCCCGTCTTGTTTCGGGGCATTAATCTTTGACCTGTTGTCTGGAAGCAATTTTCGTGGTTGTTCAGATAGTTTTCCCGTCTTGCTTCGGGTATTAATCTTTGACCTTTCGTTTGGAAAATAGCTTTTACCTGTTAGGGAAATAAATCTCAACAGGATATGGTTAGTTTTATGCAGATTATGATGCATGCAAGCATATGACAATGTTCGTTAATGATATGCGCTCATGTTATGATCTTTATGAATAATATATGAATGTAGATGTTGTGGTATTTCAAAACATATCCATCTTGAAGAAGATGAAGACGTCTTGCTGGGGATTTCTGATGTTTGCTTGGGAAAAGGGTTGTTGCGACCCTGAGATGTTTTCGATTCCTCCGATGCACTATCTGACCAAGTTTCGAGCCTAGATATTAATGTTGTTGGGAAGAATAACAACTGGGAGGTACTCCGCTGGGGATCTTGTGCACAAATCTTGTTGGGGAGTATCTGAATACTGCTTGGGGACTGATGTAATGTGGCAACGCTGAAGGGGGCGTAAAGTTGATGAGGCTCGAGGGATCCTTCGAGGTGATGAATCTGAAGTTTGCTGAAACCTCTGATTGGGGAATAAGAGAGATGCAGGATTCCTCCAATGCACTATCTGACCAAGTTCTGAGTCTGGATATTGCTGCTGTCGGGGGGGATAATCATCAAGAGACATTCCGCTGGGGATTAATATCTCTGTGTATATGAGATAAACTGTTACTGCTCGGAGACTGATGTAACGAGGTGAAGCTAGTTAAGATCACTGCTCGTGGACTAATGTGATGAAGCTTGGAGTGTTGGAACACTAGTGGCAGGAGATTTAGTACTTCGTCGGAGAAGGTTTGTAGAGAGCAATGGCTCTGTGGGGGTGGTACTCTTGTGAAAGTAGCCTGTGGGGAACGTATTGGTGACTTTATTCGTCATCTCAATTCCTAGAGTCTGTAGTAATTATTTTGTTGTTCGTTCGCTTTTTGTATGTTTGTGAACAAATGTTTATTGTCAAATGCATATAATCATTCAAAGCAATCATTGGACTTTATGCAAAAAACAATAAAAGTGAACACTGCGAAACGAAGAATTTGCATTAATTTTGAAAGGTGGCGTATGGCCAAGCAGTTTATATACAAGAGACGAATAGAAGTAAGAGCTATGCGAAAATAATCTCGTTGAGTTTCAACAATGCTAGTGCTCATATATTTCGACTATCTCATCTCCTTGCTGTCAGTAGAAAGTGAGTGAATTGATTTTCGCCATTTGAATCTTGAATACTAGTAGCAGTAGTCTGTAGGTAGGTGATCTGGATGAAACACAGTCGTACGCTTAAATCCCTAACTTTTTCCTAAACCGCCTTTCGGTTTTCGCCATCGATACCTTTTTGCCCAAGCCGCTTTTACTGTGTTTTCGACTTGCCGTGTACATGTTTTGTATATATCCTTAACTTTTGCCCGAACCTTTTGGTTCGCCAGATGCCCTTATTTTTGCCTAGGCCACCGACCTAGCGGTCTCGCTTATGCGTAGTATTTTTTGACTATGCCTGCGTTCACAGGGTGTGGAAAGTCTTCTCTATCCATGAGGGTAAGTATCATAGCTCCGCTGGAAAATACTGTTTTGACTACAAATGGTCCCTCATAGGTGGGAGTCCATTTGCCCTTGGGATCACCTTGTGGAAGGATGATGCGCTTGACTACTAGATCACCGACTTTGTAGACTCGGTGTTTGACTTTCTTTTTGAATGCTCTGATCATTCGCTTCTGGTAAATCTGTCCATGGCAGATGGATGTGAGTCGTTTCTCGTCGATCAAGTTGATCTGGTCAAAGCGAGTTTGGACCCATTCGTCTTCGCCTAGCTCTACGTCTTGGAGGACTCTGGTTGAGGGTACCTGAATCTCAATTGGTAGGACTGTTTTCCATACCGTATATGAGAGAGAAGGGGGTTGTCCCTGTAGACGTTCGTACTGTAGTGCGGTAACCATGGAGAGCAAATGGCAACATCTTGTGTCAATACTTGTATGTCACAATCATCTTCTGTATGATCTTCTTGATATTCTTATTGGCGGCTTCCACCGCGCCGTTCATGTAAATTAAATTTTATTTAAAAACATTTTTTCCGTGATCGAATATGTGGTTATAAAATTTTAGTCGCTAAAATTATGACTGATTTATTTTAGTGAACGATTTAGTGATCAAGTTAAAGGTGACTCAAGAATATGAAACTTTAATGGCTAATTTGATTGTTACAGTGATGAAATTTTTTGGTGATTAAAAATGAATTTTCTAATAGTAATGTTGGACGGTTAAGAATCAACATCAAAATAATGAAAGTGTAACAGAGATGAAGATGTTGTGTTAGATATGTGATAAAACTAAAAAAATATAAAATTAGAGAGTTTATTACGATATCACCTATAATAAAAAAAGATAATGAAAAATTTTGTAGATTTTGTTGTATAGAGGATAGACATGAAGAAGATGAGAAGTCATAAACACATAGATGTATATAAAAATAGAATAATATAAACAGTACTATTAAAAAAGATTTTGAGACAATGAATTGGATAGAAACATAAATGTGGATAAAATATTATGATGGAATTTCATCTATATAACCAACCTCATTTACTTAGATAAGACTTCATTATTGATGTAGTTCTTGAGTAAGTCATTAAAATCTTATTGTATTTTTTAATTTTTTATGAGTTGGTTGTTGAATCCTATCTTTATTTTTGTTGAGCTAAGTCTTTGGGTGGTTACCTAATTCTTTCTGGTAGGGAAGTATCTGGCCTGAGTGAGTTGTGGGTCTTTTCTAATTTTAATTTGTTTATTTTTTTTCTTATGTTTTGGGTTTTATACCACTTTGTTGGAATGGTGTTTTTATTTTTTTTAGATGATTGTTCTGTTTTCATTTCTCTTTGACAAATTTGATTATCTCTTTTATTTATTTCTTATACAAATAATTTGTCAATAAAAATAGTTTAGGTGGTGTTCAAACATATTTCTCCTTTGCTTAGGATTGAATCTTTATATTCTATTTAAAATATAAGATTTTGTTTGATTTTCTAGGTCTGTTTTATTTTCTCGGTGACCCCTTTATTCATCTGACTTTAGAAGCTTAATTTGTGGCCATTTGAAGAAGGCCCCACCATTGTCATCAATTATAAAATTATTATACTTTTGGCCATTTCACTCATGTTATGTGGATATTGGTTAACGGCTGATAACACTTTGTTTCATGTTGAATAAAGCTCTAAAAATTTGAATTATGTGTAATAAATGCAACCAGTTTTTTTATTTATTTACAATTCATACTATAATTTATACTACTTGCATGTAACTTCTTCAGTGTTCTAAGTTCTAACTCAAACCCCAGAACTAACTCTTGTAGGGTTAGATTTTGCAAAAATTACAAAAATAATATTAATTTTGTGAGTTTTTTAATTCATCTTATGTCCTTCTTACTCACTCCTATGAAATTTTATTTTTGTCTTTGAGAAATTAGAAATAAACTTCCGGTTAGCATCCTATACAATGCAATTCAGGTTGAGTGCAAACCGGAAATTACTTAGGTATACTTTCGAATATATTTCCGGTATCTGGATGCACTTAAACGCGGCAGAACCTTTCCCCTCCCCATAATAGCAAAATTTTAAAAACTCTCTCAAAACCCTCTCTTTTCCTTCTAACCAAAATTAATTTTTCTCTCAAACAATCAACAAAAATCATCAAGCATTGCATAAATACAACAAGTAAAGGAATCAATCAAGCAACAACCAACTCTCAATCAATCAAGTAAGTGATTTGCACATTTTTAGAATTTATGTAAAATCGATTGAAATTAGTGAAATAGGAACTTTAAATATGTTGTTTTTTGTAGTTTACATCATTAGGAGTCATTATAATACTATTTCTGAACTGTTTTTGACGATCAATCCGTTTATTTTGAGGCATTTGGGATTTTGGGGTGGGGTTGTTCGTTGTTCTATTTCGCAGAGGAAACGTTTCATGTGATGAACAAAACCAGAAATAAATTTCCGGTATTTGTCTGCATAAATTTTATTTTATTTTTTCCTCTGTGAGTCATATGATAACGTTTCGTTCTTGCTTCTACAGGAGATATGTCTGAGCGAGAGTCACGTTTGAGGCATGGCCGAGGTACACAGCATGCTTCTTTGCAGCGAGAGAGGAGTCTGGCCACACGGCCTTCGAGGACTCAGGTCACACAGACTCCATCGACATCTGGACAGGCTATGTCCGAGGCCCATTCTGCTCCTTCTGATTTTACACCTTCTACTTCTTCTTCCCGTGGAAAACATGAGTCTCCAATCCATCCCTCCCCACCTCCGTCATACCGCAGACGCACATCGTCACCATCCTACCCACCGCGGATTTTTCAGACGGGATCCACATGTGCTACACAAGGGGGGCCGTTTGAGGTGAGATTTGATCCTACACTCCCAATACATCAGGTACCAATACCAGGGCCATCTGAGGTTCCAGTGGGACTAGAGGCACCGGCGGCTGAGGTGGAACCGACTGCAGATGTGGCATCGGCGGCACCCATAGGTCCTTTAGATCTTTGGAGGGGGGCCTTCTGACTTATTCGTGCTCGCACTTTATTCCACCCATGTCCCTAGACATTTATGGGATGGAGAGGTACGAAAATTACATTTATGTTTCATTTATTAATTATGTTATATTATGAATAATATTATGAATTCTAACAGTGTGGTTTTTCTTGCAGGATCGCGATACACTTAAGGTCATCAACCATGGGAGAAAGATCAACAAGTTAACTCCCTCTCTCGAGCCATGGTTTGATGAGCTACTGCTGACTACAGGATTGAGAGACTTGACCCTCTGTGGATATAGCATGGTCAACTAGGGGATAACCAACGCTTTTGTAGAGAGGTGGCACGAGGAGACGTCTTCGTTTCATCTAGCACACTGAGAGATGACGATCACACTTGATGACGTCGCTTGTCTGCTTCACCTCCCGATCAGAGGGAGGTTTCTGGATCACGAGAAGGTGGAGAAAGACGAGGCTATTGAGATGTTGGTTGAGAGGCTGAGGGTTACCTTAGAGGAGGCCCTGGAGGAGGTTGATAAGACACGTGGCAGGAACGTGAGATATAGCTGGTTAAAGATTGTTTTTTATTAGGAGATTGTGCGTGCTACTGCTACTGATGCTTATCCCGAGCAGGTTACACTTCACAAGAGGAATGCCATGAGAGCATACCTCTTGTATCTTGTTGGGACTCAGATATTTGTGGACACCATTGCCACCTACATTGACGTCATTTACCTCAGATTTTTTCTTTATTTAGAGCAGGTTAGTGGGTGGCACTGGGGGGCTGCTTTCTTGGTTTACTTGTATACTAAGTTGACGGAGGCGACTAGGTGGAAGACGAGACAGATCACCGACATCATGACTCTTTTGACGGTATAAATTGTTTTTCTTAACTTCATTTTTTAATTATTTTGATTTTGAAACTAATTGATATAATTTTGATATTTCAGGGATGAATCTTACAGCACTTCTCCACAAATTTCAGGATGGTCATTTGCTGAGGGTTATACCGAGAAGATGCCTCGTGCATGTGCATATGAGCCGCTAAGAGGCAACCAAGCGACACTATTGTATTGGGTTTATCTAGGCTGAATTGTGCATGAGGACATCCACTTCAGTGCTTACGCCGACCACCGTAAGACGATAGCTTTTGATGAGGTGTCTCTGTTTACAGGTTGGTTGAACTGCGGTACTCGGAAGACTGCTGCTTATATGTCCGAGCAAGTGATGCGTTAGTTCGGGTATACTCAGACAATTCCTCGGCATCCTGCTTTATCTGCTCCTCTGACAGTGAAGAGGAGGGAGTGGATGATATTTTTGATGATCTTGAGAGTCATCTCGTCCCTGAGGAGTCCAGGAGTACCGTGGCTCCAGACGATTGGAGTTACGCGTACGGTTATATGTTGTGGTTCTTTAGGATTTTCCATATATCCATACCTGATATGGGAGGCTCCAGGGGACCCACCTAGGCCGGATCATCAGGAGATCCTAGAGGAGGAGCAGGCGACGAGGGATCATGCCCAGGACGTGCTGCCTAGGTGTCGTCGTATCATGGAGCTTGCTAGGGATGACATCGAGAAAGGGTTGTTTACTGAAGGATCCGATGTCAGAGGCGTTTTGGAGGCCATCATGGCGAAGGCTCAAGGTGCCCTGGTCTACAAGAGATAGCGGAGGAACGCCTCGAGAGTGATAGGTCGGCTCCGCCATATGCAGTAGTTTATGTTGATTGTATTTTGAGTTTGTTTTTATTATTTCGTATTGTACCGGATCTTTATTATTAATACTATTATTATGAAATTTATTTTGGATAACATTTTTGTGCTTTAATTTGATTTAAAAATTGCATGATTTTTATTTGAATAACAAATGTAAATTCTAAAATTATTGCTTATAGTTAGTTTTTTCGGCTAACTGTCATACTCATAATTGAAATTTTATTTTCGGTAAGGAATCGGGGATATACTTCCGATTTCACTCAAAAATTTCAAAAAATAGTGCGTATCAAAAATAAATTTTCGATTTTATGAAGGGTATTTTGAGATTTTTACGGGATGCGTCCCACCTTTATTGGGTGGGTTAAAAAAGTCACTTAATTTTTTAAGTGTATCATTCAATATGGACTATATTTAGTTCTTTTGAGAGAAAGTCTAACTTTTTCTTTATAGCAAATCAAAGTCAATTTTAACAATTTTTTAAGTGTATCATTCAATATGGACTATATTTAGTTCTTTTGAGAGAAAGTCTAACTTTTTCTTTATAGCAAATCAAAGACAATTTTAACAATTTTTTAAGTGTATCATTCAATATGGACTATATTTAGTTCTTATGAGAGAAAGTCTAACTTTTTCTTTATAGCAAATCAAAGACAATTTTAACAATATGGTCCATACTAAGCAAACAAATAAAATCATGAAAGGAAAAAAAAGATAATAATGTTGATGTATCTTTATTGACAGGTTTATACATAGCTGCCAATTATAAGATATTTCAACCGCCGATCAACTTGATGGTAACGACAAAATTTGTTGTATGTGATCGATCTCCAAAGGCTTATCAACATTGTGATAAGATTTTATTTTATCATGCATTCAATACAAATTAGAGATTTTGTTTGAGTGTGAGAGAAGGAGACGACTCCATCATGTGATGTCGAAGCATGTCTCAAACCAACACAATTATTAATTCAGGTCTCGCCCGTCCACTTGTGTCACAATATGCAAGTATGGGCCATTAAACTGTGGTTAACATGAAAGGATAACATGTTTTCATATTTGATTTTCTTAATGGACTTGTAACCCCAACAATTGATAACCCCATCTTTGATTTGATTTACAGAAAAACGCGAGTGTACGTAAGTCTGTGACTGATTTCATTTTTTAAATCTACATAGAGAAGATCGAAATCAAAGAGAATTATATTTTTTTATTTTCGGGGTTTGGGATACACAGGTGTGGGTGAGAATTGATTAATTTGCACAAGAATGAAGATGAATGGCGAAAACGATAGCTTGAATACAAAGCTTCAAATATTCCATGGAAAGAATTTAAATCAAAGGTTGATTCAAATGCGTGTGTTGTTTGGTGCTCAATATGTTTTTGATCTCTCAACGGCAGTTCCACACCGGCAGCAGAAAAACACAACATAAGCACAAAGAAATGTACAACGTGAAACAAGAAAGAATGATTAGAAGACTTTGTTTTATATCCATTAGTGTGTGGATACGAAGATGTTTAAGAAGACTCTCAACGCGAAGACGGATAATGCGATGCAGGATACACTTGTATGATGTTATGGTAGTGACACATCAATGAAGAAAGTAAAGTTGCAGTCCCTACACAAATAATAACAGAATCTCAACATGAACAACAATGAAAAAGTGTCTGATTACATGGTCACAAATGAGATGAAGTCTTTGTTGTTATATGTGCTACGAAGACCTGCAAAATAAGAATCGGTTAGATAATCTGAGATGTGCCGATTGTGCTGTCCTCAAAGATTTTTCGCGTAACACACTAACCCCACGATTTAACAGATTAATTCTTCTTGATAAACCAGAGATACAGAACATGCAAAAATATTTGAAGTTTTAACCCGTAATAATTTTTATATAGAGTAATAATATTTGAATAATTACATAAATATTATCTTTTCTTTTGTAGGTGTAAAGTTGTATTTTTTCTACTGGATCCAAAGTTTACTCACATATATGGTGACAAAAAACAAACAATAAAAATAATAAAATTCATTAATGGCCTCCAATCAATTTTTTATCATAACCATCTAAATTGATTTTATTGGATTCAATTTCAACGTAACAATTCCAAAACATTTAACTTTTCAATGTTACAAATCCGAACATTACAGTATGTCCATTAACAAATTGATTAATTTTATTTTTCACTTAAATTAATTCCTTTGATTTCAATTAAAACATCAAACGGTTATTTTATTTATATTATTCGAAATAATGATTTTGTAACTATCAATACATCAGATTTAAATAAAATAATTAAAACATAATTTATTTGTCAAAAATCATTTTAAATTATAATGATAAATATTTTGTAAATAAATAACAACTACAACAATCTCTCACATATATAAAAATAAATTTCAGAAAAATTTAAATTTTTTCTAGGTTAACATTTTAGATGTAATGTATCAAATTGGTGTAGCAACCTACATGAACCAGTCATAGAATGATAATATTTAACACACATTAACATCGGTATAGCAAGCTATATGAACAAAATACATTTAATATATGTTAGAGATATATCACTCACATCACACCCCCACAATTGTTGTTGTTGATGTTGTGGTGCGCTATTAGGTCGTGCGCGTGCCTGACTTTTCTAATGAGTGCTCTAGAGATTTTGCCAAGATCTCAATCAAGCGACCCCACTTGACACCCACGTAGGTGATTTCATCAAATATATGCTGCAAATCACACACCACCCATAAGAGATATGAAATTCATTAAAAGCTACAAAAGCGCATCCTTTCGTTAATGCAGTTTCTAGCACTTTCTCACTCACCATAAGAAAGAGATGAAAGAAAAAATTAATTATTTTATAGTGCTACCATAACTAACAAGTAACTTGTTATTACCCATATGAACCGTCTTCACGAGATCTCCGATCATAAAGGTTGGATTACCATCACTATTAATTTCAATTAGCTCAAGTCTCATTCCCCTCGACGTGTCACAAATTACTTTTCTCTCCGGGGGCTTTGTCAGAGGGTCAGCTAAGTTAACTTCTGACTTCACATAATCGATCGATATCGTTCCATGTTTTAACAGTTGTTGTACTACATTATGTCTCAATTGAATACGTCTATTTTTACCATTGGATGAATTGTTCTTTGCCACGACTATTGCCGATTTACAATCACAATGCAATGACACTGATGAAGTTAGTTTTATTCCTAAAGGAATATTAGCTAAGATATTTCTTAACCACTCGGCTTCACTACCAGCCAATTCTAGAGCTATGAACTCAGACTCCATAGTTTATCTAGCAATAATGGATTGTTTGACTGATCTCCATACAACTGCACCTCCACCAAGTGTAAACACATAACCACTAGTAGATTTTGTCTCATATGAATCAGATATCCAATTAGCTTTGTAGTATCCTTCTAATACAACAGAAAATCCATTATACTCAATACCAGAATTCATGGTACCTCTCAAATATTTGAGAACTCTAGAAATAGCCTCATAGTGATCCTGATTGGGGTTATGTGTATATCTACTCAATCTACCTAGTGCATATGCAATATCAGGTAGAGAAAAGTTCATTAAATGCAGTAGGCTCCCAATAATCTGAGCATATTGAGTTTGATCAATAGGATCACCTTTATTCTTCTTTAATTGAGAGTTAGCATCATAAGGGGTACTCACCGACTTTAAGTCATAATGACCAAACTTCCTTAGAAGTTTCTCAACATAATGTTCTTGAGATAGTATTATACTATTATCCTTCCTTATGATTTTAACTCCCAATATTACACTTGCTTCACCCATATCTTTCATTTCAAATTTAGAAGCAAGAAACTTTTTAGTTCTAATAACAATATTTATACAAGTACTAAAGATGAGCATCTCATCACTAATCAAAACTTGATTAAATTTTTCATGCCATTGTTTTGGTGCTTATCTTAAACCATATAATGATTTAAGAAGTTTACAAACTTTATTTTCTTGACTAGAAATTACACATCCTTCGGGTTGTGACATATAAATTTCTTCTTCTAAATCTCTATTTAAAAACGCAGTTTTTACATCCATATGATGAATAACTACTTTATAAATAGAAGCAAGAGCTATTAAAACACGAATAGATGAAATTCGGGTTACTGGAGCAAAAGTATCAAAATAATCAATATTTTGTTTTTGAGTAAAACCTTTTGCTACTAATCTAGCTTTATATTTTTCAATTGAACCATCAGGAAAATATTTTTCTTAAAAATCCATTTACAACCAATTGGTTTTGCTCCTTTTGGTAAATTAACCAAAATTCAAGTAAGATTTTTTGAAATTGGGTCCATTTCAATTTTAATAGCTTCTTTCCAAAATTTTGCATCCGAAGAAGAAATTGCTTCATAAAATGTTTGAGGTTCATTTAAAACAAGATATGTATAAAAGTCACTTCCGAAGGATGTCACTTTTCTTTGTCTTTTACTTCTTCTTAAATCATCACTTGCATTTTCATTTTAAATATCTAAAGGTGATTTATCAACAACACTTTCAACTTTAAGAGGAAAAACATTTTCCAAAAATTCAACATTTTTAGTTTCAATAATAGTGTTATTAGCAAGCACATCACTTTTAAGAACAAGAAATCTATGTGCAACACTATGTTCGGCATAACCAATAAACAAACAATCAGATGTCTTAGAACCTATTTTCCTTTTCTTGGGATCAATTAACATAACTTTTGCTAAACACCCCCACACTTTTAAATATTTTAAAGTTGGCTTATAACCTTTCCATAACTCATATGGTGTTTTACTGGTAGTTTTGTGTGGAATTCTATTTTGCAAAAAACATGCAGTTAATAAAGCTTTGCCCGAAAGATTGTTCGGAGAACTAACAAGCATAGCATTAATCATGAATTATTCCTTCTTTTTCACAAAAATCATTAAAAGATATATATTCCCCTCCTCTATCGGTTATAACTCTTTTTATTTTTCTATTTAACCGATTTTCTACCGCAGCTTTGTATAAGATAAATTTATCAAACACTTCATCTTTATGTTTTAACAAATAAACTTTAGTGAATCTCATCTATAAAAGGTATATAATAGTTATTTCCTCCTCTAGGTGGAGTTTGCTTTAAGTCTCCTAGAACGGTATGAATTAGACTAAGAAGATCATATTCACGTTCCACATGCATACATGTTTTCTTGGTTAATTTTGATTCTAAATATATATCACATTTACTAGATTGCTTATTATTTAAAGTAATCATATAAAGACTTTGTATTCTATTAATATAAGAAAAATTAACATGGCCTAATCTAGCATATGCCATATATCATAAGAATCAATCAAGAAAGTAGAAGAAGAAGCTTTATTATTCATAACTTCATATATGTTCAACACAAAGAGTCCTTGGTCACAATAACCTTTTCCCACAAATACATTATTCTTTGTCATTACAATCTTGTCAAATTCAAATGACACTTTAACCACAGCCTTGCTCAAAAGAGCCACAAAAATTAAATTAGTCCTAATATTAGGAACATGCAATACTTCTTGATGTGAGTTTTAACATAACTTTTCCTTTTCCTGAAACTCCAACAGTTCGAGAATCACCAAAATAAACTTGTTCTTATCCACCCCCATGGTAGTATAGGAGGTAAAGGCATCTTTATTAGCACATATGTGCCTAGTAGCCCCAGAGTATACTACCCATTTGTTCACACCAGTCACAATATTTTCTTGAGCAATGACAGCAGCAATAATATCATCTCCTCCAGCCAAGTTAGCTTTAGGAGGATTTTCATTCTTCTTGCGATATCTACATTGAGGTGCATGATGACCTAGCTTACCACAAAAATAACATTCTCCACTTTTTTTAAAAGTGAGATTAGTAACCTGAGGGATAAAATTATTATGATTATTATGAACAGATTTATGATCGAGTTTGTAATCGTACCTCGTTGTGTGAAACTTATTCTGAGTATGATTCTGAACCAGGTTTTCTCGGGAAACAAGACTTTTTGCCTTTGTCGCCTTACTCTCCTTTCTGTTTGTATCATCGATAATGATGTGTGTGATCAAATCTACCAAATGTAATTGCTTTTGTTTGTGTTTGAGTTGATTCTTGTAATCCTTATATGATTCTGGTAACTTCTCAATGAGAATTTCGGCAACAAATTGGTCAGGCAGAGTAATGTTTTCAGCTTTCAGTTCTTCCAGTAGCTTATGGTACTCGTTGATTTGCATCTTGATATCTTTATCTTCAGACATTTTCCAATGGTAGTAATTCCCAATGATGAATTTCTGTTTTCCAGCATCTTCAGCGGTATACTTTAGATTCATCGAATCACATATCTCTTTTGCTTCCTTGTAAGAGTGGTAGACATCGAACAAATCGTTAGACAGAGTACATAAAATTGTGTGTCGGCATACCTTGTTTGCATGTGTCCATTGATCGATAACTTTTTGAGTTGCGGGCGATGCTGGTTTTAATTCTGAGATAACTGAGGCAACACCGTGCATGTCAAGGACGGAGTGAACATGCTTATACCATATCCGAAAATTTTGACCGTCGAAAACTTCAATTCTTGACACATAAGGGAATGGCTTTGCATAATTAATCGTCGGCACAACAATAGTGGACTATTTTTGAATAGTCTCGTCATCATTGATTTGAGTTTGACGATTGGAGTCATCACTAAAATTGTCTTCGATAGCCATAAGAAATCCTTGAGATTGTTGTTATATGTGCTACGAAGACCTGTAAGATAAGAATCGATTAGATAATTTGAGACGCGCTATCCTCAATGATTTTTCGCGTAACACGCTAACCCCCAGAATTTTACAAATTCTTCTTGATAAACCATGTAAGTCTAAGAGTGCCCCTAAGAGGGGGGGGGGGGTGAATTAGGTGTTTTAAAATTTTATCCGGTTTAATGAAAACTTGTTCTAATTTTTCTGGTTTGGTATATGAAGTTTTTAACAAGTGTTTCTTTCCTTTTGGTTATGATGTGATGAAAGCAATAAATGCGGAAAAGTAAAGAACACAAAGATATATCCTGGTTCCCCTCACAATCCGAGAGTACTCCCCCCTTCCAACACGAAGAGATTTCACTATAGTTTAGAATAATTGTACAGCCTATGCTTACTATCTAAACCTATAGGGTGACCAAAGGTTCTTAATACCTTTAAGGTCAAAAACCAAACACTAATGTGAATGAAGAACAATCCTCTTCAAATCACAACACTTACTTCCAACAATCCTGGATAGTAAGGGAATATATTCTTTTTGTAATACAATGATTTATTTGAAATAGATTGAGAGCACTATCAATCTTTGATTGATCTTCTTCTTCAAGAAATAAACAATTCTCAACAATGATTATAAATGTTCACAATGCATATATGAAACTTGTAATGATTGAAAATGTATAATGCAAGTTTCACAAAATTATGACTTTGTATGAACACTTAAAAGTTTGGAAGAATATGAAGATATGAATGATGAAAATTGTTAATTGAAGAAGGTTATTTGAATTTAAAAATTCTGCACTATTTATAATGTCACACATCCCTTTTCATTCATGCCTTTTAGTATGAAAAGATGCAATGCAACCATGAATGAATCCCATTTGAAATATGTTCAAAAATCAACATGAAATCTGCACTGGTTCGCTGGGAACCGGTTCCGACACAGGCAGAACCCGGTTCCTAGTGAACGTTACAACTAGGAATTCAAAATTTACACGCAGGAACCGGTTCCCCTATAGGTACAACCCGGTTCCTGGTACAAAATCCAGGAAGGTGATTTTTGAATAAGTTTGGAACCCGGTTCCCTGTATGGTAGGAACCGGTTCCTGAAAGTTTGTTTTGAGAAATTCTTTTTGAAAATTATTTCAAACATAATTTTTTCTTTTGTTAAACATATGGGATATGTATATGATTATGAATGCATATTTGTGAACATCTATATTCAAGTTGAAGAATTATTTATACCTTTTGATATTGTTGATTCTATAAAAATTCTTCTTCTAATCTTCAAGACTTTTTCCATTCTTTTGTCATGATCATTTTCTTCTAAAAGATGTCTTCATCAAAACTAATATTTGGAGAGACTTGATTTCACATTCTCCCCCTTTTTGATGATGACAACCCATTGAAAGTTGAAGTGCTTTTAATATGTAGAACAAATGATAGTGTCTTATGTGAATGCTCCCCCTATCTTTGATAACTCCCCCTTGATCAAAGCTCTCCCTTGATTTAAGATAATTTTACATCTTTGGGGCTCTGCAATAGTTAGAGACAAGCATACACATACACATATATATCTTCTCCCCCTTTGTCATTAGCAAAAAGGATGGGAAAAGACTCACAAAGTATATAGTGAAATTTTGGAAATAAAGAAACAACTTATACTTATGATTTTTACCTCATGTAAGAGACTTTTGTCATAAAGTTGTCTTTCTAGAAGATTGTGCTTTAGTCCTTCGTCATAAAGAACATCTTCAGAGGATGTGAAAGTTAAAGTGTTTCAACTTTGACTATGCCAAGAGTTCTTCCTTTAAGGTATTCCAAAATGTGAGATAACACTTGGCCTTTAAGACTAGATTTGAAAATTAATTTAAGTCACCCATCAAATACTTAGAGTCACCACTTATCAAGAAGCCAAAAGTTTGAAGTGGTCTCCAAGCAAACCTGTCGCACCCCAAAATTTACCCTCCTTTCCATAATCTCTTTTTGGAATGTTTGTTCATGTTCCTTTCTCATGTGTCCACCCAAAATTATTTGAAACAAGTAATTCGTCAAGGTTTGTGGTTCTGAATTTCTTGAAGTTTTTGATTTATCGGTCAATTATTCCATTTTTGGGATTTCTTTTAAGTTTGTGATCTACGTAAGTATTTGGGTTTTTCAGACCAATCTTGTACATCCAAGTTTATATCAATTACAAGATACAAGGATTGTGGTTGGTGCAAATCCATCCGAATTCCAGTTCATAATTGCAAGTTCCTGAAGCCCAAAGGAAGTTCAAATTCTCGAGCCAATTGGAATGTTGGTTTATGTTTTAGCAAGTTGATCATGAGTTGGAGTTCAAAGGAAATTTTGAATTCTATTTATTGAAACAAGGCAAGATAGGATTATTGAATTTTTTATGGCAACTCAAACGTTCAAATTATTTAAATTCAAAGTCTAACTCCTAAGCTTGCACCAACATTGGCAAGTTGAATTTTGAACACTTTTCAATTGCGGATCTTGTTCAAGTATTCTAAAGCGCGTTACGAGTCCATTCAAGTTTATTACGAGTTTTGGAAAATTTTGCCAAGACTTGTTTTATTCAAAGATTAATACGAGGACAAGGATTACAAATATGGAACATTATGTTATATGATTCGAAGATTGGAAAATGTTCAAAACCAAGCTTTTTCTCACTATTCTAATTTCAACTTTTGTTTTCACAAAGAGGGAAAAGAAAGAAAGCTCAACATTGGAAATATAAATTCAAGTTTTCATGTATGTCATGGATGTTACAAGATTGCTACGAGTTTACTTTCAAATTGCAACTTGTTACAAAAAGAAGTAATCCGAAATACTACAAAGTCTAAATGCTATGAGTTGCTAAAGTTCCCTAAACTAATGCTACGATCTCCGGTTGTTTCGAACATTTTGTCGTCCTCCGAAGCTTTTCTTCATGTATGGTCGTTCCTCTTCATCTCCATGCCGTACCATCCGCTCCACCATTCACCGTCACATGTAACAAAGAAAAGAGCACAAGTTAGCAAGCATAAATATAAAACAAATGCGCGAAATTAAAAGAATTATTCTTTTGGGTGAGAGATTCATCATTGGGTGTTTGGCGGGAATCAGGTTTAATGCTGAACCTCATAATCTCGAGCAAGATTAATCATCGGTAATTCGCTTATTTACAAATCACGAAGGGATTCGGTTCACAAATAAGCCTAACTCAGGTTACTCATCATGGTTAGCGGTCTAACGATTCTAAACGGGCAGCAAGCATTATATAAGGCGACGATTTAATGATTCTAACAGGCAGCAAGCATGAATGAAGATAACAAATATGGATTCCCAACAGAAATTTAATCCCAACACAGTTATTCCCAAAGGCAGCAAGATCCCAAGGCAACAGGCATCCATATTGAAATTCCTGGCAGCAGATACTTAATGTCACAGAGAATGTTATGACACAGTATCTGACACTGCTTTGACAATTCACACAGTAAATATAGAAAGCAGTAAATAACACAATAAGTTGTTCACCCAGTTCGGTTCTAACAAACCTACGTCTGGAGGCTACCAAGCCAGGGAGGAAATTCACTATTAGTAGTATCAATTCAGAGTTAAACTCGCCCGTTTACAACTCCTCACTTAATCACTACCCAATGACACTTCAACCTAAGTCCTACTTAGATCTGAGTTCCTACTCACTCCCCCTCAATCACCGCAGTGATATCAACCTATTGTTTAATTGAATTGTGAAGACACACTTCAATACACTGTCTTGATCTTGCTTCAAAGCTTTAATCAAGAGACAAACACTCGTGCTTTAAAGCTTTGAGTGATAAACAACCCTTACAACAAATCCTAGTCCAATGCACTTATCAATTGATAGTTGCTTGGCTCACAAGAGAAACTAGAATTACACAATACCAACTGTTACTAACCTTAACAGTACACAAACAAAAGCCTTCGATGTCTTCAATGAAATCCAGAGGCGTGGTTGTAGAGTAAGGGTTGAATTCTTTATATAGAAGCAGTCCTGAATCTTCAGTTTTTGGGCTTCCATAAAGATAGCTAGGGTTTACTTAATTCTCTCCTAAAAACATGGTTTGTTCAACAACCAATTTAGGTTTAATTAAGATTAACCTAGCAGCCACGTGAGCATGCTTTCTAATAACAGAAAAACATAAATAAAATGCTCAACAAACTTCCTGAAAAATCTCAGGAAAAACTGATTCTGCAGAACAGAATGTCACACTGAATGTCATAACATTTGTTATGACATCAGACTGTTTTCTGCAGAATTTCCAGCACAGCTTTAGCTTCCCAGTTCTGAGCTGTACTTTTACCATCCTTGTCCAGTAGGATTTATCTTCAATCTCTGAATGTCATGACATCTATCAAGACATTTCTAAAGCCTAGTTTTACCAAAATTGATGCCAACTTAAAACACTAACAAACTCCCCCTTTGGCACATTTTTGGCTAAAACTACTTGACCTATCAGAGTACAAATGCAGCAGAAGACTAACAACCTAGTTCTAAGATTTCCTAAGCTTTCCTAAGTTTCAAGAGACTAGAACTAAGAGAAGATAAATTCTACCCATACAAAGATCCCATAATTGCCCACAGTTGCCCCACATACAACTTCCCACAAAATTTTAAACTGGCCATACAATTCCCCCCATACAGTTTCCCAAACATTAATACTTCCCACAATATTTCTTCTCCCCCTTTTTAGCCATAAAGGGCCAAAGGAAACCATACAATTGCCTCAAGCAAGCAAGCATAAAAATTAAAGAAAGTACCAATATTGTTAGGGGTACATCTCTGTCAAGGCCTTACAAATTTGTCAACAAAAAAAAAGTCATCCAAACAAAATTGGAAAAAATACAAGAAACAAAATAGCAACAGGGACATGGAATCACAGCAGCAACAGGGGCAGGGAGACTAGCAACAGCTCAGGTGCTCTATTCTCCTGAAGAAGCACTGTGGAAGGAAGCTTCTTCAGATCCTTCTTCAGCACCAGCCATCTGAATATCATCATCTCCAGCATCACCAACAACATCATTATTAGCTTTTTCTTCATCCTCAACTTCTGTGTCTTGCTCCAGTTGTAAGATAAGCTCTTCCAGACTTTGCTTTCTTGCTTCAAGCTCCTTGCAAGTTGCTTTTAGCACAGCAATGACATTGGTCTTCTGAGAATTTTCCTTGACAGCTGATGTCTCAGCAGATGTCATGACAATGTCTGGGACATGCTTTCCTTGGAACAATTTGTAGTGGAATCCAAGAGCAGGAGCTCTTGCATCAATCTCACCAAGAATGTCTCGATGCTGATCAAGTATAATTCCACACAGCAGGGAGGGAAAAGCTATTGGACCTTTGATGGCATAGCTATTAGCATGCTTGAGTGTCTGATCAAATATGTAGGAGCCATAGTCAAAGGAAGCTTGAGTTCCTACTGCATAAATGAATCTTCCCAATCCATTAGAAATAGTGGATTTGTGATTGGTTGGGACCAGCACCAATCTTATGCAGATGGCAAATTTGACACTCAATTTCGGTGAGAGTTTTCCTTTAGAGGCCATTGTCTGACTTGTTTGGCAGTGATGGTTTGACAAATCTTGTTGTCAGTTTCCTCCAGCTCTGGTTGATTGTTAGCAGATCTTCCTAGAAATCTATTGATCACATTTGGGGAAAACCTGACTTTTCTCCCCCTCACATAAACAGTCTGGTAATCATCAGAGTTTCTATCCCCACAGTCATTTGAGAGATTGACAATAAACTCTCTCACCAAAGCTTCATAACAGTTTGAGAGTTTCTCCACTGTTTTCATCAGTCCTGCCTCCTTAATTAGGTCAATGATCTCCTTGCACCCTCAAGCCGTGTGCCTTAAAAGTTGGAAGGCCTAGGGACTAGGGTGCAATGATGAGTCCCCTAGGCTTCTTAGGTGCGTGCAGGCCCACATGCATAATGATGACCTATATAAAGGGGAATGACCTCTCATTTATAACTTTCTTTCACTCTGCTACCCGCTCGACACTATCGTTCGTGTCGGAACTCATCATCTATTAATCCGAGGAGCCAATTAGTGTAGTCCGGGATCGTTCAATCGGTCACCGCCGTTGTCAAAAGCTCTGGTCAACCATCCTCAAGCTCTCATTACTCTTAAATGGTGAGTTTCTAGTCTTTTCATCCAATTTTATATGTTTTTCTTGAGTTTTTCAATTGCTTTTTAGAAATGCATGCGGTTAGGATTTTAGCTTTTTGGAACTCTACTGGTAGCGGGCGGTTGCTCCATCTCTCTCCGAGATTGCGTATCGTTGCAAACACTTTACATTTGTTTTGCTGTCGAGTCATCGGGTTTGGAGAGTTTAAATTTAGGCTCCAACTGTGGAGTGAGGGCTTTTGATTGAGGATAGGGCCCTCTCTCGTCCGAGCCCTTTCACTTGATCAGCGGTGGAAGGGTGGATTTGATGTTTATGTTGAGCTCACCTATTTCCTCTGCTTTTCAGGTACCATGGTGGACGCTAACGAGGATTTCTAAGGAGACTCTGAAAGCTTCGGACAGGATTCATCGGAATTCTCATTTTCCGAGGTGAGCACTTCGGTGGAGATACTCGGAGAGAGATCCCCGACTCCCGAGGATGTCGAATAGTTGGGGTGGAGGTTGACGAGGATGATCCTATGACCTGGGTGGCTCCTAATGCGCGGCTACGGGCTTCGTATTTCACTACGCACCAGGATAAAATTTTCGCGAAGTAGATTCGTACGCTATAACTAAGGATATCGAGGGAGAAAATCATAAGGACTGGATTGTTTATATTCGTGCGTCTGTGCACAGAATATGCTTGATATACGAGGCCGACCATATCCCTGTGTTCGACATCTGGTTCAGATAATTATGGTTCCGAGTCCCTTTTAGTGGCCTCCAGGTGGTCGTGTTTAATCACTTGCATTTGGCCTCATCCCAACTTCACCCTAATTCCATCGCATTCATTCGAGAATTTGATATAGTGTGTGAGTACTTGAAGATTGGCGCTACTCTCCCTCTGTTCTTCTACATATTCTGCCTTCAGAGAAATTAGTCCAAGATGGGTGGGGAAAATCGGTGGAGTTGGGTTTCCTTCAGATAGTAGAACAGGAAGATTTTCAAGCCTTACCAAGAGTCTGTTCTCTTTTTCAAGGACATGTGTTATACCCCAAAAGTTGCCCTCCTACTTCTCAAGACAATTCACATCTCAATTCTCAAGGATTTCACAAGGGTTGACCAGACAAACCCTCTCATAAGCAATCAATCCAAGCTAGGGTTTTGCTATTCTCAAGTCAAGATGGATCTCCAATGCTTCAAGTGGTCATCATATCCCTTCATATACCTCAGAGAATCCTCATATCAAGTTCCAAGCCTTACAAGTCTAAATGGCTCATCCAATTGCTCAGATGGTTGAAAATCAGCTGTATTGGATAAAAGTCAATTGTGGTCAACATACAGTCAAACTCCATAATTTGTGGTCAACATTAATATTTTGAAGTCATATTCATCATTTGATCAAGAGTTGATCATGATTCATCAAGAAAAGCCAAGATCTGATCAAAAGTCAAAGTTTCCAAATTAGGGCTTGTCTAGACTAAAGTCAACAAAACTTTGACCAAGCATAACTTTCACATACTTCATCAGAAATTTATACACCAAAGCTCATTTTGAAGATAATTCAATTCTCTACAACTTCATGTCTCACAAGCTTGGGCAGGAAATGCTTCATTTGGAAGTTATGGATCAAAACATTATAGGTCCTTCTAGAAAAGTCAACAAAAGTCATCTTTTTGCAAAGAAGTGTTCATGATCATGGAAACTCCAATGAATATGAAACCAAAAAGGTTGTTTAGAAGAAATCTTGAGCTTTCTAAAAAGTCCAAGAACACCCAAAAATGTTTAAAATTGAACAAGATACAAGTTGCGCAAGTTGAACATTTTTTAGGAGGTGCATGAAGGAAAATACCTAGGAAAAGCAAATTTTTTCAAATGGGCCTAAGATTTTATGATTTAAACTTGATCATAAGATTATCCATGACTACTGTGCTGCATGCCACGCCTCTCACCCTTTTATTTATTTATTTTTTGTATTAAATAGCTTAAATTCAAATTTAATTAAATAAAATGCAAAAATAAAAGATAAGGCAAGTTAAGCTTGATATTTGCATGGCTTGGGGTCCAAGATAGCTCATTACAAGCTGTCAATTTTGTGCAAGAAGATTGAGGAAGAGATTGAGAAAATTTGGAAAGATTTTGTGCAAATTTTCAAATCAAATATTCTCCATTTAATTATCTTAAAGCCTTGACCTAATTCCACTCTCCTATATATACCTAGCACTCTTACAAGACAAAGGACCCTTTTTGGACAGCTTGTTGTAGGTTTTCTCCGTGAACAAAGTATTTTTAATTATCGATTCCACAAGGATTGGTGCATGTTATAGTCTTTCAATAGAAAAGTATGTTTTAAGATGATGTAACCAAAGGGTTTGTTATCTACTCTACTAGAACCATGAGTTTCCAAACAATAACTAAATTAATTCTTTCAAAGAGAGTTATAGTTTGGATTAGAGAGAGTTTGAGATTGTTTTCAAGTTAAGAAGGCATGTCAAGATTAGTTTCATTGATCTAGTTTCATACATATTCATTTAATCAAGTGATGAACATAATAGATGATTTCTACAAATACATATCCTCTCAATCTTGTAGATTTCCCACCAAGATTGTGAATGTTATCATGTTAATCCTTGCATGATTCCTCACTACAACTATTAGCATGATAATCATTAAGTTCAATATTTTGTAAACTCTAACACACAAATCTATTCCTAGCATTTGTTTATTAGAGGATGAATATCCTAGGTCACTTTGAAATATTCTTTTCCAAGCAAAACTCAAAGCATAAAGATGAAGAACAAAGATATTCAACTATATTAATCATCAACCATGTTCATACACAAATGGATTAATAGAAATACATACTATATAGATCAACTACCTCTAATCTTGACACAAAAAGAGCTTAGCCACTCATTTCCATGGTTGCTCTCAAGATTGTTGGTAGTGATGATGAAAATCCAAGAAAATCAAGAAGGAAAAGCTATGGTTTTTCTTCCTAAACTTGCCCTAGATTTACAAAAATGAAAGATAATGATGGTGTGTGTTTTCTTGCTTCCTTTACAAGCCAAAAAGATCAGGTGAAGTGATGGGTTGGTGGCTCAAAAGGTGAAAGCATGGGCTGTCCTTTTTCTCGACTTCAGATGCTGAGGCTGGTAAGTCGCATGAGCGCACTCATGTGGCATCACGAGCGACCAGCATGCTTCCATCACCCAAAATTATCTTCAAAAGAATCATCCCTAAAGCTCTTCAAGTGCCCTTGAATCCAAGCTTGGGAGAATTAGTTAATAAATTCCTACAAATAAGAGTAAAATAAGTTAAATAATATATTTTAAACGAAAACTAAATAAAAACCTAATTAAAACAAAATACTAAAATAAATATACAAATTAAATAGAAAGACATTGTTAAGGACCACAAAATAATGTACAAAATAACTACAAATTGGTCCTTAACACAGCTCTTACACGGATTTCCAGCCTATCACAAACCCTAGAATTTTCTCAAAGTTGGCAAACTCGTGTTCTACTTTCCTGCCACTTTCAGTCACTTTTAAGCATTCCATTGTGATCCTGAGGTAAGTCTGAGTAAGTAAGCATCATTATACATGACCATAATACGTTGAAACATGTCATATGAACTGCTCCGATTTGCATTTTTCTTTGAATTCGTGTTTTACATTTGAGTGTGTTTTGCTTGCAACTAATGTTTCTAATATGTTTATAGCATGATATAGAACAGATCTGGGCAGTCGTTTGAAGTTTTCCATGGCTTAATCACTAGTTGCCATTGTTAGGCATGAACTGGAAGAGCTTTGTATCTGTAGTTCTAGGCCGATTCAGAACGAACTAACACCACCAATCGATTCGTAGCCCTTGAATTAGGGGGATAGGGTACCTTTGTTGCATTCATATTTGATTAACACTTATATTTATGAGTCCAAAGATGAATGGATGTATCACCGCTGATTCACCTTGTGTGCGCTTATGTCATTCTCTATCGTCGTGGGTTCAAACCCCACCTTTTGTTCTTTTGTTTTATTATTTGCTTTGGTGTTTCCAAATCTCCGTAGTAACGCCCAAAGCTCCAGCCTGGTCCTCTCCAAGACTAGAAGCTCCACCTAGGACTCCCAGCACTGAGCTCCACTGGGCCCAATCCTCCGTAAGCTCCATTTTAGATGTCCCCAGATGAGAAGTCCCCATAAGCTCCAGCTTATGGATGTCCTAGATTCAGAGTCTCCAAGCTCAGACCCTTTCCAGACTGTAACCCCGACAGCCTGGCGCCCAGCAGTAGAACTCAGAAGCCACAATTTCTGGGCACGCACAGCAAAATACACACCAGAAACTCCAGTTTCTGGATACCTACAAGATTCTACCCCATAAGCCCCATTTTGGGATATTTCTGTATTTTTTTTTATTTTTATTTATTTTTTTTCTTTTCTTAAAAAATAATTAATTAATTTAATTAGTAATTAGGTTAATTAGATAATTTCACAAATATTTTTCTTTTAACCAATTAATTAATTTAGGTTAGTATTCACTAATTTTTTCTCTTAATTAATTAAAATCAACTAGAACTACGTTGTTTTCACATAAACTCTAATTTTCAAAACACCAAAAATATTAGGACTAGTTTTCTTCCGCTATTTATTTTTTCTTGCATTTTAAATTCTAGAAATGATGTATAGGTTGCAAGTTGTTTTCATGTAATAGCGTAGGATTTTATTTTCCGCATTTTACTTTCCGCACCTCCTATTATGTATCTGCCCCAAAGCCATGTAATAGCGTAGGACCCTTTATATTTCCGCAATTTACTTTCCGCACCTATTAAACTGCTAGTAACTAGGCGTGTATGGCAAGATAAAATCAACATAGATCACTAATCACAAGATAAATATCTGAAAACAATACACCCTTCTCACACATGCACCCCCTAAGGTATCCTCTCTCGTTGCCTTATAAATGGTCAAGTCCCTCGAACGTAGGGGTATCTTAGCACGTTGCCTCACGGTATCATCATAGTCCCTTCGACTTAAAAGATCATAGTCTCTCGATGTTGCCTACGAATACATCATCTAGTCCCTCGGTTGTTGCCTACGAAAAGTGATGATCGTCCCTACGAATGTGCTAGGATATCCCTACAAGTTGCCTTTTATGACCATCCGATGTCCCTTCGAATGTCCCTTTACATCCAACGAATAAAGTTACCTACTAACTAATGGTATGGATAGCTTTATTCTAAAGGAAAGCAAAATAACACGAAATGACCGCTCGAGTAGGTAATAAGTCTCTTTTGCTTGCTCAAATTAAAACATCTTTTTACACCTCACACTTTTCTTCAAAACATTTTCAAAACACTTTGTATACGTTCCAGCGTGAATCATTACAAAGTCCTTTTCCAAAACAAAACATTTCCAAACACTTCGTATACATTCCAGCGTGAATCATTACGAAGTCAAAGCGAAATGCCTTTTCAAAAATCTTTTCAAACACACACACACACAAACAATTAAAGTGAGCTAAATCAATTAAGAGCCCGTAGATAACTACGGATGGAAAGGGTGCTAACACCTTCCCTTTTCATAACCAACTCCCTTACTCAGAATCTAACAAAGGTCTTTTCCTCTTTTTCGCCTTCCCTTAATTGGATAAAAGAAAAGTTGGCGCTTGCTATCCGCAACATTTGCGAACAAACGCAAACAAATAAGCCGGCTCCCACCGTGTTACGTAACTGCGACGCTGGGAAAATAAAAGAGTTTACCTTAGGGTCTAGATCACTTAAATTATTTGACTTGTATGCTTTACTTTTAAGGGCTGCTTGGGTATTATATTGTAGGGATCCTACACCGGATCCAGCTTCCTTAGGTAAGTAATAAATCATCGCGACCTAGGCGATATCGAAACGGTCAACATGATGGCTACGTTAGTGCGACACTTTGATGTCCCGATGCTCCTCATGTTCAAGTTGAGAAAAGTATTTGGCGTCTCGTGGTGTCATCAACACTAACTCAACTTCTAGAACCCTAATTGACCCATCTTGGCCATTAGAAGGTAGTGAGATGGCCGACTTTGGTGTAGACCGAGGTTGGTTGATACCGATGCTACGCCATTAAGATTTGACTTTCGGATGTTTTGGTCGACCACTTGGTAGTCGTATTGAAATAAAGCCTACGATAAAGATCAATGATATGAGATTCCTAGAACCCGATTACTATTATAGGACAGATGAACCCACTCAAATTTTGGTAGGTAGACACTTATACCTCATGCAAGCCTTAAACCTAGGGCTATTGTGTGATTTGCTTGTGCTTGCTATTTGCCTAAACATGACATCATGACATCATAACATCGCATCATTATATCATTTCTAACTATTTCAAGGACCTAGAAATTTATCTTTGCTCTATTTTGTAGAATTATGGCTTCCGTGAAGACTATCCGAATCAACTTCATGGGTATACCTTCTCAACTCAAAGAATTAGTTTCGTAAGTTCCCGATCATGCTCGCCCATCAAGAGACATGGTCATTTGCTTGACTTGCTTATCTCCGGTTTTGAAGAAGATATGATGCACGTATTCCAGCTTCTTCGATCCAAACATCACTACTTTACATTCCCATTATTAGTTGGTACCTACATTGGAAGAGTTCTCTAAGATACTTGGGATACCTATCCTTGATCAAATACCATTCACCGGTTCGAAAAGTTTCAAGTAAGACATGGCATCGCTACATCTAAAGCGATCAAACATTGAAGCTAATTGGGAAACAAGAAGTGGAGTTAAGGGTTTACTTGCCAAGTTTCTAATAAAGAAAGCTCGAGAATTCCTCAAAGCTATGAGCTTCCATGCATTCGAATACATTTTAGCCTTGCTAATCTATGGCTTGGTGTTATTTCCTAATCTAGATCATTTCATAGACGTGAATGCCATCAAGATATTCCTCACTGTAATCCCGTACCTTACTTGGGGACGTTCTCCACACTCGCATGTCAAAAGACAAGGAAATCTCATGTGTTGCACGCTTTCCGGTGGTTTATTTCGCACCTTCCTTAAACAGTACTGAAGAACGAGCAAAGATTGAAGTGGTCTCAAAGGCTGATGTCACTCTTTCACTCAGATATCCGTTGGTGTCTCTTTTCTCAAAAGGACTTCACTTTCATTGAGCGTTGCGGGGAATTCCCTAATGTACCACTCTTTGGCATAAGGGGAGGTATCACTTACAACCCTTCTCTAGCTCTACGTTAGTTTGGTTATGCTCGAAGAGATGATCCTCATGATATGCTTCTCCAAGACATTGTGTTTGACTACAACAACAATCTCCAAAATTACCGTCGAAGATTTGTACACGCTTGGGGCAAGGTAAAGAAGACTGATACCAAGACTTTGGGACACAAAAATTCCATTCCTTGGGAACCTTACCTCAAACGGGTGCGAGCTCGAGCTCAAAACCTCATGATGCCATTTACACCTATGCTGCCAGTGATTATGGAACCTGTTGCTATAGGTGACGAATCCTATACCGTTCTCCATCCAGGCATGCCTACTGATTTTGAAGACTTGAAGAGATCCTGGATTCAGCTTAAAGAAGAAAGGGATACGTTCGAAGCCCAGTGTTATGCAAGCGAAAAGAAGGTATTAAAGTTGACAAAGCTACTTAACGAGGAGCGAAACATCAACACCTACTTCAACACCAAGAGGAAGCGCCCATGGGAGACCTAAAGCTGTAGGAATTTATTCTTTATTTGTTTAAACTTTCTTTTGTACTCGCTAAAAATAAACTAATAAAAAGTTTGTTTGTGCTTGTCTAACAAATTTAAATTCCTAAGCTCCTTGAAAACATTGCATTGCATTGCATAAACATCGCATATCATGGCATGACATTTCATAACAGGTACATTGAAGACCGGTTTTCTTATTCTCTCGCTGTTTATTTCAGCAGAAATGGCTCTTGAACAGACTGTCAAAGATCTCCAGGCTCAAAATGCTCAATTCCAGGAGATGTTCACTAACTTGGTCCAAGGCCAGAAGGATCTAAAGAAGCTCATTACCAGAAAGAAGAAGACCATCGGTATCCTCAACATGGGAAGATATCACAAGGGTCCAGCTAGGGTGGTCAGCCGATTTGAAATCTCATACAAGAGCGGTGAAACTGAGGGAAGTGTCAAGAACAGTAAAGGAAGCCATCATGGGTCTGAAAACGAAGATGAAGACTATGTGAGCAAGCAGTATCCTCCCGACGACGACAAGTACAAGCAACTTGAAGACCGTCTGAATGCTGTGGAAAATCTGAAAATGTCTGGGCTGAATTTTGATGATCTGAGTCTTGTCCCTGGCGTGGTAATTCCCCGAAAGTTCAAATTTCCTACCTTTGCCAAGTACGATGGCATCTCTTGCCCAAAACTACACTTGGAGTCCTATGTTCAGAAGATTCATCCTCATACTGAAGACAGGAAACTATGGATCCATTTCTTTCAAGAAAGTTTATCCCGAACACAGTTAGAGTGGTATTATCAGCTAGAGAATACTCATATTCACACTTGGAATGATTTAGCAAATGCTTTCTACAAGCAGTACCAGTACAATGCCGAATTAGCACCTACTCGCATGCAGCTACAGAGCATGTCTATGGGTTGTGATAAGAAGTTCAAAGAGTATGCTCAAAAATGGAGAGATCTAGCAGGAAGAGTGCAACCACCCTTGTCCAATAGAGAGTTGGTTGATATGTTCATGGGAACAATGACAGGCCCATTCTTCAATCATCTGATTGGAAACTCTTCGGCCGGATTCACCGAGTTGATATTCACAAAGTAGGGCATCGTCGGAATCAAGAGTGGAAAATACAGTAGAATCATGTTCAAATGTTGCGAAGAGATTGAGCAAATTTGGAAAGATTTTGTGCAAATTTTCAAATCAAATATTCTCCATTTAATTCTCTTAAAGCCTTGACCTAATTCCGCTCTCCTATATATACCTAGCACTCTTACAAGACAAAGGACCCTTTTTGGACAGCTTGTTGTAGGTTTTCTCCGTGAACAAAGTATTTTTAATTATCGATTCCACAGGGATTGGTGCATGTTATAGTCTTTCAATAGAAAAGTATGTTTTAAGATGATGTAACCAAAGGGTTTGTTATCTACTCTACTAGAACCATGAGTTTCAAACAACAACTAAATTAATTCTTTCAAAGAGAGTTATAGTTTGGATTAGAGAGAGTTTGAGATTGTTTTCAAGTTAAGAAGGCATGTCAAGATTAGTTTCATTGATCTAGTTTCATACATATTCATTTAATCAAGTGATGAACATAATAGATGATTTCTACAAATACATATCCTCTCAATCTTGTAGATTTCCCACCAAGATTGTGAATGTTATCATGTTAATCCTTGCATGATTCCTCACTACAACTATTAGCATGATAATCATTAAGTTCAATATTTTGTAAACTCTAACACACAAATCTATTCCTAGCATTTGTTTATTAGAGGATGAAAATCCTAGGTCACTTTGAAATATTCTTTTCCAAGCAAAACTCAAAGCATAAAGATGAAGAACAAAGATATTCAACTATATTAATCATCAACCATGTTCATACACAAATGGATTAATAGAAATACATACTATATAGATCAACTACCTCTAATCTTGACACAAAAAGAGCTTAGCCACTCATTTCCATGGTTGCTTGCTGAAGCAACTCGATTTTCAAAAATCTTTTAATTCTCGAAAACTAGTGAAATCGCCACCTAATTTTATTCGTTCTAAAAAGAACGGGGAAATATAGATAAAACCCCAAACAAGCGGATAAGGCGGTCTACGTGACCGAGAAAAGTGGGATCAGGAGTCGGTTATGCAAGGGGAAGGTATTAGCACCCCTTACATCCATCGTACTCGATGGGACCCATTTAATTCTACGATTTGTGTGTGTTTACTAAGTTATGGATGCTAAAAGAAAACAAAATTTGTTTATTATTATTTTGAGTTTGACACGGTTTCGTAACCGCCTACATATTCCTGCAATGGGAAAGTCAAAACTCGTAGTTCCTCTTAAAAAGGTTTTAAGTTTGTTGTTTTGATTTTATAAGAAAATCGTGTATTTAGACATTTCAAATGCTTTGAACTAGGACTTGTTTTGTTTGTTTGAAAAGCTTAAGTCCTCGCTCGCTTTTTGAAACGACTATTACACTCTCTTTATCCGAAAAGAGTTTTTTACGATCGCATATGAGCGATAAAAGAATTTGAATGAGTTGAATTGTTTTTATGTGGATGAAAAAGTACCAACAACGAGGCTAGCGTCTCACGATTCAAATACTAGAAACCCGAGGAACGAAAGTTCGCCCAAGTCGCCTATCACCCAAAAAGTTTTCTTGAGAAAAAGTGAAGTGAAACGAGTTCACGTTATTTAGGAGTCTTTAAGCCACGGGTCTAGCGTCCAACGACTTAAAGACTAAAGTTTGTGTGGGGGACAAGTTTTTAGCAATTAGTCTAGCGTTTAACGACTAAAAAACTTGTACTTTATTATAAAAAAGATTTCGAAAATGCACTCGACGTTGGATCGAGGTTTGAAACTTATTATGAAAGTGTTTTTGCAATACGAGTTATGGTTAATTGAATATATGGTCCTAAGGTGTGATAATGGAAAGGAACACACAATAATATACAAGTATTAAATAAAGCAAGTAAATAAATTAAAAGCTCATACAAGGTGGCTTGCACAAATAAATGATTTACATTGTGTAGGTGCATGCGCGAAATAAATTTAATCGATTAATTAAACAAAACTTAATCAAGTAATTAGTTTAATAAAATTAATTAGGTAAACTAATTAATTTTAAATAACCTAATTAGATAATTAAATAATGTTTAACCACTCAATCAAAGTTTCATTGTAAGCCCAAGAGTAAGGTGTGTGCAAAAAGTGTGGCTGCCAGACGCTTCAAAGCTTTGTCAACTCAGGTTAAAATGGCTCGCATTTAGTATTAGTTGGAAAATGTTTTCGGTTTGTGCTTATAATAATAAATAAATAATAAAGCAACACAAATATTTACTAGCTATTACAACCGTGGGGAGTGGGGTACAAATTTACAAATGGGGAATAAATAGAAAAGAAAATGCTAAAATTTCCTAATAAAAAAAGAAAATCTAACTACACTATTATTATTTTTTTGTGTTTTTTGGGATATACTAATATTTTTAATGGTTAAGAAAAATGATAGTAGTAAATTTTTTTATTAAGAAAAATAACAATAATAATAGCTCTCAATAATAAAAAAAATGGTTAACAATAACAATTAGTAGTAATACTAAATATTAATAACAATATAAATAGTAATAATAATAATCTAAGTAATAATAGTACTAATAATAATATAAGTAATAAGTAATAATATAATAGTACTAATAATAATATATATAATGGCTATAATCCTAATGTTTTTAACTAAACAACTAAAAGAAAATTAAATTGTTTTTCCTTAAAAAAAAAGGTTCAAATAACAAAAAAGAAAATTACCCAAATGGGCAAAATCTTCGCCACTCTCTATGCTATCATCTCCGCTTCTCTCCTCTCACGCTTCCTCTCGCCGCACTTACAAACCCTCATCGTCCCTTCAACGCGACTCCTCACCGGCTGGTTTTGTTTGGTCGCGATTCTCACCGCCGCCGTGATTCTCGCCTCTCACGGCCGCGATTGTCTCTCTCACCGCTCTCACCGCCGCGGTCTCTCGCCTTTCTCCGTGTGTTGGTCCGATTGGGATTTGAACTCGTGGCTTTGGATCGATCTCCGTTGCATGTTCTGTTATGATTCCGTGAGATTATTCTATACTTCTTCCTCTTCTTTCTCTTTATCGAAACCATGATTTCAAAATAAACTACTCAAGGGTTTATGTGTTTAGGAAGATGATGACTAGCAACACTTAGGGTTTCATGATATTTTGCGTTTGGCTTTACGCTTTTGTTACCGGTTATGGATGGAGTTTCGGGTTTATGAAAATGGGTTTTTGAAAACAGGGTTATCGCTTGTTTTCGATATGGATGGCTACCGTTTGGTTGCTTGAACGGATGCTTGTTCAAGGCTTATGCTTGGTTTTTCCTTTTAGAACAAATGTTGTTTCGATTTTGAACCGATGCTTCTTTTTATTGTGGCTTGAGGGTTTTTCAAAGAATGATACTACCTTTTTTCTTTTCTCGAATCGATGCTCTTCTTTCTTTTGCTAAGGGTTTGGAAAAAATGGTATATCCTCTTGATGCTATGCTGGTATCCTCTTTATGTAGAATGATACTCCACCTTTTGGTTTTGGTCAATGGTTTGGGAACCGTATTTCGAAGATGCTATGTTAATCTTTTTGAGATTCGTCCTTGTCCTGTTGCTGGCTTGCTTGTTCTACTATCTTTTGCCATAACCATGCTTCTTGTCTGCCTCCTCGCTCTTGTTCTCCCTACCGCTTTTTGATGCCGATAACCGTGACATTTGTTTTACTGCTGCTGACTCATACTTAGGTCGAATCGTTTTTGAATGCTTGACAAACTGTTGTATGGGCTGGAATTATTTGGAAAAATGATGGTTCTGATTTCCCTTTCACACCTCCTTTTGTGAACCAACAACAAAGGTTGTTGTGATTTGCAAAAGGAAGTCGTGGCCGATGAAGGGACTTTAAAGTTCCGAGGCTTAGTTGCTTGTATATGATCAAAAACCCTTAATTCTGATTCCTGACACAGACCCTAATGATGAGTCCGAAAGAATTGTCTTCTTTAATTTCTTGCTTTAAAATTTGTATGATTACGATTTGATGCTAATCACTTCCTCTTTTCTCGTTTTTTGTAACATGTGGAGGATGGATCAAAGATAGGAAATCTTGAAGATCGGATGGCGAGGGATGAATAAGAAGCAAGCACGAAGATTTGAAAGTTGTCAAGACTTCAAAGAAACTTAGAATTAGGCGATTCTTGCATTTTTGTAGTAAAACTTGTATTTCAATACAAACTAAGTCAACTCTTGTAGTACTATAACAATGGATTTGTAATGACTTTTTTTGTAAAATTTATGCAAATCAAATTCTAAAGACACAAGGTATTCAATGTATGTTTCCCTCCTTGAGAAGATTCAAACAAAAATTGGAATGAGAGTGTGGAACTTGTAATTGATGAGTGAAATAACAAATGAATGAGACATTCGAAACCTTTGTTGAAACTTGAAGGATTCTTTAATTGAAATGAGTCACTTGAACTTTGTGTAGAAAATATTAGAAACTTTGTAGAATTTTTGCAAGAGTGCAACCAAGCTTTGAATGGTGTACATCAATCAAATTGCCTTAAATCATGGTGCTCGGAAACAAAATCCAATTAAAACTTTTTCCTCACATTTCCAAACTTGCCAAGATGGAAAATCTCTTAATTAATGATACAAAAGAATCAAAATTCTCTTCAACTGCATTCTTTAAACTCACTTTTAACAAACTCAAGAAATGCACTCTAAAAGTCCCACAATTCACACTTCCTACATGATAAACTTCAATATTCATCTTTGAACTCCATGACCCAATTAGTAGCCCCAAATTTACTTAATTATGGAAAACCTTGATGATGCCTCAAGAATTACATCAATAAAGACGCTAAGTACCTCAATGATCCGAAATCCGTGCACAAGAGCTATTGATAAGAAAATGAAAATTACTTTAAAATACTTGCAATTGTAGCTCATCGGACGAAACAAAGAATCAATTAATGTGTCTCGAATCGAGAAGCCTTGGTGACGAATAAATAGAAGAGTAGGAGAACATAAGAGCCATCTTGACCGATTGACAACATAACCCAAATTCGCAGTAACGGGAAAACTCGAAGTCGAGAAAACCTCGGCCAACCACAAGACACTAATATAGAATGAAACGCAGTTTAATTAAGGTAAATTTTGGGTGCGATATTGTTCCTATTCAATCATCTTAAACCGATATGAGAAAAAGCTTTCGAACGTTCAAGGTGGAAGAGGATTGAATACTAGAGAACCCCAAAAATTTGCCCGACGCGGGAAACCAATGCCACAAGAGAAAATAGATAACAAATCTTGACTACGGAGCCAAGAAAAAACGCTTGAAGGGAAAACTTGCTAAGCATCAACGGAATGCTTTAACACAACAGCTGGGAGATTTTAACAACACTGGGGATAACCGTGTCACCGAAATGACTTTGACAACAATTTTTAATGAAAATGCTAAGAGAAAAGAAACGAACTTCTCAAGCGAAAAGAAAAACACTATATTGAAAAATTGACATGACTGAGAACTTAACAAAGAGTTCTCTGAACTAAGGAATACCTGGAGACCTTAAACAAAATTGAAAAACGACACGATTGAGAACATAACAAAGAGTTCCCTGATTGACAAGACTGAGAACTTAACAAAGAATTCTCTGAACTAAGGACTACCTGGAGACCTTAAACAAAATTGAAAAATGACATGATTGAGAACTTAACAAAGAGTTCCCTGAAAGACTAAGGAATACCTGGAGACCTTAAACAGAAATGAAATGACATGATTGGGAGTTTAACAAAGAGTTCCCTGATTGACAGGATTGAGAACTTAACAAAGAGTTCTCTGATTGACTAAGGAATACCTGGAAACCTTAAACAGAAATTGAAAAATTGACACGATTGAGAACTTAACAAAGAGTTCTCTGATTGACATGATTGAGAACTTAACAAAGAGTTCTCTGATTGACTAAGGAATACCTGGAAACCTTAAACAGAAATTGAAAAATTGACACGATTGAGAACTTAACAAAGAGTTCTCTGATTGACATGATTGAGAACTTAACAAAGAGTTCTCTGAAACTAAGGAATACCTGGAAACCTTAAACAGAATTGAAATGACACGATTGAGAACTTAACAAAGAGTTCTCTGATTGACATGATTGAGAACTTAACAAAGAGTTCTCTGAAAACTAAGGAATACCTGGAAACCTTACACAAAATTAAAAAATTGACATGACTGAGAACTTAACAAAGAGTTCTCTGAATGACTAAGGAATACCTGGAGACCTTAAACAGAAATGAAATGACATGATTGGGAACTTAACAAAGAGTTCCCTGATTGACAAGATTGAGAACTTAACAAAGAGTTCTCTGAATATATGGTTGAGAACTTAACAAATAGTTCCCTGATTGTTGATTGAGAACTTAACAAAGAGTTCCCTGATAATTAAGGAATACCTGGAAACCTTAACAAAGATATATGGCTAGAACAATATCGGAATTGTTGGTGCACGAAAGTGCGAGGAGCCATGGCATGCTGAATGTCTTTGACCGTGTAACCTCTGAGTTACCCGCAGAACAAAATCAGTAGCGCACCCGAGAGTACAATTCTCTGGGGATAAACAAAACAATATCTAGCACACCGGCGTGATATAGATGTTTACAAAGTCGGTAAATCTTGTTTCCGACATTTCTGCTGATGAGAGATCTTACTGAACATGTACGGACATGTTGAACAACTTCTGAGTTGACAAGATCTTCAATTTGTAAGCAGATAGCTTTACCGTTGATAGAAGAATCGATTCAACCTGAAAAACTTCTAGGGTAATGAGCTTCAATTTGCTGACATTGTATGGACAATGCGTTGCAGCAAGTGGATATGTAGATCAACGTCTGAGTTGGAGAAATATCTTGAGATTTGAATAAACATCCCGCCGGGTGGACATTTATTGTTGAGTAGTTGATAACTTACTGGGGAAATAAACGCACCAGAAGTTTGATGTAATTTTCTGAGAACGGCTCAGAGGAATGAATTGTGGAAGCCACCGCCAATAGAATTTGCTGGGAAGATTCTTGTCTGAAAGAAATCTTTGAAAATACCAAGAATAATGTTGTAGTAATCCTCTCTAAAGGAGATTCGCTTGGGGAGAGAAATAAGCTTCGCTAGGGAAACTTCGTAAGAAAACCATGTGGAAAATTCACTGGGGATTCCCGGTTGAATAATTTTTGTTGACATTAGAGTCCATTTGAAAGAGAGAACTATTTCGCTGGAAGAGATCTCGACTGGAGACATCAAATCAGCTGTTGAGATCCATACAAGTATATAACTTGTAGAAAAGAGGATAATTTTGTCGCCTGAGAACTAATCCTTCAATTTTGATCCTTACGAGGACATTTACAGTTTCAGTTGAAAAACCTGCAAAACAAATAGCCGAAGCTAATGCATGGGTATGATATGCACGATATGATTTTTTCTAATGCAAATGATGCATGATTTCCTGACTGTTGAGAGAAGGAAGATATCACTGGGGAATCCAATTGAACGATCTTGTTGTCATAAGAGTTCACTGGGGATGATCGATCGATTCTCTGGGAAAGAGACTTCATTGGAGAATTGACATTATTGTCGATTGACTCCCACACAAGCATTCTCCTGGCACTGGGGAGAAAAGCTAGATTGTCATCTGAGAAAAGTCTTCTGCTTTTAATGGGGTACCTTTTTTAAAAGGAACTCTATGAAGAAGAATCATTGGGGGAAATCCCGAACAAGAAGCTTCATTGATACAAGAGTTCGCTTGGGGAAACCCAATCACTCTGGAATAGATTCGATTTGAGAATCATCATCTTTGTAGACCAATTATGGTCGAGCCCTCAAACTTGTGATCGGAAGAACTAAATTTGTCATTCAAAATAGTCTTCAAAACTGATTCTGCTGAGAAGAATCACTAGCCGATCTTGGAATAACCCGAGTCCTGGCTGAGGTTTATGAATGAATGTGCTATGTAGTATATGATGTGAATGCATGAATGAATGAATGAATGCATGAATATACTGGTTAATGCACTGGCTATCAAACTGAATCCTTGACACCGTTAGTCTGGAGGATACAAGAACACGGCACAACAAGATGATTGACCAAGCTCCACATGTTGAGTTGCCGCTGGAAGGGTTGCAATGCTAATTCTTGTAGGAGGAAGAATAGCAAACTTCTGAGTTGATCAGACAATGATGATTATAGACGTGCCCCCCGCGTGGGAATGCAGCTGCATTAGATTTTTCACTTCAGAATCTCAATATGCCCCGGTCTGGTAGACCTTCCAAAAAATCTTTCCCGAAAAGGAGTGCCCCGGCATCCTGTGTTCTGACGCAACACTTTACTGATCATCAGTATTTCAAAGGAACTGGATATTTTGTTATGGGAATATCATGCCTTGATAGGAGCTTTGGAAGTATTTCCGTATCTCAAAATAACCTCCTTAGATTTATCAAATCTTAGAGTGGCAGACTTTGCGCAGATGGATGACATGCCCCAGGATGAACATTGGAGAGACTCCAACGTCTCGAAGTAATTTCTTCAGATTAAATGAATCTTTTCAGCAAGCTTGCTTTAGAACGAGTCTTGGAAAGACTTCTATGTCTCAAGTATTTTCCTCAGGTTGACTGCATCTGAATAAGGAGCTATGCGAGCATCGGGAAGACCTGCCCCAGGACGAGCTTTAGAGAGACTCCTACGTCTCGAAGTAATTGCCTCAGGATGATTGATTCTTGAACGAACACCTGCTCCAATTAAGAGAGCTTAGATCGATTGGAACCGAACTATCAGTTTGAAATGTCCCAACGTAAACAGCCTTAGAGAGACTCCCATGTCTCGAGGTGATTGCTTCAAGTTGACTGAAACATGGAATGACGGTTGTCTCGGGCTATCTGTTCTTTGAGAAAGACCAAATCACCTGCTGATTTCTCTTTAAGGACCTGCCCCTAGATTGGCGGAAATTCGAGGAGCTGAATTTCGATTTGATTGCCCTCAAATTAACAGAATATTGAGAAGACAACTCGTGGTATGCTCAAAGGAGTCCTTAGACGTCCTGCCCCTTGATGCAAATAACTGCTAACTCAGCAGAATAATCAAGTTTCTCTTCTTTGGACAAAGTTAAACTCTTCACTGATGTTCATTATGAGAACTTATTTAATGTCAAATAATTGTTTTACACGTAGAAGAATATTTATTGTGACAACTATAATGCAACATTTATGCGTCTTGAAGTTTTGTATGAAAAACATTATGATTTTTTGTGAGTGAAACACTTTTGGAGTGCAACACTGAAAATTTCTTTTTGAAAGATAAGACGAGCATATGATACCAACACAGATACTTAGCACACACTATAGGAGTCAGGTAAACGCGATCTCTTCGTTATATGCTTTTGAATTAACCCATGCTTCAATTAGGACTTTCGAGGGTTGTAACGTGGCCTGGTTCACGGGTTTTTTTAAAAAGATTTTTAGGCTCAAAATATTTGGTGCCCGCCCATTCTCCATGATGTTCTTCAGTCCTAAGTTCAACTATCCTGATACGAGCGCTCATCTCTCGAGAGGCGTTATGATGGTTGAGGAACCCATATGAGGTTTCTTGGATACGACAGTCACTCACATTTTGTCTTTTGGTATTTGACCACACGACTTGGTTCTTTGTTGAGAATTTCTTTGAAAATGCATTTCAAGATTTTCTTTTTTTTTCTTTTCCTGACTTTCGCCTGACTTTTGCCTAAGCGACTTAATACTAAGTTCCGACTTAGCGGGTTTTTTGTCTCTTTTTCTATTCAAAATTTTTTTTGAACAAGTCATGGATCTTTACACAAACTCTGATTTGTTAGAAGTGATAGTGACCGTCTGGGTCTTTGGGTAGATGAGGGTTAACCGTTGTTGTATCGTCATCTGTTGACCTTCTAATGTGCGAGAGACAACTATTTTGGTATCATCCTCTTTTGATGCACATTGTTGATAGACGAAGGTTGACTACTGTGGTTTTGACCTTTCTCAACCTTTTGAAGGATAGCCATTGTTGTATCCTTTGATGCTTACTCTCTTGATGAGTTTTAAACGCCGATCGATTAATCGACACTACCCACAGGTGGTTAAAAATGAGGGTTTTTTAATGTAAAGTAAACTCCTACTTCAAGGCTCAAGGGTTAACGATGGTTTATCTCCTTATAACTCCGTGTTTAAGGAATTTGAAACAAGGCCAGACATCATTAGGTGGTTCTACTCAAAAGCACATGACTAGAGACCTGACATTTCAATTATCGTCATCCTCCCTCCAATCTTTGCCTAGGCGAAAGGATTGGTAACGTTGGTATCAAAATGCTCGCAAATCATTTAAAGAGTGATAACGAATGGATTGAGTGACAACGAATGGATTACTTCAAGACAAACATATTCATTGCATTAAGATAAAAACAAACAAGTTTCTACATGCAAACAACGTTTAAACAATTAAACAAGATACACATGAAAATGCAGTAAAGAAATAAAAGACTGTCGTTGTTGAGGAGACTTGAGCTCTGTCTTGACTTGTTGATTCAAATGAATTTCTGTGGTCTTGGTGCTCACTTGAGTACGGGTTGCCATTCACAAACAAATTTCCTCCTTGAAGAGTCAAGTACTCGGTCAATCAACTGAACTTTGGCTTTGTAGGCGTCCTCTATCGAGTGTCCCTGCTCCATCATGGTATCCGCATCGCGTTATGATCATAACCGGGAATAAATTTGGTGGTTTAAGAAATTTGGGAACCACCAATGTATTTTGAACCAAATATGGCAGAAGTTGACTGTAGGTCACTGGAATTGGATCAAGAGGAGCATTCCTTCTTTCCAAATTATTCCGAGGCACAATTTGATTTTGAGAGTTCGACCAAGTTGAGGAAGATCGACAAAAGTTGTTGATGCAAAGACTCGAAAGATGGTACGGAGGATAATGAGTTGGTGTTGCAACCGACTTCCCTTTGCTAGAACTTGAGATACCTTTGCTGAAGGTTACCACCTTTTCTGAAGTGAACATCTGGTCTACTTCATCACTACTCTTCAAAGTCTCAACTTCCTTTTGGCAAGCAATTGTCCCAATGAGTTTTGGAAGTTCCTCAAAGTTGCTATGATTAGACCTTGCAAGCAAAATGTCTAAGCTCGATCCATTCTGTTTGAAAAACAGAATCTTATCATCAATTAGCTCTTGAACTGTGCATTTGAAGGCCGAACAATTCTCAGTTTCGTGTCCTACAGAGTCAGCATGAAAAGCACATTTAGCTCTCTCATCAAACCAAGCTTTAGCAACCCTGAAGCAACTCGTTTTTTCTTCAAAAAAATCATTTAAATGAATTTTCGAAAAAAACAGTGAAATCGCCACCTAATTTTATTTGTTCTAAAAAGAACGGGAAAATATAGATAAAACCCACGGATAAAAGGATAAGACGGTCTACGAAATTAAGAGATATAGGTTCAGGAGTTGGTTATGCAAGGGGAAGGTATTAGCACCCCTCACATCCATCGTACTCGATGGTACCCATTTAGTTCAAAGTGTGGTTGTGTGTTAGTGTGAAATTTTTTACGATCTTCTAAGTTTAAAAATAGAAAGAAAGAGAGGAGAAATGTTTTTATTATTTTTGAGTTTGACACGGTTTTGAAACCGCGTGCCTACGTACTCCCTCGTGCAATGGGAAAGTCAAAACTCCGTAGTTCTTGTAGAAAATGATTGTTTGTTGATTGATTTTAAATGAGAAGACAAGTCGTCATTTTTAAAGGAGAAGACTCGTCTAACGTCCACAAGGTATGATAAAGAATAAAAGACTACGCACCAACATGAGGGAGGGTTTGAGAACACCTCTAGTACTCAAGTGGAGAAGTCGAAAACCTTGGGAATAGAGGAAGAAGCATCTCATTTATAAATGAATCATGTCTAATCTTGAAAAGGGTTTAAAGGTAAAAGGTGCTTGAAGCGCACAAAAGATATTGAATGTGTTGGAATTGATTTTAAATTGTGGATGACAAGTACCAAAACGTTGGGATATCCTCTAACGATTCAATACTCGAGATTGGTGATTGAGGTCAACCGATCATCTCTCATCCAAAATCTTTATTATGAAAAGGTGAGGTGAAACAAAGTTCACTTTTATTAAGTGTATGGAATAAAGTATTTAAGTCATTGGGTTACCCTCTAATGGCCCAAATACTTTACATTTTAATTAAATCGTCGGGATATCCTCTAACAATTTAATTAAATACCATAGCACTATGTTTTTTTGTTTTAGAACATGGATTTGAAGTTTCTCAATTTATTGGGTTATCCTCTAATCAATTAGAAACTTCGATTTGTTTTAATCGTTGGGCTAACCTCTAACCATTAAAATAAATCTTATCCAAATGTTCTTTTTTTGTAGAAAAATTGATTTTTGAAAATAACTCGACGTTGGATCGAGGTTTGAGAAGAAGACTCGACGTTGGATCGAGTTTTTATTGAAAGTGTTTTAAATGTTTGGTGAATGGAAAAAGAATAGGATCGAGATAATTATAAATCACAAGTAGAATCGACAAAGCCCATACAAGGTGGCCAACCTAAGTATAAAACAATTAAATTGCATGTGTACTAGCAAAGTGGGCTAGTCTACTAAGACGACCAATTGGAACAATTGATCGAAATAGGCTCACTGTAAGAAGGCCCAGGATCAAGCGTACATGTGTGCATGTGTGGTCATTGCGACGCTTCGTAGCTTTGTCGACTTACGGATTTAAAAATGATTTACAATTATTAGTTTAAAAAAGATTTTTTTGGTTTTGTGTAAGTGACGAATAATTAAATAAAATAAATGTGCACTATAATTATTACAATATTGTTTTTTGGGAGAGGGATACATCAAATATAAATGGGAATTAAACGGTAAAATAAAACTGGAAAGCGGTAAAATTATTTACAACGCAACAAGAGGATTGGGATACAATTTTTCGAATGGGGATAAAGATAAATTAAAGAGAAACGGTACATTTAAAAATATACAAACAGAAATTAAATACGGTGAAACTTAAATATCGATTATTGCATTTTATTTTATTAATTAGAATAGATTATATGAACTAAATCTAAGAAATCGATATACGAAGAATATTACGGTAATGTAATTCGAACTTATTTACGAATGAATAAATAAAGTATAATAATAAAAGTAATATGTATATAGTGTATGTAATACTAAACATAAGAAATAAAAATGATATGTATAAATATATTTACAGTATAAAATATAAATAAAATAAAAATACAAGTATATTGTATGTACATTATTAAATATTAAATAAAAATACTAATTTGAATATTAAAATGCTAATGATAAAAGTGTAGGTATGCTAAAAGAAATTGTATGTTCCGATCAATCCTCGGATGTCTACACAAACAAAAAAACTCGTTAGTAGCATGAGTGGGATAAAAATAAACATGAAATTGCAATAAATCGAAAAAAAAATGGTTAGTAAACAAAATATGGAATCGAAATGCAATTAAATGAATGTTCATGGACAAACAACGGACTGTAATTGAAACGAAAGAAATCAAGAACAAGATATTATTTACAAAGTCGAAACATGGAGAATTGATTTCTAAACCAACCAAGACAAGCGATTATAATCCGGGCAGCCACTACTCATTCAACTTTACTTGAAATAAAATGACTTTCTTACACAAATTCGCTCAAAGTAAACGGTATATTACCCTCAAAGTTCCTCGGTTAGATGTACACGCAAAATAACGCAGTATCATCATTAAACCTTCATAAGAACTAAATCCGAATATCAACCAATTTATACTTTAATTGAAATTAAAATGATAATGACACAACTTGCGGTGTCCCAACATGTTTCTCGGTTAGATTTTCACGCGAGTAACGCGGTATAATCATTAAGCCGTCATCGAAACCATTCTTGAAGATTATTCAAATACAAACTATAATCGAAATAAAAAAATGAAAATAAGATAATATAATGGTTCCTCGGTTAAATTGTACGCGGATAAACGCAACATCAACATCAAACCTTCATCGAAACCGATATGGAAACCTCTTGTCAAATCCAAACGAAATTAAAAAAAGAAATGAGCATAACATATACACGGTATCTCAATGTTTCTCTACTAGATTTACACGCGGATTAACACGACATCATCATTTAGCCTTCATCGAAACCAAGCACAAATACCATTCAATCACGAACTTTAATCGGAATAAAAAAATGAAAATAAACATAGTAGACACGGTGTCCCAATAGTTTCTCGGTTAAATGTGCACGCGAGTAAAGCGGCATCATCGTCAAACCATCATTGAAACCATAAAAAACACTTTTCAATTGAAATTAAAAATGAGAGAAAAAATACAATATCTTAAAGGTTTCTCGGCTAAATCGTACGCGGTTAACGCGACATCGATATCAAGCCATCATGGAAACAAAAGTGTCACAAAATTCAGTAAAGAAACAAAATAAAATAGCTGCCCGCGACATTTTCTTGGCCAATTTCTACGCATACAAAAATGCGGAAATAGAATTGCCTTCATCGAAACTATACAACCTTCATAAACTTCAATAAAAAATAAGAATAATGCAATAACACGGTGCTGGCCCCAAAAGTTTCTCGGCCATAATCTACGCGAATATACGCAACATAGACATTTAAACCATCATTGAAACTAAAACCGAATTTTCCATCTATTATTCACAACAAAAGAATCGACAAAATGCAATCGAAATTAAAATGAGAAAATACAATATCTTAAGGGTTTCTCGGTTAGTTTCTACGCGAATAAACGCGGAAACTAAATCACCTTCATCGAAACAAAACACATATATACAAAGTTGACACAGTTTGCATTTTAATTGAAAATAGCGGTAAGAATGATGTTACAACAAACATTCTCGTTCGAAATCGCCTCAAAGAAAATAACAACAAAGCTGTCCGCATAATTTCTCGGCTAAGTTCCTCGCGAATGAACGCAATATTACCATTTAGCCTTCATCGAAACTCACTACTACTTCCGCATCCATTTCATACAAATAATCTTCGTCCATTATGCAAAGAAGCTAGTAATACTTGACATAAATTAATTCAAACAGAATAACATTTCAATCTGAGTTCAAATCTGTCAACACCAAATCCGAATTCAAATCTCTCAAAACCTTTTGTTTCAGAATTTTAAACAAGGCAAGAGTCTGTTCACAACAATAGATCTACCTTAACATAGATGACAATTCTTTTCAACAGTATAGTATTTAAACTGAACTGACACTAATGGAAAAGGAACAGAATGTTACCGAAAATTAGCAGAACTGCGGCGTCGAGCTGATATGTTGCTGGCTGTTGTCGTGGAGCAGAGACGGCTGCGAGGTACGGTGTGGATACGGCAGGGAGTTCGTGAACAGAGGCGATGGGAACGGCGTAAGGTGGGGTTGCAGCAGAGTGAGAGAGTCGCGGCTGAGTTGCTGGAGGAAACGGGTCTGACAGAAACAGGGTGCGGTGGAAGGAACGTGGATGAAGAAGAAGGTTGACGGATGGCTGAGGTTCCGGATGGGAGTATGGGGTACGGCGAAACAGAGCAAGGTTGGGATGTGGATGAAGGGATTGGAACAGCGATTGAGGAAATAGGATGGGGGTTTCTGCTGGAAGAAACAAAGGCGAGATGAAGGAGCTGTGACAGAGGGGTTTCACGAATGGTTGAGAGTGATGATGGAAGCGAGAGGGCTGAAGGGATTTCGGTGGGAAGCAGAAGCGAGTGTATGGATGACGGTGATGATGCAGTGGCGATGAAGGAAATAGAGCGTGAGGTTGAGCGGAAGCAAGGACGGAGAGATGAGTAATGTATGGAGGTTTGGAAAGGATGAAGAGCGTTTGGTTGGAGGAGGAAACGGCAGGTGTCACGAACAATAAGAGAGATTTTTTTTTATAATTTTGTTTTTTTTTTTATCCGTTGCCTCTCTTTCAGTGTTTTTCAATTGGCCTCCTCTTGTCTCAATCATAACATACATATATATACCACAAAATTAGGTTAAATAATTTTTTTTAAAATGCCTAAAATGCCCCTCATAACTAAATGGGCCATAAAAATGGATCATGTAAAAATTAATAAGCCCACAGTATTTTTGTTGGATTTTTTTGAGATAAAAATTTACACTTTAAATTTGTTAAAAATGGTAAAAGTTCGGACAATAAATTATCCGAAAAATAATCGAGTACATTAAAATAAATTACGGGTCTTATAAATTAAAGAAAAATTATTGAGATGGTTAAAATCGAAATAAAATGATAATAAAGAATACCCGACTTTAAAACGCTTACAGCTAAAAACGAGACTAAAAAATGTATCGAAAAATTAGGGAGAGCATATTTTCATGATCTACGCGACACGTAGATTCATAAAGCAGTGAGTAAAAAATGAAAACTTGAAATATTTTCTGCGCTAATTTTCGCAATGATCGAATTGCTTTTAACAATTGCTTATAAAATCGAAATATCGATATCACCGACATATAAATAATTTAAAAATCAATGCAATAAACAGAGAGAGAGGTAAAAATGCATGAAGTAACATAACAGGTATTTTACAACTAAAAAACGATGCAAACATCAATTTAAACTAACTTTTGGTCAATTTAAATACGACGAAATTATGCGAATGCAATGTGTGAATGACTTTTTTTTATTTTAAATATAATGCGAGTAGAAAAATAGCAGGGTAAAATTTGGGGTGCAACAGTTGCCCCTATTTAAATATCTTCGACCAGATGATATGAAGATGATCAAGCTTCATATTATCGCAGTGGGAGATAGTTAAATATCAAAAACCCAAAATTTTGCCCTGAGATGCAATGGGCATGATGATTGACATATGAAGAGAATGCGATGAATGCAATATTTTTTTATATATGTATATTTTTTTTAATGATGTATGATACGAGACAGACACTGCGGGGAACACATCAAAGACATTCAGAAAAATCATTGAATGAACTTCGGAAAAAAAAGATTCGAGTATATTCAGAAACACATTGAATATACGAGAAACAAAACATCAGAGATATTCAGAAAAATCATTGAACAGACTCTGGAAAACATCATCAAAGACATTCAGAAAAAACATTGAATGAACTTCGGAAAAAAAAAATTCAGGTATATTCAGAAATGCATTGAATATACGGGAAACGAAACATCAGAGACATTCAGAAGGACATTGAACGGACTCTGGAAGACATCATCAAAGACATTCAGAAAAATCATTGAATGAACTTCGGAAAAAAATTCGAGCATATTCAGAAATGCATTGAATATACAGGAAACAAAACATCAGAGACATTCAGAAGGACATTGAACGAACTCTGGAAGACATCATCAAAGACATTCAGAAAAATCATTGAATGAACTTTGGAAAAAGATTCGAGTATATTCAGAAATGCATTGAATATACAGGAAACTAAACATCAGAGACATTCAGAAAAATCATTGAACGGACTCTGGAAGACATCATCAAAGACATTTAGAAAAATCATTGAATGAACTTCGGAAAAAAATTGAGCATATTCAGAAATGCATTGAATATACAGGAAACAAAACATCAGAGACATTCGTAGGACATTGAACGGACTGAACACATCATCAAAGACATTCGAAAACCATTGAATGAACTCGAACACATCATCGAAGACATTCGTAAAAATCATTGAATGAACTTCGGAAAAAAGATTCGAGAAGGAAATTGAACTGAGGGAAAGGCGTGCCCTGGTATAAGTCTTGAAAGTGATCTTCTGATTGCGACAATTCTGAGAAAGACTTGCACTGAGCAACAAATCTTGAACTAATTCACGAGGATCCGAAGATACTTGCCCTCGATTAGGATCACTGACCAAGTTTCTCAAAAGTTTGGACTTCCTTGATGATGAGGAAAACTTGTTTACAAGCAAAAATTGTTTATTCAAGCATGGTAACTTTAATGCAAAGCTCATGCAAAAGTTTTGAAATAAAAATCATTTTTTTGGAATGATGTTATTTGCTGTATAGAAAATGGATCACTGGTTAAAACACAGTGGTTTAAAAATTTAAAAGTGAAAAAGGAAATAAAGTATGATATACCAAGACAGTTGATTTGCAAAAGATCTTAGGAGTCATATTACGCAACCTTGTTGTAGTATACTTTCAAAAGAAACCTGACTTCAATTAGGTCTTTTGAGGGTTGTAACGTGGTCTGGTTCACGATTTAAGAAATAAAGGATAAAGGCTCAAAATTTATTTGTACCCAACCCAATCTTCGTGATGTTCTTCAGTCCTACGCTCAGTTAACTCAGATTGTGCATTTTAGTTCCAATTGATTTTGGATTGTACACTGATAGTGATGATGGCTCAGAAGTTGATAGATTCTTGAAATAGCAGTCACTTCTTTTTGCAACATTTTTTGTTTGAGGACTTTTGTCAACTCTTGTTTTGAATTTTGTCATCCCTAACTTTTGCCTGAACCATTCCGCTTTAGATTACGGTCAGCGGGATGCCCTAATTTCTTTTATATATTTTGGAAAGACAGTGACTGCTTGACTTTCATGATTACGGCAAACCATCATCACCATTCTTTGACTTGTATGACATCTCCAACACTTCTTGATGTGTGCGAAGGAAGCTTGATTGAATACAACCTTTGTTGAAAGGCGTCTTGAATAAATGCACTTCCGAATTAACTGAGAACTACCCTGCCCCAGGTTAAAATTGCGGGTTTTTTGTATAGAAAGAAACTCCAACTTCTAGGCGCGAAGGGGTTGACAAAGGTTTAACTTCCTTATCTCTTCGTGTTTAGGAATTGAAACAATGCTCAGATATCATCAAGAAAGTTTTATTCGAAAGCATACCAACAATGATTATGGGTATCTTGTTTTTATCATCCTCCTCCAATCTTTGCAAAACAAGAGTTTGGTAAAGAAATTAAATAGGAAACTATATATTTGGAAAGAAAGCAGTAAATAAAAATTATTTGAATCAAAACACTACAATGCTCATTTCATTAAAATTAACATGGAATTACAAACAAAGATTTGAAAGCAACGGTTTAACATAAACAAAGGAAAATGCAAACAGAAAAGAAACATGGCCTAGTGACTAATCGCCATAAGGATGAGTTGTCCTGTCTGAAACACTGGCTTTAGGAAGTAACTTGTAATATGTTGGCCCAATCTTCAGCCACTTTTTCCTGGCAACGGGTTATTGATAACATTTGGCGGAGGATCCCCGAAATTTATCTCCTGTCTTCTGATTAGATCTCGAACTCTAGCCTTTAGTGCATAGCAACTTTCAGATCATGGCCAGCTCCTTGATGGAACTCACAATGAAGATCGACCGAATCCGACGGGAGGATCGGAGGAGTCGAGGCCTAATTGTGATTAGACCTAGCTCAACCAAATGAGGATACAATGCAGTGTAAGTCATTGAATAGGGTCAAATTGAGTCCTACTCCTTGCATTGCGGTTCGATTTTGTCCACCACGATGTTGGGGATCGGATTGGTTGAGCCTTATCGCAGGAGTGACACATCTACCGTGCTTGGTCATAGTTTTGAGGCCTCGGCGAGGTCCTCCTCTTTCAATTTTGACAGCATTAGTTTCACCTTCTTTCTTCTTATGGAAGTTTCCAAAAGATCTCTTGGAACCACCAGAGGATTCGCCAGCAACAGACACTTTTCCTCTCTTGATTCCTCTTCTAGCCTTTGGCCAATAGTCACCAAATCTGAAGCGAGGACACACTACCAATCATCTTCTCCCAATAGAAAGGAGACAAGGTGTCCATAAACAAACCATGAGCTCCTTCTCGATAAAGGTGGTTCAACTTGTGAAGCCACCTCTCCACCGTTTATTCCTTAAAAGATTCCTTATCACTCGAGACATATTTTGCAATTGACGCGATCGGAGCCATGTCAAGATTGTAGTGGTATTGTTTCATGAAAGCATTAATCAGATCCTGGAAGCATTGAATATGGTCTTTCCCAAGTCCCATATACCATTTCAATGAAGCTCCACTTAGGTGTCCCGGAACAAAGGATAAGAAGTTTGTCATTCCTCGATAAGCGACATTTTCCAAGTACATCAAAAATGACTTTTGGACAAGTGTGCCTTGTATTTCTCGAAATCGAGTCTTGAATTTATGAGGCATAACTAGATCGAAACAAGACACATGTTCTCCGCAATACCAAAGACATTGTTGCCTTCCATAGCTCTCATCCTTCTTTCCAGTCCGATATTGCTCATGGACTTCTTCAAGTTCTTCAAAATCTTCTCTACTCACACTTCGGGGAGCGTCACTACGGTAATCAAAGAGAGGATTCTCATAAGCAACTTGTGCAGGAGGTTGATGCACAAAAGGTCGATGAGGAGCAGTATGTATGATCGGTTGAGGCTCGGTGAAAATTGAGCTCGGAAACGGTCGGAAGACTCGCCAACCATTGGAGTATTTGCGAGGGGTGTAATTTCGGTAACCCAAATCGCCAAGTAGTAATCGCATCCGAGAAGACGAGGATCAACAACGCTTGAGACTTGAAATTACATCCTTTGAGGTTGTTCACCGCGATCGAACTTGCATCATTTCAAGAAGTCTAGTCATTCCCGACTTCAACTCATCGATTTCCATTCGGACTTCTACATCGTGTTGCTCTTGGTATTCCATTCTTCTCTTGACGCTGGCTCTAGTTCCGTGCTTGTGCGAGGAATCACTTGACAAGAAATCAACAATCAAGATGGAGAGATTTAAATGAGTCTTTGACAACTTGATGTATGCATGAAATATACAGATGATGCATTGAAATGTAATGACATTAATGCAAAATATGTGATGAAATGAAATGTCACATATACAAATGGCATGCAACATAATAACAGTAACAGGTTCACAGGGATGTGAAACAAGGATGGTACAGGTAATCAAACAACTTATTTAGGTGGGATCCTATGATAGGATGGCTCTAAGCTTTCTACCCAATAATTACCCAGAGGATGGTTTTAAGGTTTTTGCTAAATATTTCTTGGAGTCTCAGATCCCCTTTTAACAAACACTATCATCACGCGAGAGGCCTACGTGGTAAGAGTATTTGGAAAAGTATACCCCAAGAAACGGCTCTTAACGGGATACTCAAAATCTTGAGTGGTCGGTCCAGGTTTGGATATCATAAACAAACTTAGAGTTATAGGTCATTTGTCCAAAGATTGATGTCCTGCGCTATCGCGGGCCAACAACCTCCTTAAAACGACCAACTCTAAGCCGGAGTCTTCGCTTCGGGCCAACAAGACAATGGAGTCAGGTGGACCTAGGCTACGCAACCCCTCTATTCCTAAAAAGGTGACCTAGAAGCCTGGGTAGTGGGCTTTTCTATGCATAAATAATCCCATCAAGAATTCCCACACAATGGATATATAAACAAGATAATAAATGAAGCATAGAAAAATAAATAACCGAAACATAAACATAAGATAAAGTACAAAGAAGAAAGTAAAATAAAACGATGAACACACAACCACACAAAGAACTAAACTAGGGTTAACTCGCTTGAGAAAATGTCCCCAGTGAAGTCGCCAACTGATGCAACTCGCTTTTTTTTCAAAAATCTCATTTAAATGAATTTTCAAAAAAAACAGTGAAATCGCCACCTAATTTTATTTGTTCTAAAAAGAACGGGAAAATATAGATAAAACCCACGGATAAAAGGATAAGACGGTCTACGAAATTAAGAGATATAGGTTCGGGAGTTGGTTATGCAAGGGGAAGGTATTAGCACCCCTCACATCCATCGTACTCGATGGTACCCATTTAGTTCAAAGTGTGGTTGTGTGTTAGTGTGAAATTTTTTACGATCTTCTAAGTTTAAAAATAGAAAGAAAGAGAGGAGAAATGTTTTTATTATTTTTGAGTTTGACACGGTTTTGAAACCGCGTGCCTACGTACTCCCTCGTGCAATGGGAAAGTCAAAACTCCGTAGTTCTTGTAGAAAATGATTGTTTGTTGATTGATTTTAAATGAGAAGACAAGTCGTCATTTTTAAAGGAGAAGACTCGTCTAACGTCCACAAGGTATGATAAAGAATAAAAGACTACGCACCAACATGAGGGAGGGTTTGAGAACACCTCTAGTACTCAAGTGGAGAAGTCGAAAACCTTGGGAATAGAGGAAGAAGCATCTCATTTATAAATGAATCATGTCTAATCTTGAAAAGGGTTTAAAGGTAAAAGGTGCTTGAAGCGCACAAAAGATATTGAATGTGTTGGAATTGATTTTAAATTGTGGATGACAAGTACCAAAACGTTGGGATATCCTCTAACGATTCAATACTCGAGATTGGTGATTGAGGTCAACCGATCATCTCTCATCCAAAATCTTTATTATGAAAAGGTGAGGTGAAACAAAGTTCACTTTTATTAAGTGTATGGAATAAAGTATTTAACTCATTGGGTTACCCTCTAATGGCCCAAATACTTTACATTTTAATTAAATCGTCGGGATATCCTCTAACAATTTAATTAAATACCATAGCACTATGTTTTTTTGTTTTAGAACATGGATTTGAAGTTTCTCAATTTATTGGGTTATCCTCTAATCAATTAGAAACTTCGATTTGTTTTAATCGTTGGGCTAACCTCTAACCATTAAAATAAATCTTATCCAAATGTTCTTTTTTTGTAGAAAAATTGATTTTTGAAAATAACTCGACGTTGGATCGAGGTTTGAGAAGAAGACTCGACGTTGGATCGAGTTTTTATTGAAAGTGTTTTAAATGTTTGGTGAATGGAAAAAGAATAGGATCGAGATAATTATAAATCACAAGTAGAATCGACAAAGCCCATACAAGGTGGCCAACCTAAGTATAAAACAATTAAATTGCATGTGTACTAGCAAAGTGGGCTAGTCTACTAAGACGACCAATTGGAACAATTGATCGAAATAGGCTCACTGTAAGAAGGCCCAGGATCAAGCGTACATGTGTGCATGTGTGGTCATTGCGACGCTTCGTAGCTTTGTCGACTTACGGATTTAAAAATGATTTACAATTATTAGTTTAAAAAAGATTTTTTTGGTTTTGTGTAAGTGACGAATAATTAAATAAAATAAATGTGCACTATAATTATTACAATATTGTTTTTTGGGAGAGGGATACATCAAATATAAATGGGAATTAAACGGTAAAATAAAACTGGAAAGCGGTAAAATTATTTACAACGCAACAAGAGGATTGGGATACAATTTTTCGAATGGGGATAAAGATAAATTAAAGAGAAACGGTACATTTAAAAATATACAAACAGAAATTAAATACGGTGAAACTTAAATATCGATTATTGCATTTTATTTTATTAATTAGAATAGATTATATGAACTAAATCTAAGAAATCGATATACGAAGAATATTACGGTAATGTAATTCGAACTTATTTACGAATGAATAAATAAAGTATAATAATAAAAGTAATATGTATATAGTGTATGTAATACTAAACATAAGAAATAAAAATGATATGTATAAATATATTTACAGTATAAAATATAAATAAAATAAAAATACAAGTATATTGTATGTACATTATTAAATATTAAATAAAAATACTAATTTGAATATTAAAATGCTAATGATAAAAGTGTAGGTATGCTAAAAGAAATTGTATGTTCCGATCAATCCTCGGATGTCTACACAAACAAAAAAACTCGTTAGTAGCATGAGTGGGATAAAAATAAACATGAAATTGCAATAAATCGAAAAAAAAATGGTTAGTAAACAAAATATGGAATCGAAATGCAATTAAATGAATGTTCATGGACAAACAACGGACTGTAATTGAAACGAAAGAAATCAAGAACAAGATATTATTTACAAAGTCGAAACATGGAGAATTGATTTCTAAACCAACCAAGACAAGCGATTATAATCCGGGCAGCCACTACTCATTCAACTTTACTTGAAATAAAATGACTTTCTTACACAAATTCGCTCAAAGTAAACGGTATATTACCCTCAAAGTTCCTCGGTTAGATGTACACGCAAAATAACGCAGTATCATCATTAAACCTTCATAAGAACTAAATCCGAATATCAACCAATTTATACTTTAATTGAAATTAAAATGATAATGACACAACTTGCGGTGTCCCAACATGTTTCTCGGTTAGATTTTCACGCGAGTAACGCGGTATAATCATTAAGCCGTCATCGAAACCATTCTTGAAGATTATTCAAATACAAACTATAATCGAAATAAAAAAATGAAAATAAGATAATATAATGGTTCCTCGGTTAAATTGTACGCGGATAAACGCAACATCAACATCAAACCTTCATCGAAACCGATATGGAAACCTCTTGTCAAATCCAAACGAAATTAAAAAAAGAAATGAGCATAACATATACACGGTATCTCAATGTTTCTCTACTAGATTTACACGCGGATTAACACGGCATCATCATTTAGCCTTCATCGAAACCAAGCACAAATACCATTCAATCACGAACTTTAATCGGAATAAAAAAATGAAAATAAACATAGTAGACACGGTGTCCCAATAGTTTCTCGGTTAAATGTGCACGCGAGTAAAGCGGCATCATCGTCAAACCATCATTGAAACCATAAAAAACACTTTTCAATTGAAATTAAAAATGAGAGAAAAAATACAATATCTTAAAGGTTTCTCGGCTAAATCGTACGCGGTTAACGCGACATCGATATCAAGCCATCATGGAAACAAAAGTGTCACAAAATTCAGTAAAGAAACAAAATAAAATAGCTGCCCGCGACATTTTCTTGGCCAATTTCTACGCATACAAAAATGCGGAAATAGAATTGCCTTCATCGAAACTATACAACCTTCATAAACTTCAATAAAAAATAAGAATAATGCAATAACACGGTGCTGGCCCCAAAAGTTTCTCGGCCATAATCTACGCGAATATACGCAACATAGACATTTAAACCATCATTGAAACTAAAACCGAATTTTCCATCTATTATTCACAACAAAAGAATCGACAAAATGCAATCGAAATTAAAATGAGAAAATACAATATCTTAAGGGTTTCTCGGTTAGTTTCTACGAATAAACGCGAAACTAAATCACCTTCATCGAAACAAAACACATATATACAAAGTTGACACAGTTGCATTTTAATTGAAAATAGCGGTAAGAATGATGTTACAACAAACATTCTCGCTCGAAATCGCCTCAAAGAAAATAACAACAAAGCTGTCCGCATAATTTCTCGGCTAAGTTCCTCAATGAACGCAATATTACCATTTAGCCTTCATCGAAACTCACTACTACTTCCGCATCCATTTCATACAAATAATCTTCGTCCATTATGCAAAGAAGCTAGTAATACTTGACATAAATTAATTCAAAGAATAACATTTCAATCGAGTTCAAATCACAACACCAAATCAATTCAAATCTCTCAAAACCTTTTGTTTCGAATTTTAAACAAGGCAAGAGTCATTCACAACAATAGATCTACCTTAACATAGATGACAATTCAACAAGATAGTATTTAAACCGAATCGACACTAATGGAAAAGGAATGAATGTTACCGAAAATTAGCGTAATCTGCGGCCGAAATGATATGTCTTGATTGTCGTGGAGCGAGACGAGGTGTGGATACGGCGGGAGTTCGTGAACAGGCGATGGGAGCAGCGTAGGTGGGGTTGCAGCAGTGAGAGAGTCGCGTGAGTTCTTTGGAGGAAACGGTCCGATGAAACAGTGCGGTGGAAGGAACGTGGATGAAGAAGAAGGTTGACGGATGGTGAGGTTCGGATGGGAGTATGGAATGCAACGAGCAAGGTTGGGATGTGGATGAAGGGATTGGAACATTGAGGAAATAGGATGGGGTTTCACGGAAGAAACAAAGGCGAGATGAAGGAGTGATGAGGGTTTCACGAATGGTTGAGAGTGATGATGGAGAGTGAAGGATTTCGTGGGAAGCAGAAGCGAGTGTATGGATGACGGTGATGATGCAGTGGCGATGAAGGAAATAGAGCGTGAGGTTGAGCGGAAGCAAGGACGGAGAGAGATGAGTAACAGATGGAGGTTTGAAAAGGATGAAGAGAGCGTTTGGTTGGAGGAGGAAACGGCAGGTGTCACGAACAATAAGAGAGATTTTTTTTTATAATTTTGTTTTTTTTTTATCCGTTGCCTCTCTTTCAGTGTTTTTCAATTGGCCTCCTCTTGTCTCAATCATAACATACATATATATACCACAAAATTAGGTTAAATAATTTTTTTTAAAATGCCTAAAATGCCCCTCATAACTAAATGGGCCATAAAAATGGATCATGTAAAAATTAATAAGCCCACAGTATTTTTGTTGGATTTTTTTGAGATAAAAATTTACACTTTAAATTTGTTAAAAATGGTAAAAGTTCGGACAATAAATTATCCGAAAAAAATAACTGAGTACATTAAAATAAATTACGGGTCTTATAAATTAAAGAAAAATTATTGAGATGGTTAAAATCGAAATAAAATGATAATAAAGAATACCCGACTTTAAAACGCTTACATAAAACGAGACTAAAAATGTATCGAAAAATTAGGAGAGATATTTTCATGATCTCGCGACACGAGATTCATAAAGCGTGAGTAAAAATGAAAACTTGAAATATTTTCTCGCTAATTTTCGCAAGATCGAATTGCTTTTAACATCTTATAAAATCGAAATATCGATATCACCGACATATAAATAATTTAAAAATCAATGCAATAAACAGAGAGGTAAAATGCATGAAGTAACATAACAGGTATTTTACAACTAAAAAACGATGCAAACATCAATTTAAACTAACTTTTGGTCAATTTAAATACGACGAAATTATGCGAATGCAATGTGTGAATGACTTTTTTATTTTATTTTAAATATAATGCGAGTAGAAAAATAGCAGGGTAAAATTTGGGTGCAATTGCCCTATTTAAATATCTTCGACCAGATGATATGAAGATGATCAAGCTTCATATTATCGCAGTGGGAGATAGTTAAATATCAAAAACCCCAAATTTTGCCCTGAGATGCAATGGGCATGATGATTGACATATGAAGAGAATGCGATGAATGCAATATTTTTTTATATATGTATATTTTTTTAATGATGTATGATACGAGAGACTGCGGGAACACATCAAAGACATTCAGAAAAATCATTGAATGAACTTGGGAAAAAAAAGATTCGAGTATATTCAGAAACACATTGAATATACGAGAAACAAAACATCAGAGATATTCGAAAAATCATTGAATGACTGAAAACATCATCAAAGACATTCGAAAAACATTGAATGAACTTGGAAAAAAATTTATATTCAGAAATGCATTGAATATACGGGAAACGAAACATCAGAGACATTCAGAAGGACATTGAACGGACTCTGGAAGACATCATCAAAGACATTCAGAAAAATCATTGAATGAACTTCGGAAAAAAATTCGAGCATATTCAGAAATGCATTGAATATACAGGAAACAAAACATCAGAGACATTCAGAAGGACATTGAACGAACTCTGGAAGACATCATCAAAGACATTCAGAAAAATCATTGAATGAACTTTGGAAAAAGATTCGAGTATATTCAGAAATGCATTGAATATACAGGAAACTAAACATCAGAGACATTCAGAAAAATCATTGAACGGACTCTGGAAGACATCATCAAAGACATTTAGAAAAATCATTGAATGAACTTCGGAAAAAAAAATTCGAGCATATTCAGAAATGCATTGAATATACAGGAAACAAAACATCAGAGACATTCAGAAGGACATTGAACGGACTCTGGAACACATCATCAAAGACATTCAGAAAAACCATTGAATGAACTCTGGAACACATCATCGAAGACATTCAGAAAAATCATTGAATGAACTTCGGAAAAAAGATTCGAGAAGGAAATTGAACTGAGGGAAAGGCGTGCCCTGGTATAAGTCTTGAAAGTGATCTTCTGATTGCGACAATTCTGAGAAAGACTTGCACTGAGCAACAAATCTTGAACTAATTCACAGTAGGATCCGGAAGATACTTGCCCCTGATTAGGATCACTGACCAAGTTTCTCAAAAGTTTGGACTTCCTTGATGATGAGGAAAACTTGTTTACAAGCAAAAATTGTTTATTCAAGCATGGTAACTTTAATGCAAAGCTCATGCAAAAGTTTTGAAATAAAAATCATTTTTTTGGAATGATGTTATTTGCTGTATAGAAAATGGATCACTGGTTAAAACACAGTGGTTTAAAAATTTAAAAGTGAAAAAGGAAATAAAGTATGATATACCAAGACAGTTGATTTGCAAAAGATCTTAGGAGTCATATTACGCAACCTTGTTGTAGTATACTTTCAAAAGAAACCTGACTTCAATTAGGTCTTTTGAGGGTTGTAACGTGGTCTGGTTCACGATTTAAGAAATAAAGGATAAAGGCTCAAAATTTATTTGTACCCAACCCAATCTTCGTGATGTTCTTCATCCCACGCCTTAACTCAGATTGTGCATTTTAGTTCCAATTGATTTTGGATTGTACACTGATAGTGATGATGGCTCAGAAGTTGATAGATTCTTGAAATAGCAGTCACTTCTTTTTGCAACATTTTTTGTTTGAGGACTTTTGTCAACTCTTGTTTTGAATTTTGTCATCCCTAACTTTTGCCTGAACCATTCCGCTTTAGATTACGGTCAGCGGGATGCCCTAATTTCTTTTATATATTTTGGAAAGCGGATCTTGACTTTCATGATTACGGCAAACCATCATCACCATTCTTTGACTTGTATGACATCTCCAACACTTCTTGATGTGTGCGAAGGAAGCTTGATTGAATACAACCTTTGTTGAAAGGCGTCTTGAATAAATGCACTTCCGAATTAACTGAGAACTACCCTGCCCCAGGTTAAAATTGCGGGTTTTTTGTATAGAAAGAAACTCCAACTTCTAGGCGCGAAGGGGTTGACAAAGGTTTAACTTCCTTATCTCTTCAGTGTTTAGGAATTGAAACAATGCCTGTATATCATCAGCAAAGTTTTATTCGAAAGCATACCAACAACAGTTATGGGTATCTTGTTTTTATCATCCTCCCTCCAATCTTTGCAAAAACAAGAGTTTGGTAAAGAAATTAAATAGGGAAACTATATATTTGGAAAGAAAGCAGTAAATAAAAATTATTTGAATCAAAACACTACAATGCTCATTTCATTAAAATTAACATGGAATTACAAACAAAGATTTGAAAGCAACGGTTTAACATAAACAAAGGAAAATGCAAACAGAAAAGAAACATGGCCTAGTGACTAATCGCCATACAAGGATGAGTCATCTGTCAAACAACGGCTTTAGGAAGTAACTTGTAATATGTTGGCCCAATCTTCAGCCACTTTTTCCTGGCAACGGGTTATTGATAACATTTGCCGGAGGATCCCCGAAATTTATCTCCTGTCTTCTGATTAGATCTCGAACTCTAGCCTTTAGTGCATAGCAACTTTCCAGATCATGGCCGGCAGCTCCTTGATGGAACTCACAATGAAGATCAGACCTGAATCCGACTGGGAGAGGATCTGGAGGAGTCAGAGGCCTAATTGTGATTAGACCTAGCTCAACCAAATGAGGATACAATGCAGTGTAAGTCATTGGAATAGGGTCAAATTGAGTCCTACTCCTTGCATTGCGGTTCTGATTTTGTCCACCAGCCTGATGTTGGGGGATCTGGATTGGTTGAGCCTTATTGCAGGAGTGACATCTACCGTGCTTGGTCATAGTTTTGAGGCCTCACGAGGTCCTCCTCTTTCAATTCGACATTAGTTTCACCTTCTTTCTTCTTATGGAAGTTTCCAAAAGATCTCTTGGAACCACCAGAGGATTCGCCAGCAACAGACACTTTTCCTCTCTTGATTCCCTCTTCTAGCCTTTGGCCAATAGTCACCAAATCTGTGAAGCGAGAGGACACACTACCAATCATCTTCTCCCAATAGAAAGGAGACAAGGTGTCCATAAACAAACCAAAGAGCTCCTTCTCGGATAAAGGTGGTTCAACTTGTGGGCTCTCACCGTTGAGCGTATTCCTTAAAAGATTCCTTATCACTCTGAGACATATTTTGCAATTGACGGCGATCAGGAGCCATGTCAAGATTGTAGTGGTATTGTTTCATGAAAGCATTAATCAGATCCTGGAAGCATTGAATATGGTCTTTCCCAAGTCCCATATACCATTTCAATGAAGCTCCACTTAGGCTGTCCTGGAAACAGTGGATAAGAAGTTTGTCATTCCTCGTATAAGCAAACATTTTCCTGAAGTACATCAGCAAATGACTTTTTGGACAAGTGTGCCCCTTGTATTTCTCGAAATCCGGAGTCTTGAATTTATGAGGCATAACTAGATCAGAAACAAGACACATGTTCTCTGCAGCAATACCAAAGACATTGTTGCCTTCCATAGCTCTCATCCTTCTTTCCAGAGTCTGATATTGCTCGCGGACTTCTTCAAGTTCTTCAAAATCTTCTCTACTCACACTTCGGGGAGCGTCACTACGGTAATCAAAGAGAGGATTCTCATAAGCAACTTGTGCAGTAGGTTGATGCACAAAAGGTCGATGAGGAGCAGTATGTATGATCGGTTGAGGCTCAGTGAAAATTGGAGCCTGGAAAACTGGTCGGGAAGACTCGCCAACCATTGGAGTATTTGCAGTAGGTGGAACGTAATTTCGGGGTAACCCAAATTCTGGCCAAGTAGTAACTGGCATCTGAGAAGACTGAGGATCAACAACAGCAGTTGAGACTTCAGAAATTACAGTCCTTTGAGGTTGTTCACCTCTGGCGATCAGAACTTGCATCATTTCAGTAAGTCTAGTCATTCCTGACTTCAACTCATCGATTTCCATTCGGACTTCTACATCGTGTTGCTCTTGGTATTCCATTCTTCTCTTGACGTTGGCTCTAGTTCCGTGCTTGTGCAGAGGAATCAGCTTGACAGTAAATCAACAACTGAAGATGGAGACAGACGAAATGAGTCTTTTGACAACTTGGATGTATGCATGAAATATACAGATGATGCATTGAAATGTAATGACATTAATGCAAAATATGTGATGAAATGAAATGTCACATATACAAATGGCATGCAACATAATAACAGTAACAGGTTCACAGGGATGTGAAACAAGGATGGTACAGGTAATCAAACAACTTATTTAGGTGGGATCCTATGATAGGATGGCTCTAAGCTTTCTACCCAATAATTACCCAGAGGATGGTTTTAAGGTTTTTGCTAAATATTTCTTGGAGTCTCAGATCCCCTTTTAACAAACACTATCATCACGCGAGAGGCCTACGTGGTAAGAGTATTTGGAAAAGTATACCCCAAGAAACGGCTCTTAACGGGATACTCAAAATCTTGAGTGGTCGGTCCAGGTTTGGATATCATAAACAAACTTAGAGTTATAGGTCATTTGTCCAAAGATTGATGTCCTGCGCTATCGCGGGCCAACAACCTCCTTAAAACGACCAACTCTAAGCCGGAGTCTTCGCTTCGGGCCAACAAGACAATGGAGTCAGGTGGACCTAGGCTACGCAACCCCTCTATTCCTAAAAAGGTGACCTAGAAGCCTGGGTAGTGGGCTTTTCTATGCATAAATAATCCCATCAAGAATTCCCACACAATGGATATATAAACAAGATAATAAATGAAGCATAGAAAAATAAATAACCGAAACATAAACATAAGATAAAGTACAAAGAAGAAAGTAAAATAAAACGATGAACACACAACCACACAAAGAACTAAACTAGGGTTAACTCGCTTGAGAAAATGTCCCCAGTGAAGTCGCCAACTGATGCAACTCGCTTTTTTTTCAAAAATCTCATTTAAATGAATTTTCAAAAAAAACAGTGAAATCGCCACCTAATTTTATTTGTTCTAAAAAGAACGGGAAAATATAGATAAAACCCACGGATAAAAGGATAAGACGGTCTACGAAATTAAGAGATATAGGTTCGGGAGTTGGTTATGCAAGGGGAAGGTATTAGCACCCCTCACATCCATCGTACTCGATGGTACCCATTTAGTTCAAAGTGTGGTTGTGTGTTAGTGTGAAATTTTTTACGATCTTCTAAGTTTAAAAATAGAAAGAAAGAGAGGAGAAATGTTTTTATTATTTTTGAGTTTGACACGGTTTTGAAACCGCGTGCCTACGTACTCCCTCGTGCAATGGGAAAGTCAAAACTCCGTAGTTCTTGTAGAAAATGATTGTTTGTTGATTGATTTTAAATGAGAAGACAAGTCGTCATTTTTAAAGGAGAAGACTCGTCTAACGTCCACAAGGTATGATAAAGAATAAAAGACTACGCACCAACATGAGGGAGGGTTTGAGAACACCTCTAGTACTCAAGTGGAGAAGTCGAAAACCTTGGGAATAGAGGAAGAAGCATCTCATTTATAAATGAATCATGTCTAATCTTGAAAAGGGTTTAAAGGTAAAAGGTGCTTGAAGCGCACAAAAGATATTGAATGTGTTGGAATTGATTTTAAATTGTGGATGACAAGTACCAAAACGTTGGGATATCCTCTAACGATTCAATACTCGAGATTGGTGATTGAGGTCAACCGATCATCTCTCATCCAAAATCTTTATTATGAAAAGGTGAGGTGAAACAAAGTTCACTTTTATTAAGTGTATGGAATAAAGTATTTAACTCATTGGGTTACCCTCTAATGGCCCAAATACTTTACATTTTAATTAAATCGTCGGGATATCCTCTAACAATTTAATTAAATACCATAGCACTATGTTTTTTTGTTTTAGAACATGGATTTGAAGTTTCTCAATTTATTGGGTTATCCTCTAATCAATTAGAAACTTCGATTTGTTTTAATCGTTGGGCTAACCTCTAACCATTAAAACAAATCTTATCCAAATGTTCTTTTTTTGTAGAAAAATTGATTTTTGAAAATAACTCGACGTTGGATCGAGGTTTGAGAAGAAGACTCGACGTTGGATCGAGTTTTTATTGAAAGTGTTTTAAATGTTTGGTGAATGGAAAAAGAATAGGATCGAGATAATTATAAATCACAAGTAGAATCGACAAAGCCCATACAAGGTGGCCAACCTAAGTATAAAACAATTAAATTGCATGTGTACTAGCAAAGTGGGCTAGTCTACTAAGACGACCAATTGGAACAATTGATCGAAATAGGCTCACTGTAAGAAGGCCCAGGATCAAGCGTACATGTGTGCATGTGTGGTCATTGCGACGCTTCGTAGCTTTGTCGACTTACGGATTTAAAAATGATTTACAATTATTAGTTTAAAAAAGATTTTTTTGGTTTTGTGTAAGTGACGAATAATTAAATAAAATAAATGTGCACTATAATTATTACAATATTGTTTTTTGGGAGAGGGATACATCAAATATAAATGGGAATTAAACGGTAAAATAAAACTGGAAAGCGGTAAAATTATTTACAACGCAACAAGAGGATTGGGATACAATTTTTCGAATGGGGATAAAGATAAATTAAAGAGAAACGGTACATTTAAAAATATACAAACAGAAATTAAATACGGTGAAACTTAAATATCGATTATTGCATTTTATTTTATTAATTAGAATAGATTATATGAACTAAATCTAAGAAATCGATATACGAAGAATATTACGGTAATGTAATTCGAACTTATTTACGAATGAATAAATAAAGTATAATAATAAAAGTAATATGTATATAGTGTATGTAATACTAAACATAAGAAATAAAAATGATATGTATAAATATATTTACAGTATAAAATATAAATAAAATAAAAATACAAGTATATTGTATGTACATTATTAAATATTAAATAAAAATACTAATTTGAATATTAAAATGCTAATGATAAAAGTGTAGGTATGCTAAAAGAAATTGTATGTTCCGATCAATCCTCGGATGTCTACACAAACAAAAAAACTCGTTAGTAGCATGAGTGGGATAAAAATAAACATGAAATTGCAATAAATCGAAAAAAAAATGGTTAGTAAACAAAATATGGAATCGAAATGCAATTAAATGAATGTTCATGGACAAACAACGGACTGTAATTGAAACGAAAGAAATCAAGAACAAGATATTATTTACAAAGTCGAAACATGGAGAATTGATTTCTAAACCAACCAAGACAAGCGATTATAATCCGGGCAGCCACTACTCATTCAACTTTACTTGAAATAAAATGACTTTCTTACACAAATTCGCTCAAAGTAAACGGTATATTACCCTCAAAGTTCCTCGGTTAGATGTACACGCAAAATAACGCAGTTATCATCATTAAACCTTCATAAGAACTAAATCCGAATATCAACCAATTTATACTTTAATTGAAATTAAAATGATAATGACACAACTTGCGGTGTCCCAACATGTTTCTCGGTTAGATTTTCACGCGAGTAACGCGGTATAATCATTAAGCCGTCATCGAAACCATTCTTGAAGATTATTCAAATACAAACTATAATCGAAATAAAAAAATGAAAATAAGATAATATAATGGTTCCTCGGTTAAATTGTACGCGGATAAACGCAACATCAACATCAAACCTTCATCGAAACCGATATGGAAACCTCTTGTCAAATCCAAACGAAATTAAAAAAAGAAATGAGCATAACATATACACGGTATCTCAATGTTTCTCTACTAGATTTACACGCGGATTAACACGGCATCATCATTTAGCCTTCATCGAAACCAAGCACAAATACCATTCAATCACGAACTTTAATCGGAATAAAAAAATGAAAATAAACATAGTAGACACGGTGTCCCAATAGTTTCTCGGTTAAATGTGCACGCGAGTAAAGCGGCATCATCGTCAAACCATCATTGAAACCATAAAAAACACTTTTCAATTGAAATTAAAAATGAGAGAAAAAATACAATATCTTAAAGGTTTCTCGGCTAAATCGTACGCGGTTAACGCGACATCGATATCAAGCCATCATGGAAACAAAAGTGTCACAAAATTCAGTAAAGAAACAAAATAAAATAGCTGCCCGCGACATTTTCTTGGCCAATTTCTACGCATACAAAAATGCGGAAATAGAATTGCCTTCATCGAAACTATACAACCTTCATAAACTTCAATAAAAAATAAGAATAATGCAATAACACGGTGCTGGCCCCAAAAGTTTCTCGGCCATAATCTACGCGAATATACGCAACATAGACATTTAAACCATCATTGAAACTAAAACCGAATTTTCCATCTATTATTCACAACAAAAGAATCGACAAAATGCAATCGAAATTAAAATGAGAAAATACAATATCTTAAGGGTTTCTCGGTTAGTTTCTACGCGAATAAACGCGGAAACTAAATCACCTTCATCGAAACAAAACACATATATACAAAGTTGACACAGTTTGCATTTTAATTGAAAATAGCGGTAAGAATGATGTTACAACAAACATTCTCGTTCGAAATCGCCTCAAAGAAAATAACAACAAAGCTGTCCGCATAATTTCTCGGCTAAGTTCCTCGCGAATGAACGCAATATTACCATTTAGCCTTCATCGAAACTCACTACTACTTCGCATCCATTTCATACAAATAATCTTCGTCCATTATGCAAAGAAGCTAGTAATACTTGACATAAATTAATTCAAACAGAATAACATTTCAATCTGAGTTCAAATCTGTCAACACCAAATCCGAATTCAAATCTCTCAAAACCTTTTGTTTCAGAATTTTAAACAAGGCAAGAGTCTGTTCACAACAATAGATCTACCTTAACATAGATGACAATTCTTTTCAACAGTATAGTATTTAAACTGAACTGACACTAATGGAAAAGGAACAGAATGTTACCGAAAATTAGCAGAACTGCGGCGTCGAGCTGATATGTTGCTGGCTGTTGTCGTGGAGCAGAGACGGCTGCGAGGTACGGTGTGGATACGGCAGGGAGTTCGTGAACAGAGGCGATGGGAACGGCGTAAGGTGGGGTTGCAGCAGAGTGAGAGAGTCGCGGCTGAGTTGCTGGAGGAAACGGGTCTGACAGAAACAGGGTGCGGTGGAAGGAACGTGGATGAAGAAGAAGGTTGACGGATGGCTGAGGTTCCGGATGGGAGTATGGGGTACGGCGAAACAGAGCAAGGTTGGGATGTGGATGAAGGGATTGGAACAGCGATTGAGGAAATAGGATGGGGGTTTCTGCTGGAAGAAACAAAGGCGAGATGAAGGAGCTGTGACAGAGGGGTTTCACGAATGGTTGAGAGTGATGATGGAAGCGAGAGGGCTGAAGGGATTTCGGTGGGAAGCAGAAGCGAGTGTATGGATGACGGTGATGATGCAGTGGCGATGAAGGAAATAGAGCGTGAGGTTGAGCGGAAGCAAGGACGGAGAGAGATGAGTAACAGATGGAGGTTTGGAAAGGATGAAGAGAGCGTTTGGTTGGAGGAGGAAACGGCAGGTGTCACGAACAATAAGAGAGATTTTTTTTTATAATTTTGTTTTTTTTTTTATCCGTTGCCTCTCTTTCAGTGTTTTTCAATTGGCCTCCTCTTGTCTCAATCATAACATACATATATATACCACAAAATTAGGTTAAATAATTTTTTTTAAAATGCCTAAAATGCCCCTCATAACTAAATGGGTCATAAAAATGGATCATGTAAAAATTAATAAGCCCACAGTATTTTTGTTGGATTTTTTTGAGATAAAAATTTACACTTTAAATTTGTTAAAAATGGTAAAAGTTCGGACAATAAATTATCCGAAAAAATAATTGAGTACATTAAAATAAATTACGGGTCTTATAAATTAAAGAAAAATTATTGAGATGGTTAAAATCGAAATAAAATGATAATAAAGAATACCCGACTTTAAAACGCTTACAGCTAAAAACGAGACTAAAAAATGTATCGAAAAATTAGGGAGAGCACATTTTCATGATCTATGCGACACGTAGATTCATAAAGCAGTGAGTAAAAAATGAAAACTTGAAATATTTTCTCCGCTAATTTTCGCACAGTATCGAATTGCTTTTAACAGTCTGTTTATAAAATCGAAATATCGATATCACCGACATATAAATAATTTAAAAATCAATGCAATAAACAGAGAGAGAGGTAAAAATGCATGAAGTAACATAACAGGTATTTTACAACTAAAAAACGATGCAAACATCAATTTAAACTAACTTTTGGTCAATTTAAATACGACGAAATTATGCGAATGCAATGTGTGAATGACTGTTTTATTTTATTTTAAATATAATGCGAGTAGAAAAATAGCAGGGTAAAATTTGGGGTGCAACAAACCCCTGGCACTGTCTTCAACTCCCTTGGTATCACAACACCACTCTGAATCAAGTAAGGCAATAGTTGAGAATACGACATCGGGATTGGCTGGATATCCTGTTGAGCATATCGGCGGTAATGCGGATTAATACGCTGATTTGGTTCCTTCTTCTTCGATCGGGGAGCAAGCAATTGCTGTTGTCGAGGAATCTTCGAAGGTGAAGGACGAGGATGATACTCAGTAGGAGAATTTCGAACTGGAGAGTTCACTACGTGTGGATGTCCTTGACTCATGGAGACATCAGATGATAGAGCAACAACCAAACTTGCGGAGATTGGTGCGGTGTTGCATTCTCTTTTCAGCACAACTTGCAAGAGATCCAATACCGACTCATCGACTCTTCAGTGCTTAACTCGCCTTCAATAGTTCCTGACCATGTTGAAGCTCGTCTATAGCCTTCTGAGACATCCTTGGAATTCTGAGCGTGCTTCGAGTAGACAGTTTGATATTTCTGGACAGAAGAGATGAAATGAGTTTTTTTTTTATGAAGATGAAATGTATGGTAATGCATTAAAGAATGCAAAATTAATGTAATGGTAATGCATGTAAGAATGCACCGTGACGGTAATACATGTAAAAATGCCATATGATGGCGATGCATGTAAGAATGCGATGTGATGGTAATGCATGTAAGAATGCGACGTGATGCTAACATATTGATGTTATGCGCAAAATCACATGTAAAGCCAAATAGCACAAGGGTTTAAAAGGACGGTCGGACATGGTTTCGACGTCTACCCACAATTTCCCAAACAAGGTTGGTTCTAGTGTTTTTATGCTAAATGCTTCTTGGAGTCTCAGATCCCCTTTTTAGAAATATTATCACCACGCGATCGGACTATGTGGGGATAATACTTCCAAAAGTATACTCTAAGAAGCGGCTCTTAAAGGGATACTCAAAAAAATCCTTTGAGCGGTCGGTTTATTTTGGACATCCTAATACTTAGAGTTATAGGCCCTTTGTCCAAGAATTATCATCCCGCACTATTGTACGATGCAATAACTCCCTTAAAAAGACCAACTCTAAGTCGTGGTCTTCACGTCGATCCAAGGAACACGGATGTCCAATGGACCTAAGCTACTCAACCACTCTAAACTTATGTTTCCTAGAAGCCTGGGTATTGGGCTTATCTACGAATCATAACCAAAACGCCCAAATATCAGAATATATCACAGGATAGTATAACGAAATAATAATAAACATCAAAGCAATAAATAAACACACAAGCGAAGAATTAAATTAGGGTTAACTCGCTTTAAAAATATTCCCCAGTGAAGTCGCCAACTGAAGCAACTCGATTTTCAAAAATCTTTTAATTCTCGAAAACTAGTGAAATCGCCACCTAATTTTATTCGTTCTAAAAAGAACGGGGAAATATAGATAAAACCCCAAACAAGCGGATAAGGCGGTCTACGTGACCGAGAAAAGTGGGATCAGGAGTCGGTTATGCAAGGGGAAGGTATTAGCACCCCTTACATCCATCGTACTCGATGGGACCCATTTAATTCTACGCATTTGTGTGTGTGTTTACTAAGTTATGGATGCTAAAAGAAAACAAAATTTGTTTATTATTATTTTGAGTTTGACACGGTTTCAGAACCGCGTGCCTACATATTCCCTCGTGCAATGGGAAAGTCAAAACTCTGTAGTTCCTCTTAAAAAGGTTTTAAGTTTGTTGTTTTGATTTTATAAGAAAAATCGTGTATTTAGACATTTCAAATGCTTTGAACTAGGACTTGTTTTGTTTGTTTGAAAAGCTTAAGTCCTCGTTCGTTTTTTGAAACGACTATTACACTCTCTTTATCCGAAAAGAGTTTTTTACGATCGCATATGAGCGATAAAAGAATTTGAATGAGTTGAATTGTTTTTTATGTGGATGAAAAAGTACCGAACAACGAGGCTAGCGTCTCACGATTCAAATACTAGAAACCCGAGGAACGAAAGTTCGCCCAAGTCGCCTATCACCCAAAAAGTTTTCTTGAGAAAAAGTGAAGTGAAACGAGTTCACGTTATTTAGGAGTCTTTAAGCCACGGGTCTAGCGTCCAACGACTTAAAGACTAAAGTTTGTGTGGGGGACAAGTTTTTAGCAATTAGTCTAGCGTTTAACGACTAAAAAACTTGTACTTTATTATAAAAAAGATTTCGAAAATGCACTCGACGTTGGATCGAGGTTTGAAACTTATTATGAAAGTGTTTTTGCAATACGAGTTATGGTTAATTGAATATATGGTCCTAAGGTGTGATAATGGAAAGGAACACACAATAATATACAAGTATTAAATAAAGCAAGTAAATAAATTAAAAGCTCATACAAGGTGGCTTGCACAAATAAATGATTTACATTGTGTAGGTGCATGCGCGAAATAAATTTAATCGATTAATTAAACAAAACTTAATCAAGTAATTAGTTTAATAAAATTAATTAGGTAAACTAATTAATTTTAAATAACCTAATTAGATAATTAAATAATGTTTAACCACTCAATCAAAGTTTCATTGTAAGCCCAAGAGTAAGCGTGGTGTGTGCAAAAAAGTGTGGCCGTTGTGACGCTTCAAAGCTTTGTCAACTCAGGGTTAAAAATGGCTCGCACGAGTATTAGTTGGAAAATGTTTTCGGTTTGTGCTTTGCGAATAATAAATAAATAATAAAGCAACACAAATATTTACTAGCTATTACAACCGGTGGGGAGTGGGGGTACAAATTTACAAATGGGGAATAAATAGAAAAGAAAATGCTAAAAATTTCCTAATAAAAAAAAGAAAATCTAACTACACTATTATTATTTTTTTGTGTTTTTTGGGATATACTAATATTTTTAATGGTTAAGAAAAATGATAGTAGTAAATTTTTTTATTAAGAAAAATAACAATAATTTATAATAATAATAATAATAGCTCTCAATAATAAAAAAAATGGTTAACAATAACAATTAGTAGTAATACTAAATATTAATAACAATATAAATAGTAATAATAATAATCTAAGTAATAATAGTACTAATAATAATATAAGTAATAAGTAATAATATAATAGTACTAATAATAATATATATAATGGCTATAATCCTAATGTTTTTTAACGAAACAACTAAAAGAAAATTAAATTGTTTTTTCCTTAAAAAAAAAAAAGGTTCAAATAACAATTAAAAAAAAGAAAATTACCCAAAATGGGCAAAATCTTCAGTTACTCTCTCTATGCGTTATCATCTCCGTTTCCTCTCCTCTCACGCGTTCCCTCTCGCCGCTCTTACAAACCCTCATCGTCCCTTCAACGCGACTCCTCACCGGGCTGGTTTTGTTTGGCCGCGATTCTCACCGTCGCCGCCGTGATTCTGTCTCTCTTCGCCGGCGTCGCGATTGTCTCTCTCACCGCGTTCTCACCGTCGCGGTCTCTCTGTCTTTCTCCGCTTGTGTGTTGGTCCGATTGGGATTTCAGAACTCTGTGGCTTTGGATCGATCTCCGGTTGCATGTTCTGTTATGATTCCGGGTGAGATTATTTTATACTTCTTCCTCTTCTTCTTTCTCTTTTATCAGAAACCATGATTTCTGAAAATAAACTACTCTGAAGGGTTTATGTGTTTAGGAAGATGATGACTAGCAACACTTAGGGTTTCATGATATTTTTGCGTTTGGCTTACAGTTTTTGGTTACCGGTTTGCGATGGAGTTTCTGGGTTTATGAAAAATGGGTTTTTTGAAAACAGGGGTTATCGTTTGTTTTCTGATATGGGATGGCTACTGGTTTGGTTGCTTGGAACGGACTGCTTGTTCAAGGCTTATGCTTGGTTTTTCCTTTTTAGAACAAATGTTGTTTCTGATTTTTGAACCGATGCTTCTCTTTTTTATTGTGGCTTCTTGAGGGTTTTTCAAAGAACAGATACTACCTCTTTTTTCTTTTCTGAACTGATGCTCTTCTCTTTCTTTTTGCTAAGGGTTTGGAAAAAAATGGTATATCCTCTTGATGCTATGCTGGTATCCTCTTTTTATGTAGAACAGATACTCCACCTTTTTGGTTTTGGTCAATGGTTTGGGAACTGGTATTTCTGAACAGATGCTATGTTAATCTTTTTTTGAGATTCGTCCTTGTCCTGTTGCTGGCTTGCTTGTTCTACTATCTTTTGCCATAACCATGCTTCTTGTCTGCTCCTGCTCTGTTCTTGTTCTGTCCCTGCTGCTTTTTTGATGCTGATAACCAGGACATTTGTTTTACTTGCTGCCTGTTGACTCATACTTAGGCTGAACTGGTTTTCTTTTGAATGCTTGACAAACTGTTGGGCTGTATGGGCTGGAATTATTTGGAAAAATGATGGTTCTGATTTCCCTTTCACACCTCCTTTTGTGAACCAACAACAAAGGTTGTTGTGATTTGCAAAAGGAAGTCGTGGCCGATGAAGGGACTTTAAAGTTCCGAGGCTTAGTTGCTTGTATATGATCAAAAACCCTTAATTCTGATTCCTGACACAGACCCTAATGATGAGTCCGAAAGAATTGTCTTCTTTAATTTCTTGCTTTAAAATTTGTATGATTACGATTTGATGCTAATCACTTCCTCTTTTCTCGTTTTTTGTAACATGTGGAGGATGGATCAAAGATAGGAAATCTTGAAGATCGGATGGCGAGGGATGAATAAGAAGCAAGCACGAAGATTTGAAAGTTGTCAAGACTTCAAAGAAACTTAGAATTAGGCGATTCTTGCATTTTTGTAGTAAAACTTGTATTTCAATACAAACTAAGTCAACTCTTGTAGTACTATAACAATGGATTTGTAATGACTTTTTTTGTAAAATTTATGCAAATCAAATTCTAAAGACACAAGGTATTCAATGTATGTTTCCCTCCTTGAGAAGATTCAAACAAAAATTGGAATGAGAGTGTGGAACTTGTAATTGATGAGTGAAATAACAAATGAATGAGACATTCGAAACCTTCGTTGAAACTTGAAGGATTCTTTAATTGAAATGGGTCACTTGAACTTTGTGTAGAAAATATTAGAAACTTTGTAGAATTTTTGCAAGAGTGCAACCAAGCTTTGAATGGTGTACATCAATCAAATTGCCTTAAATCATGGTGCTCGGAAACAAAATCCAATTAAAACTTTTTCCTCACATTTCCAAACTTGCCAAGATGGAAAATCTCTTAATTAATGATACAAAAGAATCAAAATTCTCTTCAACTGCATTCTTTAAACTCACTTTTAACAAACTCAAGAAATGCACTCTAAAAGTCCCACAATTCACACTTCCTACATGATAAACTTCAATATTCATCTTTGAACTCCATGACCCAATTAGTAGCCCCAAATTTACTTAATTATGGAAAACCTTGATGATGCCTCAAGAATTACATCAATAAAGACGTCAAGTACCTCAATGATCCGAAATCCGTGCACAAGAGCTATTGGATAAGAAAATGAAAATTACTTTAAAATACTTGCAATTGTAGCTCATCGGACGAAACAAAGAATCAATTAATGTGTCTCGAATCAGGAGAAGCCTTGGTGACTGAATAAATAGAAGAGTAGGAGAACATAAGAGCCATCTTGGACTGATTGACAACATAACCCAAATTCTGCAGCTAACGGGGAAAACCTGGAAGTCGAGAAAACCTCGGCTCAACCACAGTACACGAATATAGAATGAAACGCAGGCTTAAATTAAGCGGGTAAATTTTGGGGTGCGACACTTGCTCTCAAGATTGTTGGTAGTGATGATGAAAATCCAAGAAAATCAAGAAGGAAAAGCTATGGTTTTTCTTCCTAAACTTGCCCTAGATTTACAAAAATGAAAGATAATGATGGTGTGTGTTTTTCTTGCTTCCTTTACAAGCCAAAAAGATCAGGTGAAGTGATGGGTTGGTGGCTCAAAAGGTGAAAGCATGGGCTGTCCTTTTTTCTGAATTTCGCAGACCGCGCTGAGCGCGGGTAAGTCGCGCTGAGCGCACTCATGCTGGCACCGCGCTGAGCGCGACCTGTAGCATGCTTCCATCACCCAAAATTATCTTCAAAAGAATCATCCCTAAAGCTCTTCAAGTGCCCTTGAATCCAAGCTTGGGAGAATTAGTTAATAAATTCCTACAAATAAGAGTAAAATAAGTTAAATAATATATTTTAAACGAAAACTAAATAAAAACCTAATTAAAACAAAATACTAAAATAAATATACAAATTAAATAGAAAGACATTGTTAAGGACCACAAAATAATGTACAAAATAACTACAAATTGGTCCTTAACAACTCTCTCCAACTTACTTCTTTATTTGTCCCCAAACAAAAGTCAATAATCTTACAAAGCTAGAAAGAACAAAATGCAAGAATGCAAACTCACACAAGAGTAATGGTTCAAACTCGACATACCAGGCAAAAGCACACATCAATCGCTTCTTCTAAACACAACATGGCCATGAATTAAGTTCTAAACACAATATATCAAAACATATAACAAAATAAAAGATATGTTCACACTTGAATCACCTAATCATTTCTTCAAAATTCAAGAAGAACAAAATGTAAATTCACAAAGGACCAAACACTCTCACTAATAATTATGCACATCCAGAATAATTCATGTATTCATCGAAACAAGCTAAATGATAAAATGGAAACGAAGATCACTAAGGACTTTCAAGGTTGTAACTTGGCTTAGGTTAGAAACAAGGGATATTTAAGTACAAAGCCATTGAAACGAATCGGTAAAAGGATATGAAGAGCATTTCACAACTAATTCCCATCTCATTATTCACAACCTCTTTTCTTTCCACACAATGATCCTCTCTTTTTTTCTTTTGTTTTCTTGTTATAAACAAATTTCTTTATTCTTTTGTATTTTTCTTTTTCTCTATTCTTTTTCTTTCTTTAGGATCATTGTGCCATCAATTCTAGGTTCTTTTTGATCCACCTCCCCAACTTTATTTATATCAATCCCTTTTTTTTTTATTCAAGACATGCTCTTCAAGGGCTAATTAACAAAAGGGTTGGTATTCGCAAACAAGAAAATTTATAGAATGAATGATCATTGAATTTTTCAAAGATCATCAACAACTATTAAGTGGCCTACTTAACAATTAGTTGATTTGATACATTCATCCTACAAATACTATTTAAGCTCACAAGGGTTCACAAGGATTCGCTCTCTCACGGGTAATTGAAGCCCTTTTTAGAATTAGTGGTTTTCCTCATAATGCACAAAAAATTGCCTTGATCATTTCTTAGTTTCCAAGTTATCACAAACAAGTAAAGATTAAGCATGAATCACACGAGTTAACACAACTATTAGACACTCAATATTTGGTAGAAAGTGGAAGCTTCTCACATATATGGTTTATGTCCTAATGATTCGAATGTGAACACAATTTTTTTTTTGTACATGCCAAAATATCTTGCATAAAGAACAAATTTCATAGACATGTTATGTTTCTACAAAACGATTAAATGTGTACCTTTTTTGTGGAATGAATCGAGAATTTTATCATCACCATCACTTTGGTGAAACACGCTTACTAGCTTTGAAGAACCATTTGAACAATCCGGACAAACCACAAGAAGTAAATTCAAACTAAATACTATAATCTAAAAATAAAATAAAATAGAACAAAATAAAAGAAACTAAACTTAAAATGAAAAGACACCCCAAAATGGTGTTTAAAACTTAAAAAGAAGTATTTAGGCTCCATGCCTACAAAATATTAATTGGAATTACAAGCCAATCCCCAAAATTGGATGGCAACCAACAAAATCCAGAGTTTAAAACTAAAATGCAAAAGTAAAATCTAAAACTAGAATGCTGAAAGTAAAATAAAAACGGGAAAATAAAAGAGAACATCAATCAGAGGTCTCGAGAATCGAATCTCCAATCGACCGCGAGTCAGAATCGGAACCAGAACCAGAACTCTCTTCACCATCATCCTCATCTCCCACCTCCTCCTCAGCATTTGGCCCGACCGGCCAACCAAAGATATGCAGAGTGCTCACCCGTGCGAGTGAAATGGTTCACTCCGGGCTCTCTAATCTGCAGAGCAAGGTGCTTCATGCTCTCATGCATAAACAAAAATGCTCTCTGATGAGCGAGATGCATCTGCCTGTTCCATTCTTCTGATGGACTTGCCTGAGGAAGTGCCGCTGCAACTGGTATAGCCTGGGCGGCAGTATTATCAAAGACCCTACAAAATCGATCACAGTAGTGATCATCAACAACTCCATCAATGGTTAGGTGTCCTACAGCAGGAAAGGCCACCTTCGCCCTCTTAAGCAAACCCATAATCAACCCAGGATAAGTGAGAGCACACTTTATACGCTCCCCCCTGGAGGTATAACTAAGCGTAACCCTCTTCAGCTCATTCGCGATCAGACGGCCAAAATCAATTTGCTCCTCATCGAGCATGTAAGCAATCAAACATGCCGTCTCCATGGGTATCTAAGACGTGTGGCTCCTAGGTTTCAGATTGTACAGAGCCACACACATCATAACGCGGGCACTTGTTTTCAGACTGGCCCTGTTGAATTTCAAAGGTTGACCAGCCCGATTCAACTCATAAGAATGCCCAGACAAACAGAGCTTATTCCTCAGCATGTTGTAATCCCAATTACCACGAGCCAGGTGCTCATGGTAGACATCCAGTTGGTCCTCTGGGGCTGTCCAGTTGATGCCCGAAATGATTGTACAGAAAAACGATTTGCCTCGAACAACGGAAGCAAACCTAAACTCACATCCCTCGGCCGGGATAGCATTAGCATAGAACTCTCGAACAAGCTCCACGTTCACCTTTGTCTGAGGATTACAAAGAACTTCCAACCCGTAGTTATCAAGGATGACATGAGGCGTGTGGTAGTGCCCTTGCTCACGGAGGTGATGGTGGTCGGATGTTTCGCTCCTCGAGCTCTTTGTAGCGAGCCTCCTGCAGCTCCCAAAATCGAACAAAGATCGAACGCAGCGGTCGAGAGGGCCGGCCCAAGGAAACTCTTTGTCGCTTAGGTGCCATCCGAAATTTCAACACAAAATCAGCGGAAAAGTGACACCGAGGTGTCCATTAGCAATGAATCATACAAACAAAGAAGCAAACCAACCAACCAAAGCATTACAACTAATCGGAAACACTAAAAACACGCAGAAGAATTTTCAAAATTCAGATCATTGAAGCGATGATGCATCTGATTTTCGAAAAATTCTTCCGCAAAGTAATTTTCTCCACAAAACACTTCCTAGGGCAGCGAAAATGACATTCTAATACTTCTCTATCAAATAAACATCCTAATTCTAAGAGAAAATTCGAAAATTCCTAACCCTAGGTTTTCAAAATCTAACCTAAACATGCAATGTACGAAATTGAGAAAGGAAAACATAGAATACTTACTAGGATGCCTTGGTTGATTGATTGGACAAAGAAATTCGCAAAAATTCGGAGATTTTGGTTGAGGGTTTTGGGATTTTTAGAGTGAGGAATGGTGAAGAAAAGAGGAAAAGGGTTGAAAATAACCCTAACCCTATTTAAACCGATCAGCCACGAAAGGGCCTCCAAAATCTGATTTTTCAATTTTTTTTAAATCCTGACCTTGAACCTATCATTTGAGCGAAAGTTTCCGGATGGATCAAAGTGGCTGCAGCGCAATTTTGAATTTTAAGAAAATAGCAAAACTAATGCGGGCAAGTGTAAATGAGTTCAAGGAAGAATACTTACAATGTTTGGGTGCCTCCCAACAAGCGCTTTGTTTAACGTCGGTGAGACTCGGCGGTTCATGATGATCATTGATCATCAAAGAAGGATTCGGCTATGTTGCGGCTCACCTCTCCGCCAACGTACCGTTTTAACCGCTGCCCATTCACCGTCCATTCTTTTGTTCGTGCAAGATCTTGCAAGACAATTGCACCATACTCTTTGACCTCTTTGATTAAAAACGGACCGGACCACTTTGTTTTGAGTTTTCCCGGAAAAAGCCTCATCCGGGAATTGAACAAGAGAACCTTTTGTCCCGGCCTCAATTCCTTGATCTTTATCTTCTTATCATGAGAAACCTTGACTTTTGTTTTGTACCTCCGATTTGAATGGTATGCGTCTTCTCGCATTTCATCCAATTGAACGAGTTGTAATTTTCGCTTTTTACCCGCCAAGGATGGATCAAAATTCAAGAATCGGAGGGCCCATAATGCTTTGTGCTCCATCTCAACCTGGAGGTGACAAGTTTTGCCATATACAACCTGAAACGGGGTTAGTCCGATAGGAGCTTTATAGGCGGTTCGATACGCCCACAAAGCTTCATCTAATTTTTGTGACCAATCTTTTCTAGAACCCGAAACAGTTTTTTCCAAAATCTTTTTGATTTCTCTATTAGACACCTCGGCTTGGCCATTTGCTTGAGGGTGATAGGGGGTCGTCACTTTATGCTTTACACCAAATTGTTTCAAAAGTTTTTGTAACAATGCATTACAAAAGTGCGACCCGCCATCACTAATGAGCACCCTAGGCACACCAAAACGAGAAAAAATGTTTCTTTTCAAAAATTTGATAACAGTTTTGGCGTCGGCCTTAGGCGAAGCAATGGCCTCTACCCACTTTGACACGCAATCCACAGCGCTACAAGAATATATTCATTTGAAAACGAATATGGAAAAGGACCGACAAAATCAATCCCCCAACAATCAAACACTTCCACTTCCAACATATTGTTCAACGGCATTTCATCTCTTTTTCCTATCCCGCCACTTCTTTGACATTTGTCACATGACTTAGCGTGAGCATACGCATCTTTGAATAGCGAAGGCCAATAAAATCCCGATTGTAAGACTTTGGTGGCCGTCCGCATTCCATTATAGTGTCCCCCACAAGGGGAATTGTGACAATGCCAAAGAATGTTTTTGGCCTCTTCATCACTCACACACCTTCTTAGCAATCCATCACTACTCAACCTAAAAATGTAAGGTTCATCCCACACATAATACTTCGTATCGGCTAAAAATTTCCTCTTCTCATTCCAAGTCAAATCTTCCGGCATTAATCCCGCGGCCTTGTAATTTGCCATGTCGGCAAACCACGGTCGCTCTTGGATTGCAAATAACTTCTCATCCGGGAATTCCTCCTTCACCTCTTTTTCCTTGTCCGTAATTTTTACGTTCACTAAGCGAGACAAATGATCCGCTACCAAATTTTCGAACCCTTTTATCACGGACCTCTAAATCAAATTCTTGCAAAGAAGAATCCATCGGATTAGCCTTTGTTTAGAGTCCGGTTTGGTAAGCGATATTTTATCGCGAATGACCGTGAAAACCACAACCTTGGAACCAATTAGGTAAGGACGAAACTTTTCCAATGCATATACAATTGCGAGCAACTCTTTTTCAGTTGTTGCATAGTTTATTTGAGCATCATTCAAAACTTTGCTCGCATAATGTATAGCATGGAAGATTTTGTTCTTCCTTTGGCCTATCTGCTCCTACCGCATAATCACTAGCGTCACACATTAGTTCAAAATCAAGTTTCCAATTAGGCGCAGTGATTATGGGTGCATTTATCAAATTCTCCTTTAATTTTTCAAAAGCTAACAAATAATCATTATCAAACAAGAAAGACTTATCTTTGTTGACCAAGTTGCTCAAAGGTTTGGCTATTTTGGAGAAGTCCTTGATGAATCTTGATAGAATCCCATGACCCAAAAGCTCGAATGCCTTTGACATTGGTAGGTGGGGGAAGCGTCTCGATAACATCAATTTTTGCTTTGTCAACCTCAATTCCTCTGGAAGATATCTTGTGGCCAAGGACAATCCCCTCGGTCACCATAAAGTTTCATTTTTCCCAATTCAAGACCAAGTTGGTTTGCACACCTCTTCAAGACGGTGTCCAAATTTTCCAATCATAAATCAAATGAAGCTCCAAAACGGAAAATTCATCCATAAAACTTCAATTGTCTTTTCAATCAAATCGTGAATATAGCTTGCATGCACCTTTGGAATGTCGTCGGCGCATTGCATAAGCCGAAAGGCATACGCCTATCTGTGAAAATTCCAAGGACATGTGAAAGCCGTTTTCTCATGATCTTCAGTTCACCGATATTTGATTATATCCCGAATAACCATCCAAGAAACAATAGTATTGTTGTCCAAGCCTTTCTAACATTTGGTCCATGAGCGGAAGAGGAAAATGATCTTTTCTCGTCGCTTTGTTAAGCCTCGTAATCAATACACATTCTCCACCCGTCACTTTTCTTGTTTGCACTAGCTCGTCCTTATCATTAGATACAACCCTCAAGCCTCCTTTCTTAGGAACCACATGAACCGGGCTCACCCACTATCCAAATCGGGTAAATCATCCCGCTCAAGCATCTTCACTACTTCTTTGCGAACTACCTCCTTCATCACCGGATTCAATCGCCGTTGAGGTTGGGCTACCGTTTTGTACTCATCCTCCATCGTAATGTTATGCATACAATAGGCCGGGCTTATGCCTTTCAAATCGGCTAAGACCCAACCAATCACTTTTTTGTTCGATTTCAAAACTTCAATTAAGCTTTCCTCCTCATTCTCCGACAATGTATTGCTAATGATTACGGGCTTTTTACCTCCCTCCTCAAGAAACACATACTTTAAATGAGACGGTAGCTCTTTCAACTCAAGTTTTTGGTCGTCATCTTTTAGATCTTTCTTCAAACTTTCCTCTTCTTCCTCCCAAGGGTGCATTTCCTTTGAAATATCCATTCCTTCCAAACACTCCTCAATATCTCGACTATCATCATCATCATTCACCTCTTGTGTTGCTTCCTCAATAACGTCAATCTTGAAACAATCTTTCTTATCCATGGGATGCTTCATTGCTTCAAAAAGATTAAAGCAAATCTCTTCATCTTGAACTCTCACCTTCATTAGGCCATCATCTATATCAATCATCATCCTAGCCGTCTTCATGAATGGTCTTCCAAGAATTAAAGGTGCCTCCACATCTTCCTCCATATCTATGACAACAAAGTCAACCTGAAAAAAGAATTTGTCCACTTTTACCAACAAATCTAAAGCTACACCGTGCGGGCGAGTAATAGACTTGTCCGCTAATTGCAATGTCATCTTTGTAGACTTTAATTCAATCTCCCCCAATCTCTTCACAATGGATAATGGAATCAAGTTGATACTTAATCCCAAATCAATTAATCCATTTCCAACATATACATCCCCAATAGTAACGGGCAAAGTTACACACGCCCTGGATCACTCTCTTTCTTCGGAATAGTGCGTTGAATTATTGCACTACAACTCGCATCCACCATTATGGTTTCTTGATCCGTGTATCTCTTCTTTTTTGTCAAGATATCCTTCATGAATTTTGCATATTTGGGCATTTGCTCTAATGCTTCGGTAAATGGAATATTTATTTGCAATTGCTTGAAAATATCCATAAACCTAGCATAGTGCTTTGCATCATCCTTTTTAGAAGGAAGGTGAGGATATGGTAAACTTCTCAATGGATAAGTTACTTCCTTCTCTTTTCCCTTTTTCATTTTCTTCTTTTTCTCCTCTACTTTCTCCTTTTCAACTACACCATTTTCCTTTTCCTTTTCAACTAACACCTCATTTTCAACTAAATCATCCTCCACATCAACATTATCATGTTTTTCAACTTCAACTTCTTCATCTTTTTCAACTACCTCTTCCTCCACTATTACTTCTTCATCCTTCTCCACTACCTTTTTTTTTCTTTCAACTACTTTCCTTTTCTCATCACAAACTCTACCACTTCTTGTTGTTATGGCTTTGCAATGCTCCTTAGGATTTGTTTGCGTAGTTGGGGAAAATGATGTCGAAGCACTTTGTTCGGAAAGTTGCTTAGCGAGTTGTCCCACTTGTGTCTCCAAATTCTTGATGGACTCCTCCGTGCTCTTTTGATTAGCCATAGAAGCTTGCATAAATTGAGCTAGAGTGTCTTGAATGTTGGAAGATCTCGCTTGATTTTGAGGTTGGTTTTGTTGTTGACCTTGATTTTGTTGTTGACTTTGATTTTGATTTTGTGTTTGATATGGATTTTGCCTTCCTTGGTTATTGTTATCTTGTTTCCACCCTCCTTGATAACCTTGATTACCCCTTTGTTGGTAACCTTGGTTTTGATTTTGATAAGGATAAGGAGCTCGTTGTTGGTACCCTTGGCCTTGGTTGGCCACATAGTTAGCTTCCTCATTCTCCGGAGGACAAAAGCCGGTTTTACGATCTCCTTTGCACAATTCACAATAAGCTATTTGGTGAGCTTCCTTATTTGATGCTCCTTGTAACTCCATGATTTGTTGAGGGAGTTTAGCCATTTGTTTTGTCAATTCTTCAACTTGTTTCGCAAACAATTTGTTTTGCGCCACAAGTGCTTCATGACTCGAACCAATTTCTAAAACTCCCGTTTTCACTTGTACACCTCCTTGATCATGTTGAGTTTGATGATCATTCCTACCCATCTTCTCAATTATTTGGATTGCTTCATACGGTGTTTTTGCCATCAAAGAACCTCCCGCCGTGGCATCCAACAACAATTTGTGTTGAGGTTGGAGACCATTTCGGAAAATATGAATTTGTGTAAGCTCGTCAAAACCGTGGCTCGGACACTTCCTTAGCATAGACTTATATCTTTCCATGCCCGATTCAAAGGCTCGTTTACTCCTTGCGAAAATACCGAGATAGCCGTCTTAGCCTCCATGAAGCGTGATTGAGGGAAAGAGCGTTCAAGAAACTTTTCCTCCAAAACATTCCAATTAGTCATTGTCTCTTGCAATTGATCAAGATACCAATCTTTGCCTTGCCCACTAGAGAATGAGGGAAAAGCCTTTGGAAATATTGCTCTTCTTGGTCTTCGACACCGCCGCTCCGCGATCTCATAAAACTTGGTAAGGTGAGTGTAAGGGTCTTCATGGTCGTGGCCATGAAATGGACTTGCATAGAAGTTGAAGCAAGCCCGTTTTCATTTCATGACCCTTGCATTTGCTTGTCGGGCAAATTGAGCATTATGGCGAGGGCTATTGACACACGGCCCCATGTGATGGTGGTGGTTGATTCTCGCCATAGTGGTGACTTCTCCAAACACGGGTGGTGTTGAAGAAGTAGATGCTTCTCCTCTTTCTCCTCTTTCTTGCCTTTTCCTAGCTTGTCTTTTTCTTCTTTTAGCACTACTATTAAGTCTCCTAGCCGTCCTTTCAATTTCGGGATCGAAAAGGAGTTGGTCGACCGGAATACTTCCCCGCATAAACTAATTCCAAAAAGTCTAGCCACACAAAAGAAACAAAGAGATTAGTAGAAAAAGTCTTAAAACACACAACTATTGCTATACTAACAACATCAAACGCCAATCCCCAGCAACGGCGCCATTTTGTTGTAGGTTTTCTCGGTGAACAAAGTATTTTTAATTATCGATTCCACAGGGATTGGTGCATGTTATAGTCTTTCAATAGAAAATTATGTTTTAAGATGATGTAACCAAAGGGTTTGTTATCTACTCTACTAGAACCATGAGTTTCCAAACAACAACTAAATTAATTCTTTCAAAGAGAGTTATAGTTTGGATTAGAGAGAGTTTGAGATTGTTTTCAAGTTAAGAAGGCATGTCAAGATTAGTTTCATTGATCTAGTTTCATACATATTCATTTAATCAAGTGATGAACATAATAGATGATTTCTACAAATACATATCCTCTCAATCTTGTAGATTTTCCACCAAGATTGTGAATGTTATCATGTTAATCCTTGCATGATTCCTCACTACAACTATTAGCATGATAATCATTAAGTTCAATATTTTGTAAACTCTAACACACAAATCTATTCCTAGCATTTGTTTATTAGAGGATGAATATCCTAGGTCACTTTGAAATATTCTTTTCAAGCAAAACTCAAAGCATAAAGATGAAGAACAAAGATATTCAACTATATTAATCATCAACCATGTTCATACACAAATGGATTAATAGAAATACATACTATATAGATCAACTACCTCTAATCTTGACACAAAAGAGCTTAGCCACTCATTTCCATGGTTGCTTGCTCTCAAGATTGTTGGTAGTGATGATGAAAATCCAAGAAATCAAGAAGGAAAAGCTATGGTTTTCTTCCTAAACTTGCCCTAGATTTACAAAATGAAAGATAATGATGGTGTGTGTTTTCTTGCTTCCTTTACAAGCCAAAAGATCAGGTGAAGTGATGGGTTGGTGGCTCAAAAGGTGAAAGCATGGGCTGTCCTTTTTAATTTCGAGACCATGAGGTAAGTCGCTGCGCACTCATCTTGGCATGTTGCGCGTAGCATGCTTCCATCACCCAAAATTATCTTCAAAAGAATCATCCTAAAGCTCTTCAAGTGCCCTTGAATCCAAGCTTGGGAGAATTAGTTAATAAATTCCTACAAATAAGAGTAAAATAAGTTAAATAATATATTTTAAACGAAAACTAAATAAAAACCTAATTAAAACAAAATACTAAAATAAATATACAAATTAAATAGAAAGACATTGTTAAGGACCACAAAATAATGTACAAAATAACTACAAATTGGTCCTTAACACAGCTCTTACACGGATTTCCAGCCTATCACAAACCCTAGAATTTTCTCAAAATTTTCTCAAAGTTGGCAAACTCGTGTTCTACTTTCCTGCCACTTTCAGTCACTTTTAAGCATTCCATTGTGATCCTGAGGTAAGTCTGAGTAAGTAAGCATCATTATACATGACCATAACACGTTGAAACATGTCATATGAACTGCTCTGATTTGCATTTTTCTTTGAATTCGTGTTTTACATTTGAGTGTGTTTTGCTTGCAACTAATGTTTCTAATATGTTTATAGCATGATATAGAACAGATCTGGGCAGTCGTTTGAAGTTTTCCATGGCTTAATCACTAGTTGCCATTGTTAGGCATGAACTGGAAGAGCTTTGTATCTGTAGTTCTAGGCCGATTCAGAACGAACTAACACCACCAATCGATTCGTAGCCCTTGAATTAGGGGGATAGGATACCTTTGTTGCATTCATATTTGATTAACACTTACATATTTATGAGTCCAGCAGTATGAATGGATGTATCACCGCTCAGCGATTCACCTTGTGTGCGCTATGTCATTCTCTCTATCAGGTCGTGGGTTCAAACCCCACCTTTTGCTCTTTTGTTTTTATTATTTGCTTTGCAGGTTTCCAAATCTCCAGAAGTAACGCCTCCAAAAGCTCCAGCTTCTGGGTCCTCTCCAGCACTAGAAGCTCCAGCTCCTAGGACTCCCCAGTACCAGAAGCTCCAGCTTCTGGGTCCCCAGCGCCAGAATCCTCCAGAAGCTCCAGCTTCTAGATGTCCCCAGATGAGAAGTCCCCATAAGCTCCAGCTTCTGGATGTCCTAGATTCAGAGTCTCCAGAAGCTCCAGCTTCTAGACCCTTTCCAGCACCAGAACCCCCAGAAGCTTCAGCTTCTGGGCGCCTCCAGCAGTAGAACCTGTAGAAGCCACAATTTCTGGGCACGCACAGCAAAATACACACCAGAAACTCCAGTTTCTAGATACCTACAGTACTCCCACTCCCATAAGCCCCAGCTTTTGGGATAGCTTCTGCCAGAAGCACGTTTTTGGTTTCTTTCATATTTTTATTTATTTTCTGCTTTTCTTTTTCTTAAAAAAATAATTAATTAATTTAATTAGTAATTAGGTTAATTAGATAATTTCACAAATATTTTTCTTTTAACCAATTAATTAATTTAGGTTAGTATTCACTAATTTTTTCTCTTAATTAATTAAAATCAACTAGAACTACGTTGTTTTCACATAAACTCTAATTTTCAAAAACACCAAAAATATTAGGACTAGTTTTCTCTTCTGCTATTTATTTTTTCTTGCATTTTAAATTCTAGAAATGATGTATAGGTTGCAAGTTGTTTTCATGTAATAGCGTAGGATTTTATTTTCCGCATTTTACTTTCCGCACCTCCTATTATGTATCTGCCTCAAAGCCATGTAATAGCGTAGGACCCTTTATATTTCCGCAATTTACTTTCCGCATCTATTAAACTGCTAGTAACTAGGCGTGTATGGCAAGATAAAATCAACATAGATCACTAATCACAAGATAAATATCTGAAAACAATACACCATTCTCACACATGCACCCCCTAAGGTATCCTCTCTCGTTACCTTATAAATGGTCAAGTCCCTCGAACGTAGGGGTATCTTAGCACGGTTGCCTACGAAGTATCATCATAGTCCCTTCGACTTAAAAGATCATAGTCTCTCGATGTTGCCTACGAATACATCATCTAGTCCCTCGGTTGTTGCCTACGAAAAGTGATGATCGTCCCTACGAATGTGCTAGGATATCCCTACAAGTTGCCTTTTATGACCATCCGATGTCCCTTCGAATGTCCCTTTACATCCAACGAATAAAGTTACCTACTAACTAATGGTATGGATAGCTTTATTCTAAAGGAAAGCAAAATAACACGGAAATGACCGTTCTGAGTAGGTAATAAGTCTCTTTTGCTTGCTCAAATTAAAACATCTTTTTACACCTCACACTTTTCTTCAAAACATTTTCAAAACACTTTGTATACGTTCCAGCGTGAATCATTACAAAGTCCTTTTCCAAAACAAAACATTTCCAAACACTTCGTATACATTCCAGCGTGAATCATTACGAAGTCAAAGCGAAATGCCTTTTCAAAAATCTTTTCAAACACACGCACACACACAAACAATTAAAGTGAGCTAAATCAATTAAGAGCCCGTAGATAACTACGGATGGAAAGGGTGCTAACACCTTCCCTTTTCATAACCAACTCCCTTACTCAGAATCTAACAAAGGTCTTTTCCTGTTCTTTTCGCCTTCCCTTAATTGGATAAAAGAAAAGTTGGCGGCGACTCTTGCTATCCGCAACATTTGCGAACAAACGCAAAACAAATAAGTCAGTTCTCCCACCGTGTTACAGAACTGGCGACGCTGCTGGGGAAAATAAAGAGAGTTTACCTTAGGGTCTAGATCACTTAAATTGTTTGACTTGTATGCTTTACTTTTAAGGGCTGCTTGGGTATTATACTTGTAGGGGATCCTACACCCGGATCCAGGCTTCCTTAGGTAAGTAACAATAAATCATCGCGACCGTTAGGCGTATATCGAAACGGTCAACATGATGGCTACGTTAGTGCGACACTTTGGATGTCCCGATGCTCCTCGTGTTCAAGTTGAGAAAAGTATTTGGCGTCTGCGTGGTGTCATCAACACTAACTCAACTTCTAGAACCCTAATTGACCCATCTTGGCCATTAGAAGGTAGTGAGATGGCCGACTTTGGTGTAGACTGAGGTTGGTTGATACTCGATGCTACGCTCATTAAGATTCGACTTTCGGGATGTTTTGGTCGACCACTTGGTAGTCGTATTGAAATAAAGCCTACGATAAAGATCAATGATATGAGATTCCTAGAACCTGATTACTATTATAGGACAGGATGAACCCACTCAAATTTTGGTAGGGTAGACACTTATACCTCATGCAAGCCTTAAACCTAGGGCTATTGTGTGATTTGCTTGTGCTTGCTATTTGCCTAAACATGACATCATGACATCATAACATCGCATCATTATATCATTTCTAACTATTTCAAGGACCTAGAAATTTATCTTTGCTCTATTTTGTAGAATTATGGCTTCCAGGAAGACTATCCGAATCAACTTCATGGGTATACCTTCTCAACTCAAAGAATTAGTTTCAGAAGTTCCTGATCATGCTCAGTTCATCAAGAGACATGGTCATTTGCTTGACTTGCTTATCTCCGGTTTTGAAGAAGATATGATGCACGTCGTATTCCAGTTCTTCGATCCAAAACATCACTACTTTACATTCCCAGATTATTAGTTGGTACCTACATTGGAAGAGTTCTCTAAGATACTTGGGATACCTATCCTTGATCAAATACCATTCACCGGTTCAGAAAAAGTTTCGAAGTACGAAGACATGGCATCAGCGTTACATCTAAAGCGATCAAACATTGAAGCTAATTGGGAAACAAGAAGTGGAGTTAAGGGTTTACTTGCCAAGTTTCTAATAAAGAAAGCTCGAGAATTCCTCAAAGCTATGAGCTTCCATGCATTCGAATACATTTTAGCCTTGCTAATCTATGGCTTGGTGTTATTTCCTAATCTAGATCATTTCATAGACGTGAATGCCATCAAGATATTCCTCACTCGTAATCATGTGCCTACCTTACTTGGGGACGTTCTCCACACTCGTACTGTCAAAAGACAAGGAAATCTCATGTGTTGCGTACCCTTACATTCCAGGTGGTTTATTTCGCACCTTCCTTAAACAGTAATGAAGAACGAGCAAAGATTGAAGTGGTCTCAAAGGCTGATGTCACTATTTCACTCAGATATCCGTTGGTGTCTCTTTTCTCAAAAGGACTTCACTTTCATTGAGCGTTGCGGGGAATTCCCTAATGTACCACTCTTTGGCATAAGAGGAGGTATCACTTACAACCCTTCTCTAGCTCTACGTCAGTTTGGTTATGCTCGAAGAGATGGTCCTCATGATATGCTTCTCCAAGACATTGTGTTTGACTACAACAACAATCTCCAAAATTACCGTCGAAGATTTGTACACGCTTGGGGCAAGGTAAAGAAGACTGATACCAAGACTTTGGGACACAAAAATTCCATTCCTTGGGAACCTTACCTCAAACGGGTGCGAGCTCGAGCTCAAAACCTCATGATGCCATTTACACCTATGCTGCCAGTGATTATGGAACCTGTTGCTATAGGTGACGAATCCTATACTGTTCTCCATCCAGGCATGCCTACTGATTTTGAAGACTTGAAGAGATCCTGGATTCAGCTCAAAGAAGAAAGGGATACGTTCAAGTCCCAGTGTTATGCAAGCGAAAAGAAGGTATTAAAGTTGACAAAGCTACTTAACGAGGAGCGAAACATCAACACCTACTTCAACACCAAGAGGAAGCGCCCATGGGAGACCTAAAGCTGTAGGAATTTATTCTTTATTTGTTTAAACTTTCTTTTGTACTCGCTAAAAATAAACTAATAAAAAGTTTGTTTGTGCTTGTCTAACAAATTTAAATTCCTAAGGTCCTTGAAAACATTGCATTGCATTGCATAAACATCGCATATCATGGCATGACATTTCATAACAGGTACATTGAAGACCGGTTTTCTTATTCTCTCGCTGTTTATTTCAGCAGAAATGGCTCTTGAACAGACTGTCAAAGATCTCCAGGCTCAAAATGCTCAATTCCAGGAGATGTTCACTAACTTGGTCCAAGGCCAGAAGGATCTAAAGAAGCTCATTACCAGAAAGAAGAAGTCCATCGGTATCCTCAACATGGGAAGATATCACAAGGGTCCAGCTAGGGTGGTCAGCCGATTTGAAATCTCATACAAGAGCGGTGAAACTGAGGGAAGTGTCAAGAACAGTAAAGGAAGCCATCAGGGGTCTGAAAACGAAGATGAAGACTATGTGAGCAAGCAGTATCCTCCCGACGACGACAAGTACAAGCAACTTGAAGACCGTCTGAATGCTGTGGAAAATCTGAAAATGTCTGGGCTGAATTTTGATGATCTGAGTCTTGTCCCTGGCGTGGTAATTCCCCCGAAAGTTCAAAGTTCCTACCTTTGCCAAGTACGATGGCATCTCTTGCCCAAAACTACACTTGGAGTCCTATGTTCAGAAGATTCATCCTCATACTGAAGACAGGAAACTATGGATCCATTTCTTTCAAGAAAGTTTATCCCGAACACAGTTAGAGTGGTATTATCAGCTAGAGAATACTCATATTCACACTTGGAATGATTTAGCAGATGCTTTCTACAAGCAGTACCAGTACAATGCCGAATTAGCACCTACTCGCATGCAGCTACAGAGCATGTCTATGGGTTGTGATGAGAAGTTCAAAGAGTATGCTCAAAAATGGAGAGATCTAGCAGGAAGAGTGCAACCACCCTTGTCCAATAGAGAGTTGGTTGATATGTTCATGGGAACAATGACAGGCCCATTCTTCAATCATCTGATTGGAAACTCTTCGGCCGGATTCACCGAGTTGATATTCACAGGCGAGGGCATCGAAGCTGGAATCAAGAGTGGGAAAATACAGGTAGAATCATGTTCAAATGTTGCGAAGAGATTGAGCAAATTTGGAAAGATTTTGTGCAAATTTTCAAATCAAATATTCTCCATTTAATTCTCTTAAAGCCTTGACCTAATTCCACTCTCCTATATATACCTAGCACTCTTACAAGACAAAGGACCCTTTTTGGACAGCTTGTTGTAGGTTTTCTCCGTGAACAAAGTATTTTTAATTATCGATTCCACAGGGATTGGTGCATGTTATAGTCTTTCAATAGAAAAGTATGTTTTAAGATGATGTAACCAAAGGGTTTGTTATCTACTCTACTAGAACCATGAGTTTCCAAACAACAACTAAATTAATTCTTTCAAAGAGAGTTATAGTTTGGATTAGAGAGAGTTTGAGATTGTTTTCAAGTTAAGAAGGCATGTCAAGATTAGTTTCATTGATCTAGTTTCATACATATTCATTTAATCAAGTGATGAACATAATAGATGATTTCTACAAATACATATCCTCTCAATCTTGTAGATTTCCCACCAAGATTGTGAATGTTATCATGTTAATCCTTGCATGATTCCTCACTACAACTATTAGCATGATAATCATTAAGTTCAATATTTTGTAAACTCTAACACACAAATCTATTCCTAGCATTTGTTTATTAGAGGATGAATATCCTAGGTCACTTTGAAATATTCTTTTCAAGCAAAACTCAAAGCATAAAGATGAAGAACAAAGATATTCAACTATATTAATCATTAACCATGTTCATACACAAATGGATTAATAGAAATACATACTATATAGATCAACTACCTCTAATCTTGACACAAAAGAGCTTAGCCACTCATTTCCATGGTTGCTTGCTCTCAAGATTGTTAGTAGTGATGATGAAAATCCAAGAAAATCAAGAAGGAAAAGCTATGGTTTTCTTCCTAAACTTGCCCTAGATTTACAAAATGAAAGATAATGATGGTGTGTGTTTTCTTGCTTCCTTTACAAGCCAAAAGATCAGGTGAAGTGATGGGTTGGTGGCTCAAAGGTGAAAGCATGGGCTGTCTTTTTCTTTCGAGACATAAGTAAGTCATGTTGGCCTCATCTTGGCACGCTGCGCGACCTGTAGCATGCTTCCATCACCCAAAATTATCTTCAAAAGAATCATCCCTAAAGCTCTTCAAGTGCCCTTGAATCCAAGCTTGGGAGAATTAGTTAATAAATTCCTACAAATAAGAGTAAAATAAGTTAAATAATATATTTTAAATGAAAACTAAATAAAAACCTAATTAAAACAAAATACTAAAATAAATATACAAATTAAATAGAAAGACATTGTTAAGGACCACAAAATAATGTACAAAATAACTACAAATTGGTCCTTAACAACTCTCTCCAACTTACTTCTTTATTTGTCCCCAAACAAAAGTCAATAATCTTACAAAGCTAGAAAGAACAAAATGCAAGAATGCAAACTCACACAAGAGTAATGGTTCAAACTCGACATACCAGGCAAAAGCACACATCAATCGCTTCTTCTAAACACAACATGGCCATGAATTAAGTTCTAAACACAATATATCAAAACATATAACAAAATAAAAGATATGTTCACACTTGAATCACCTAATCATTTCTTCAAAATTCAAGAAGAACAAAATGTAAATTCACAAAGGACCAAACACTCTCACTAATAATTATGCACATCCAGAATAATTCATGTATTCATCGAAACAAGCTAAATGATAAAATGGAAACGAAGATCACTAAGGACTTTCAAGGTTGTAACTTGGCTTAGGTTAGAAACAAGGGATATTTAAGTACAAAGCCATTGAAACGAATCGGGTAAAAGGATATGAAGAGCATTTCACAACTAATTCCCATCTCATTATTCACAACCTCTTTTCTTTCCACACAATGATCCTCTCTTTTTTTCTTTTGTTTTCTTTTTATAAACAAATTTCTTTCTTCTTTTGTATTTTTCTTTTTCTCTATTCTTTTTCTTTCTTTAGGATCATTGTGCCATCAATTCTAGGTTCTTTTTGATCCACCTCCCCAACTTTATTTATATCAATCCCTTTTTTTATTCAAGACATGCTCTTCAAGGGCTAATTAACAAAAGGGTTGGTATTCGCAAACAAGAAAATTTATAGAATGAATGATCATTGAATTTTTCAAAGATCATCAACAACTATTAAGTGGCCTACTTAACAATTAGTTGATTTGATACATTCATCCTACAAATACTATTTAAGCTCACAAGGGTTCACAAGGATTCGCTCTCACGGGTAATTGAAGCCCTTTTTAGAATTGGTGGTTTTCCTCATAATGCACAAAAATTGCCTTGATCATTTCTTAGTTTCCAAGTTATCACAAACAAGTAAAGATTAAGCATGAATCACACGAGTTAACACAACTATTAGACACTCAATATTTGGTAAAAAGTGGAAGCTTCTCACATATATGGTTTATGTCCTAATGATTCGAATGTGAACACAATTTTTTTTTGTACATGCCAAAATATCTTGCATAAAGAACAAATTTCATAGACATGTTATGTTTCTACAAACGATTAAATGTGTACCTTTTTGTGGAATGAATCGAGAATTTTATCATCACCATCACTTTGGTGAAACACGCTTACTAGCTTTGAAGAACCATTTGAACAATCCGGACAAACCACAAGAAGTAAATTCAAACTAAATACTATAATCTAAAAATAAAATAAAATAGAACAAAATAAAAGAAACTAAACTTAAAATGAAAAGACACCCCAAAATGGTGTTTAAAACTTAAAAAGAAGTATTTAGGCTCCATGCCTACAAAATATTAATTGAATTACAAGCCAATCCCCAAAATTGGATGGCAACCAACAAAATCCAAAGTTTAAAACTAAAATGCAAAAGTAAAATCTAAAACTAGAATCTGAAAGTAAAATAAAACGGAAAATAAAAGAGAACATCAATCAGAGGTCTCGAGAATCGAATCTCCAATCGACCGCGAGTCAGAATCGGAACCAGAACCAGAACTCTCTTCACGATCATCCTCATCTCCCACCTCCTCCTCAGCATTTGGCCCGACCCCGCCAACCACTGCAGCTGCTCACCCGTCAAGTGAAATGGTTCACTCCGGCTCTCTAATCTGCAGCAAGGTGCTCCATGCTCTCATGCATAAACAAAATGCTCTCGATGAGCGAGATGCATCTGCTGTTCCATTCTTGATGGACTTGCAGGAAGTGTCAATGGTATAGCACAGGCGGCGATTATCAAGGACCCTACAAAATCGATCACGGTGGTGATCATCAACAACTCCATCAATGGTTAGGTGTCCTACAGCAGGCCACCTTCGCCTCTTAAGCAAACCCATAATCAACCCGGGATAAGTGAGAGCACACTTATACGCTCCCCACGGAGGTATAACTAAGCGTAACCCTCTTCACTCATTCGCGATCGACGGCCAAAATCAATTTGCTCCTCATCGAGCATGTAAGCAATCAAACTGCCGTCTCCATGGGTATCGAATGTGTGGCTCCTAGGTTTCGATTATGCAGAGCCACACACATCATAACGCGGGCACTTGTTTTCAGACTGGCCCTGTTGAATTTCAAAGGTTGACCAGCCCGATTCAACTCATAAGAATGCCCAGACAAACAGAGCTTATTCCTCAGCATGTTGTAATCCCAATTACCACGAGCCAGGTGCTCATGGTAGACATCCAGTTGGTCCTCTGGGGCTGTCCAGTTGATGCCCGAAAGCTGATGGCGAAAGAAACTGATTTGCCTCGAACAACGGAAGCAAACCTAAACTCACATCCCTCGGCCGGGATAGCATTAGCATAGAACTCTCGAACAAGCTCCACGTTCACCTTTGTCTGAGGATTACAAAGAACTTCCAACCCGTAGTTATCAAGGATGACATGAGGCGTGTGGTAGTGCCCTTGCTCACGGAGGCTGATGGTGCGCTCAGTCCAGATGTTTCGCTCCTCGAGCTCTTTGTAGCGAGCCTCCTGAGCAGCTCCCAAAATCGAACGAAAGATTGAGCAGCCGAGAGGGCCCAGGAGAGGAAACTCTTTGTCGCTTAGGTGCCATCTGAAATTTCAACACAAAAATCAACGGAAAAGTGACACCGAGGTGTCCATTAGCAATGAATCATGCAAACAGCAAAGCAAACCAACCAACCAAAGCATTACAACTAATCGGAAACACTAAAAACACAGCAGAAGAATTTTTCAAAATTAGACATATTGGCCTCTGATTTTCGAAAAATTCTTCGCAAAATGTAATTTTCTCCACAAAACACTTCCTAGGGCAGCGAAAATGACATTCTAATACTTCTATCAAATAAACATCCTAATTCTAAGAGAAAATTCGAAAATTCCTAACCCTAGGTTTTCAAAATCTAACCTAAACATGCAATGTACACGAAATTGAGAAAGGAAAAACATAGAATACTTACTAGGATGCCTTGGTTGATTGATTGGACAAAGAAATTCGCAAAATTGAGATTTTGGTTGAGGGTTTTTGGGATTTTTAGAGAGTGAGGAATGGTGAAGAAAAGAGGGAAAAAGGGTTGAAAATAACCCTAACCCCTATTTAAACTGATCAGGCCACGAATGGGCCTCCAAAAATCTGATTTTTTCAATTTTTTTAAATCCTGACCAACCTCATCGCGGCGATTCTGCCAGATGGATCAAAGTGAAGCCTCTGAATTTTGAATTTTTAAGAAAATAGCAAAACTAACAGTGCGGGCAAGTGTAAATGAGTTCAAGGAAGAATACTTACAATGTTTGGGTGCCTCCCAACAAGCGCTTTGTTTAACGTCGGTAGAGCTCGATGGTTCATGATGATCATTGATCATCAAAGAAGGATTCGGGCTATGTTGCGGCTCACCTCTCCGCCAACGTACCGTTTTAACCGCTGCCCATTCACCGTCCATTCTTTTGTTCGTGCAAGATCTTGCAAGACAATTGCACCATACTCTTTGACCTCTTTGATTAAAAACGGACCGGACCACTTTGTTTTGAGTTTTCCCGGAAAAAGCCTCATCCGGGAATTGAACAAGAGAACCTTTTGTCCCGGCCTCAATTCCTTGATCTTTATCTTCTTATCATGAGAAACCTTGACTTTTGTTTTGTACCTCCGATTTGAATGGTATGCGTCTTCTCGCATTTCATCCAATTGAACGAGTTGTAATTTTCGCTTTTTACCCGCCAAGGATGGATCAAAATTCAAGAATCGGAGGGCCCATAATGCTTTGTGCTCCATCTCAACCTGGAGGTGACAAGTTTTGCCATATACAACCTGAAACGGGGTTAGTCCGATAGGAGCTTTATAGGCGGTTCGATACGCCCACAAAGCTTCATCTAATTTTTGTGACCAATCTTTTCTAGAACCCGAAACAGTTTTTTCCAAAATCTTTTTGATTTCTCTATTAGACACCTCGGCTTGGCCATTTGCTTGAGGGTGATAGGGGGTCGTCACTTTATGCTTTACACCAAATTGTTTCAAAAGTTTTTGTAACAATGCATTACAAAAGTGCGACCCGCCATCACTAATGAGCACCCTAGGCACACCAAAACGAGAAAAAATGTTTCTTTTCAAAAATTTGATAACAGTTTTGGCGTCGGCCTTAGGCGAAGCAATGGCCTCTACCCACTTTGACACGCAATCCACAGCTACAAGAATATATTCATTTGAAAACGAATATGGAAAAGGACCGACAAAATCAATCCCCCAACAATCAAACACTTCCACTTCCAACATATTGTTCAACGGCATTTCATCTCTTTTTCCTATCCCGCCACTTCTTTGACATTTGTCACATGACTTAGCGTGAGCATACGCATCTTTGAATAGCGAAGGCCAATAAAATCCCGATTGTAAGACTTTGGTGGCCGTCCGCATTCCATTATAGTGTCCCCCACAAGGGGAATTGTGACAATGCCAAAGAATGTTTTTGGCCTCTTCATCACTCACACACCTTCTTAGCAATCCATCACTACTCAACCTAAAAATGTAAGGTTCATCCCACACATAATACTTCGTATCGGCTAAAAATTTCCTCTTCTCATTCCAAGTCAAATCTTCCGGCATTAATCCCACGGCCTTGTAATTTGCCATGTCGGCAAACCACGGTCGCTCTTGGATTGCAAATAACTTCTCATCCGGGAATTCCTCCTTCACCTCTTTTTCCTTGTCCGTAATTTTTACGTTCACTAAGCGAGACAAATGATCCGCTACCAAATTTTCCGAACCCTTTTTATCACGGACCTCTAAATCAAATTCTTGCAAAAGAAGAATCCATCGGATTAGCCTTTGTTTAGAGTCCGGTTTGGTAAGCAGATATTTTATCGCCGAATGACCCGTGAAAACCACAACCTTGGAACCAATTAGGTAAGGACGAAACTTTTCCAATGCATATACAATTGCGAGCAACTCTTTTTCAGTTGTTGCATAGTTTATTTGAGCATCATTCAAAACTTTGCTCGCATAATGTATAGCATGGAAGATTTTGTTCTTCCTTTGGCCTAATACGGCTCCTACCGCATAATCACTAGCGTCACACATTAGTTCAAAATCAAGTTTCCAATTAGGCGCAGTGATTATGGGTGCATTTATCAAATTCTCCTTTAATTTTTCAAAAGCTAACAAATAATCATTATCAAACAAGAAAGACTTATCTTTGTTGACCAAGTTGCTCAAAGGTTTGGCTATTTTGGAGAAGTCCTTGATGAATCTTCGATAGAATCCCGCATGACCCAAAAAGCTCCGAATGCCTTTGACATTGGTAGGTGGGGGAAGCGTCTCGATAACATCAATTTTTGCTTTGTCAACCTCAATTCCTCTGGAAGATATCTTGTGGCCAAGGACAATCCCCTCGGTCACCATAAAGTTTCATTTTTCCCAATTCAAGACCAAGTTGGTTTGCACACACCTCTTCAAGACGGTGTCCAAATTTTCCAAGCATAAATCAAATGAAGCTCCAAAAACGGAAAAGTCATCCATAAAAACTTCAATTGTCTTTTCAATCAAATCGGCGAATATAGCTTGCATGCACCTTTGAATGTCGCGGCGCATTGCATAAGCGAAGGCATACGCCTATACGCGAAAATTCCAAACGGACATGTGAAAGCCGTTTTCTCATGATCTTCGGATTCACCGATATTTGATTATATCGAATAACCATCCAAGAAACAATAGTATTGTTGTCCCGCAAGCCTTTCTAACATTTGGTCCATGAACGGAAGAGGAAAATGATCTTTTCTCGTCGCTTTGTTAAGCCTACGTTAATCAATACACATTCTCCACCCCGTCACTTTTCTTGTTTGCACTAGCTCGTCCTTATCATTAGATACAACCGTCAAGCCTCCTTTCTTAGGAACCACATGAACCGGGCTCACCCACGTACTATCCGAAATCGGGTAAATCATCCTCGCTTCAAGCATCTTCACTACTTCTTTGCGAACTACCTCCTTCATCACCGGATTCAATCGCCGTTGAGGTTGGGCTACCGGTTTGTACTCATCCTCCATCATAATGTTGTGCATATAATAGGCCGGGCTTATGCCTTTCAAATCGACTAAGACCCAACCAATCGCATTTTTGTTCGATTTCAAAACTTCAATTAAGCTTTCCTCCTCATTCTCCGACAATGTATTGCTAATGATTACGGGCTTTTTACCTCCCTCCTCAAGAAACACATACTTTAAATGAGACGGTAGCTCTTTCAACTCAAGTTTTTGGTCGTCATCTTTTAGATCTTTCTTCAAACTTTCCTCTTCTTCCTCCCAAGGGTGCATTTCCTTTGAAATATCCATTCCTTCCAAACACTCCTCAATATCTCGACTATCATCATCATCATTCACCTCTTGTGTTGCTTCCTCAATAACGTCAATCTTGAAACAATCTTTCTTATCCATGGGATGCTTCATTGCTTCAAAAAGATTAAAGCAAATCTCTTCATCTTGAACTCTCACCTTCATTAGGCCATCATCTATATCAATCATCATCCTAGCCGTCTTCATGAATGGTCTTCCAAGAATTAAAGGTGCCTCCACATCTTCCTCCATATCTATGACAACAAAGTCAACCTGAAAAAAGAATTTGTCCACTTTTACCAACAAATCTAAAGCTACACCGTGCGGGCGAGTAATAGACTTGTCCGCTAATTGCAATGTCATCTTTGTAGACTTTAATTCAATCTCCCCCAATCTCTTCACAATGGATAATGGAATCAAGTTGATACTTAATCCCAAATCAATTAATCCATTTCCAACATATACATCCCCAATAGTAACGGGCAAAGTTACACGCCCTGGATCACTCTCTTTCTTCGGAATAGTGCGTTGAATTATTGCACTACAACTCGCATCCACCATTATGGTTTCTTGATCCGTGTATCTCTTCTTTTTTGTCAAGATATCCTTCATGAATTTTGCATATTTGGGCATTTGCTCTAATGCTTCGGTAAATGGAATATTTATTTGCAATTGCTTGAAAATATCCATAAACCTAGCATAGTGCTTTGCATCATCCTTTTTAGAAGGAAGGTGAGGATATGGTAAACTTCTCAATGGATAAGTTACTTCCTTCTCTTTTCCCTTTTTCATTTTCTTCTTTTTCTCCTCTACTTTCTCCTTTTCAACTACACCATTTTCCTTTTCCTTTTCAACTAACACCTCATTTTCAACTAAATCATCCTCCACATCAACATTATCATGTTTTTCAACTTCAACTTCTTCATCTTTTTCAACTACCTCTTCCTCCACTATTACTTCTTCATCCTTCTCCACTACCTTTTTTTTTCTTTCAACTACTTTCCTTTTCTCATCACAAACTCTACCACTTCTTGTTGTTATGGCTTTGCAATGCTCCTTAGGATTTGTTTGCGTAGTTGGGGAAAATGATGTCGAAGCACTTTGTTCGGAAAGTTGCTTAGCGAGTTGTCCCACTTGTGTCTCCAAATTCTTGATGGACTCCTCCGTGCTCTTTTGATTAGCCATAGAAGCTTGCATAAATTGAGCTAGAGTGTCTTGAATGTTGGAAGATCTCGCTTGATTTTGAGGTTGGTTTTGTTGTTGACCTTGATTTTGTTGTTGACTTTGATTTTGATTTTGTGTTTGATATGGATTTTGCCTTCCTTGGTTATTGTTATCTTGTTTCCACCCTCCTTGATAACCTTGATTACCCCTTTGTTGGTAACCTTGGTTTTGATTTTGATAAGGGTAAGGAGCTCGTTGTTGGTACCCTTGGCCTTGGTTGGCCACATAGTTAGCTTCCTCATTCTCCGGAGGACAAAAGCCGGTTTTATGATCTCCTTTGCACAATTCACAATAAGCTATTTGGTGAGCTTCCTTATTTGATGCTCCTTGTAACTCCATGATTTGTTCAGGGAGTTTAGCCATTTGTTTTGTCAATTCTTCAACTTGTTTCAAAACAATTTGTTTTGCGCCACAAGTGCTTCATGACTCGAACCAATTTCTAAAATCCGTTTCACTTGTACACCTCCTTGATCATGTTGAGTTTGATGATCATTCCTACCCATCTTCTCAATTATTTGGATTGCTTCATACGGTGTTTTGCCATCAAAGAACCTCCGCCGTGGCATCCAACAACAATTTGTGTTGAGGTTGGAGACCATTTCGAAAATATGAATTTGTAAGCTCGTCAAAACCGTGGCTCGGACACTTCCTTAGCATAGACTTATATCTTTCCATGCCCGATTCAAAGGCTCGTTTACTCCTTGCGAAAATACCGAGATAGCCGTCTTAGCCTCCATGAAGCGTGATTGAGGGAAAAGCGTTCAAGAAACTTTTCCTCCAAAACATTCCAATTAGTCATTGTCTCTTGCAATTGATCAAGATACCAATCTTTTGCCTTGCCCACTAGAGAATGAGGAAAAGCCTTTGGAAATATTGCTCTTCTTGGTCTTCGAGACACCCGCTCCCGCGATCTCATAAAACTTGGTAAGGTGAGTGTAAGGGTCTTCATGGTCGTGGCCATGAAATGGACTTACATAGAGAAGTTGAAGCAAGCCCGTTTTCATTTCCTTGCATTTGCTTGTCGGGCAAATTGAGCATTATGGCGAGGCTATTGACACACGGCCCCCGCGGTGATGGTGGTGGTTGATTCTCCGCCATAGTGGTGACTTCTCCAAACACGGGTGGTGTTGAAGAAGTAGATGCTTCTCCTCTTTCTTGCCTTTGCCTAGCTTGTCTTTTTCTTCTTTTAGCACTACTATTAAGTCTCCTAGCCGTCCTTTCAATTTCGGGATCGAAAAGGAGTTGGTCGACCGGAATACTTCCCCGCATAAACTAATTCCTGAAAAAGTCTAGCCACACAAAAGAAACAAAGAGATTAGTAGAAAAGTCTTAAAACACAACTATTGCTATACTAACAACATCAAACGCCAATCCCAAGAACGGCCATTTTGTTGTAGGTTTTCTCGTGAACAAAGTATTTTTAATTATCGATTCCACGAGGTTGGTGCATGTTATAGTCTTTCAATAGAAAATTATGTTTTAAGATGATGTAACCAAAGGGTTTGTTATCTACTCTACTAGAACCATGAGTTTCCAAACAACAACTAAATTAATTCTTTCAAAGAGAGTTATAGTTTGGATTAGAGAGTTTGAGATTGTTTTCAAGTTAAGAAGGCATGTCAAGATTAGTTTCATTGATCTAGTTTCATACATATTCATTTAATCAAGTGATGAACATAATAGATGATTTCTACAAATACATATCCTCTCAATCTTGTAGATTTCCCACCAAGATTGTGAATGTTATCATGTTAATCCTTGCATGATTCCTCACTACAACTATTAGCATGATAATCATTAAGTTCAATATTTTGTAAACTCTAACACACAAATCTATTCCTAGCATTTGTTTATTAGAGGATGAATATCCTAGGTCACTTTGAAATATTCTTTTCCAAGCAAAACTCAAAGCATAAAGATGAAGAACAAAGATATTCAACTATATTAATCATCAACCATGTTCATACACAAATGGATTAATAGAAATACATACTATATAGATCAACTACCTCTAATCTTGACACAAAAAGAGCTTAGCCACTCATTTCCATGGTTGCTTGCTCTCAAGATTGTTGGTAGTGATGATGAAAATCCAAGAAAATCAAGAAGGAAAAGCTATGGTTTTTCTTCCTAAACTTGCCCTAGATTTACAAAAATGAAAGATAATGATGGTGTGTGTTTTCTTGCTTCCTTTACAAGCCAAAAAGATCAGGTGAAGTGATGGGTTGGTGGCTCAAAGGTGAAAGCATGGGCTGTCCTTTTTACGATTTCGGAGATTGAGTAAGTCATGTTGGCCTCATGTCACTGAGCGCGACCAGCATGCTTCCATCACCCAAAATTATCTTCAAAAGAATCATCCCTAAAGCTCTTCAAGTGCCCTTGAATCCAAGCTTGGGAGAATTAGTTAATAAATTCCTACAAATAAGAGTAAAATAAGTTAAATAATATATTTTAAACGAAAACTAAATAAAAAACCTAATTAAAACAAAATACTAAAATAAATATACAAATTAAATAGAAAGACATTGTTAAGGACCACAAAATAATGTACAAAATAACTACAAATTGGTCCTTAACACAGCTCTTACACGGATTTCCAGCCTATCACAAACCCTAGAATTTTCTCAAAATTTTCTCAAAGTTGGCAAACTCGTGTTCTACTTTCCTGCCACTTTCAGTCACTTTTAAGCATTCCATTGTGATCCTGAGGTAAGTCTGAGTAAGTAAGCATCATTATACATGACCATAATACGTTGAAACATGTCATATGAACTGCTCCGATTTGCATTTTTCTTTGAATTCGTGTTTTACATTTGAGTGTGTTTTGCTTGCAACTAATGTTTCTAATATGTTTATAGCATGATATAGAACAGATCTGGGCAGTCGTTTGAAGTTTTCCATGGCTTAGTCGCTAGTTGCCATTGTTAGGCATGAACTGGAAGAGCTTTGTATCTGTAGTTCTAGGCCGATTCAGAACGAACTAACACCACCAATCGATTCGTAGCCCTTGAATTAGGGGGATAGGGTACCTTTGTTGCATTCATATTTGATTAACACTTACATATTTATGAGTCCAGCAGTATGAATGGATGTATCACCGCTCAGCGATTCACCTTGTGTGCGCTATGTCATTCTCTCTATCAGGTCGTGGGTTCAAACCCCACCTTTTGTTCTTTTGTTTTTATTATTTGCTTTGCAGGTTTCCAAATCTCCAGAAGTAACGCCTCCAAAAGCTCCAGCTTCTGGGTCCTCTCCAGCACTAGAAGCTCCAGCTCCTAGGACTCCCCAGTACCAGAAGCTCCAGCTTCTGGGTCCCCAGCGCCAGAATCCTCCAGAAGCTCCAGCTTCTAGATGTCCCCAGATGAGAAGTCCCCATAAGCTCTAGCTTCTGGATGTCCTAGATTCAGAGTCTCCAGAAGCTCCAGCTTCTAGACCCTTTCCAGCACCAGAACCCCCAGAAGCTTCAGCTTCTGGGCGCCTCCAGCAGTAGAACCTGTAGAAGCCACAATTTCTGGGCACGCACAGCAAAATACACACCAGAAACTCCAGTTTCTAGATACCTACAGTACTCCCACTCCCATAAGCCCCAGCTTTTGGGATAGCTTCTGCCAGAAGCACGTTTTTGGTTTCTTTCATATTTTTATTTATTTTCTGCTTTTCTTTTTCTTAAAAAAATAATTAATTAATTTAATTAGTAATTAGGTTAATTAGATAATTTCACAAATATTTTTCTTTTAACCAATTAATTAATTTAGGTTAGTATTCACTAATTTTTTCTCTTAATTAATTAAAATCAACTAGAACTACGTTGTTTTCACATAAACTCTAATTTTCAAAAACACCAAAAATATTAGGACTAGTTTTCTCTTCTGCTATTTATTTTTTCTTGCATTTTAAATTCTAGAAATGATGTATAGGTTGCAAGTTGTTTTCATGTAATAGCGTAGGATTTTATTTTCCGCATTTTACTTTCCGCACCTCCTATTATGTATCTGCCCCAAAGCCATGTAATAGCGTAGGACCCTTTATATTTCCGCAATTTACTTTCCGCACCTATTAAACTGCTAGTAACTAGGCGTGTATGGCAAGATAAAATCAACATAGATCACTAATCACAAGATAAATATCTGAAAACAATACACCCTTCTCACACATGCACCCCCTAAGGTATCCTCTCTCGTTACCTTATAAATGGTCAAGTCCCTCGAACGTAGGGGTATCTTAGCACGGTTGCCTACGAAGTATCATCATAGTCCCTTCGACTTAAAAGATCATAGTCTCTCGATGTTGCCTACGAATACATCATCTAGTCCCTCGGTTGTTGCCTACGAAAAGTGATGATCGTCCCTACGAATGTGCTAGGATATCCCTACAAGTTGCCTTTTATGACCATCCGATGTCCCTTCGAATGTCCCTTTACATCCAACGAATAAAGTTACCTACTAACTAATGGTATGGATAGCTTTATTCTAAAGGAAAGCAAAATAACACGGAAATGACCGTTCTGAGTAGGTAATAAGTCTCTTTTGCTTGCTCAAATTAAAACATCTTTTTACACCTCACACTTTTCTTCAAAACACTTTGTATACGTTCCAGCGTGAATCATTACAAAGTCCTTTTCCAAAACAAAACATTTCCAAACACTTCGTATACATTCCAGCGTGAATCATTACGAAGTCAAAGCGAAATGCCTTTTCAAAAATCTTTTCAAACACACGCACACACACAAACAATTAAAGTGAGCTAAATCAATTAAGAGCCCGTAGATAACTACGGATGGAAAGGGTGCTAACACCTTCCCTTTTCATAACCAACTCCCTTACTCAGAATCTAACAAAGGTCTTTTCCTGTTCTTTTCGCCTTCCCTTAATTGGATAAAAGAAAAGTTGGCGGCGACTCTTGCTATCCGCAACATTTGCGAACAAACGCAAAACAAATAAGTCAGTTCTCCCACCGTGTTACAGAACTGGCGACGCTGCTGGGGAAAATAAAGAGAGTTTACCTTAGGGTCTAGATCACTTAAATTGTTTGACTTGTATGCTTTACTTTTAAGGGCTGCTTGGGTATTATACTTGTAGGGGATCCTACACCCGGATCCAGGTTTCCTTAGGTAAGTAACAATAAATCATCGCGACCGTTAGGCGTATATCGAAACGGTCAACATGATGGCTACGTTAGTGCGACACTTTGGATGTCCCGATGCTCCTCGTGTTCAAGTTGAGAAAAGTATTTGGCGTCTGCGTGGTGTCATCAACACTAACTCAACTTCTAGAACCCTAATTGACCCATCTTGGCCATTAGAAGGTAGTGAGATGGCCGACTTTGGTGTAGACTGAGGTTGGTTGATACTCGATGCTACGCTCATTAAGATTCGACTTTCGGGATGTTTTGGTCGACCACTTGGTAGTCGTATTGAAATAAAGCCTACGATAAAGATCAATGATATGAGATTCCTAGAACCTGATTACTATTATAGGACAGGATGAACCCACTCAAATTTTGGTAGGGTAGACACTTATACCTCATGCAAGCCTTAAACCTAGGGCTATTGTGTGATTTGCTTGTGCTTGCTATTTGCCTAAACATGACATCATGACATCATAACATCGCATCATTATATCATTTCTAACTATTTCAAGGACCTAGAAATTTATCTTTGTTCTAATTTGTAGAATTATGGCTTCCAGGAAGACTATCCGAATCAACTTCATGGGTATACCTTCTCAACTCAAAGAATTAGTTTCAGAAGTTCCTGATCATGCTCAGTTCATCAAGAGACATGGTCATTTGCTTGACTTGCTTATCTCCGGTTTTGAAGAAGATATGATGCACGTCGTATTCCAGTCCTTCGATCCGAAACATCACTACTTTACATTCCCAGATTATTAGTTGGTACCTACATTGGAAGAGTTCTCTAAGATACTTGGGATACCTATCCTTGATCAAATACCATTCACCGGTTCAGAAAAAGTTTCGAAGTACGAAGACATGGCATCAGCGTTACATCTAAAGCGATCAAACATTGAAGCTAATTGGGAAACAAGAAGTGGAGTTAAGGGTTTACTTGCCAAGTTTCTAATAAAGAAAGCTCGAGAATTCCTCAAAGCTATGAGCTTCCATGCATTCGAATACATTTTAGCCTTGCTAATCTATGGCTTGGTGTTATTTCCTAATCTAGATCATTTCATAGACGTGAATGCCATCAAGATATTCCTCACTCGTAATCCTGTGCCTACCTTACTTGGGGACGTTCTCCACACTCGTACTGTCAAAAGACAAGGAAATCTCATGTGTTGCGTACCGTTACTTTCCAGGTGGTTTATTTCGCACCTTCCTTAAACAGTAATGAAGAACGAGCAAAGATTGAAGTGGTCTCAAAGGCTGATGTCACTCTTTCACTCGGATATCCGTTGGTGTCTCTTTTCTCAAAAGGACTTCACTTTCATTTAGCGTTGCGGGGAATTCCCTAATGTACCACTCTTTGGCATAAGGGGAGGTATCACTTACAACCCTTCTCTAGCTCTACGTTAGTTTGGTTATGCTCGAAGAGATGGTCCTCATGATATGCTTCTCCAAGACATTGTGTTTGACTACAACAACAATCTCCAAAATTACCGTCGAAGATTTGTACACGCTTGGGGCAAGGTAAAGAAGACTGATACCAAGACTTTGGGACACAAAAATTCCATTCCTTGGGAACCTTACCTCAAACGGGTGCGAGCTCGAGCTCAAAACCTCATGATGCCATTTACACCTATGCTGCCAGTGATTATGGAACCTGTTGCTATAGGTGACGAATCCTATACTGTTCTCCATCCAGGCATGCCTACTGATTTTGAAGACTTGAAGAGATCCTGGATTCAGCTTAAAGAAGAAAGGGATACGTTCGAAGCCCAGTGTTATGCAAGCGAAAAAAAGGTATTAAAGTTGACAAAGCTACTTAACGAGGAGCGAAACATCAACACCTACTTCAACACCAAGAGGAAGCGCCCATGGGAGACCTAAAGCTGTAGGAATTTATTCTTTATTTGTTTAAACTTTCTTTTGTACTCGCTAAAAATAAACTAATAAAAAGTTTGTTTGTGCTTGTCTAACAAATTTAAATTCCTAAGGTCCTTGAAAACATTGCATTGCATTGCATAAACATCGCATATCATGGCATGACATTTCATAACAGGTACATTGAAGACCGGTTTTCTTATTCTCTCGCTGTTTATTTCAGCAGAAATGGCTCTTGAACAGACTGTCAAAGATCTCCAGGCTCAAAATGCTCAATTCCAGGAGATGTTCACTAACTTGGTCCAAGGCCAGAAGGATCTAAAGAAGCTCATTACCAGAAAGAAGAAGACCATCGGTATCCTCAACATGGGAAGATAGCACAAGGGTCCAGCTAGGGTGGTCAGCCGATTTGAAATCTCATACAAGAGCGGTGAAACTGAGGGAAGTGTCAAGAACAGTAAAGGAAGCCATCATGGGTCTGAAAACGAAGATGAAGACTATGTGAGCGAGCAGTATCCTCCCGACGACGACAAGTACAAGCAACTTGAAGACCGTCTGAATGCTGTGGAAAATCTGAAAATGTCTGGGCTGAATTTTGATGATCTGAGTCTTGTCCCTGGCGTGGTAATTCCCCGAAAGTTCAAAGTTCCTACCTTTGCCAAGTACGATGGCATCTCTTGCCCAAAACTACACTTGGAGTCCTATGTTCAGAAGATTCATCCTCATACTGAAGACAGGAAACTATGGATCCATTTCTTTCAAAAAAGTTTATCCCGAACACAGTTAGAGTGGTATTATCAGCTAGAGAATACTCATATTCACACTTGGAATGATTTAGCAGATGATTTCTACAAGCAGTACCAGTACAATGCCGAATTAGCACCTACTCGCATGCAGCTACAGAGCATGTCTATGGGTCGTGATGAGAAGTTCAAAGAGTATGCTCAGAAATGGAGAGATCTAGCAGGAAGAGTGCAACCACCCTTGTCCAATAGAGAGTTGGTTGATATGTTCATGGGAACAATGACAGGCCCATTCTTCAATCATCTGATTGGAAACTCTTCGGCCGGATTCACCGAGTTGATATTCACAGGCGAGGGCATCGAAGCTGGAATCAAGAGTGGGAAAATACAGGTAGAATCATGTTCAAATGTTGCGAAGAGATTTTTTGGTGGTAAGAAAGAAGCCAATGATGTGTATGGTCAGAAGGGCCGTGACAAAGCTGATCGTACTCAATCTGTGGGGGCAGTCATGATCTCTAATCCTACACCAGCGCAAACTCAATGAGACAACGCGCATAGCCAGAACGCGTCACGAAGACAGTTTACGAAGATCAACATGCCGTTGTCACAAGCATTACAACACATGTTGAAAGCATAGCTGATTACTTTGAGGGATCCTCCTCAACACGTCAATACTCCGTCTCTAAAGTACACTTCTAATGCAAGGTGTGCATACCACTCCAACAGCCCAGGGCACGACACCAACAACTGTTGGGCTCTAAAGAACAAGATTCAAGACATGATTGAAGCAAGAGAAATTGAATTCGATCCTCCTGTTAAAACTCCGAACGCAATCAACGCACTAATGCCTGACCATGGTAAAGGTTCCAATGCTATTGACAAAGACTCATATGTTTATGATGTGAACAAGCTGACAATTCCTCTGATGACTGTCAAGAAAGATTTGCTGCAAGCCGGTGTATTTCCAAGATGCCCTGATGATTGTCGTTGGTGTGCATCTGAATCTGACGGATGTGCTTGGTTGAAGAGGCGTATTCAACGCATGATGGAAAACCGCGAAGTACTATTTCTAAAACCTCCCTCCGTGGAGAATCTGTGCGAAGATATTTCTAAGGATTTAAAGATTGAAGATGTAAGTGAAACAACCGGCTGAACATCATCCGATAACTATATCAATGAAGTCGCCATCGAACGTTTTTTATCTCACAAAAGGAGAAAGGTGAACGCATCGCGAAAACCTGAAAGGGATAAGGCACGGTCTTGCGACCGAGAGATAGGGTAAGGGAATCTATTACGCGAAGGGAAGGTATTAGCACCCCACGCGCCCATAGTACTCTACGGTATCCACTTCTACTTTCTATCTAATGGGTGTGTTTAAATCTATTTACTACTTAATTGCCATAACTGTATGCTAAAAGAGAATGCATGTGAAAGAAAGTAAAATAAAGAAAACACGGGGAAAAGAAGGAAGTATTTACAAAGTTTGCTCGATCGAGCCCCGTGACAAGATGCCTACGTATTCCCGCGTGCAATGGGAAAGTCAGAGCGCCGTAGTTCGGCTCACATGTTTTGATGGGTTATGTGTTTTTTAATTATGAAAATAATTTAAAAACAAAAGAAAACCCGTAGGCAAAAAGTTTGCATTTGGTTGGTTGTTTTTACCTTAGAAAAGGAGTTTGAACCATTGGTAAGTGTTTTAATTTGCAAATGAAAAAGAAAACAATTTTTAGTTTTATTATATGCATGGATGCAAAAAGAAACTGAAAAACAAACAAGGGAAACTATCTAATGCTATCCCTAATGTCATCATGCATGGATTACATCCTAAGGTCTAACTCGAATCACTAACTAAGGTAGAGTCGAGAGAATCCTAAAGGAACATGCAAAGGTTTACTACCTAGATCTATGTCTATCTCGAATCACCAGCTAGAATGGAGTCGAAGATGACGAACAGGAGGGAAAATGTTTACAACCTAAGTCTATGTCCATCTCGAATCACTAACTAAAGTAGAGTCAAGACGACAAAAGGATGAACAAGCAAGTGCTTTGGACACACAAACAATGCAATGCAAACAAACAAATGGCACACAAGCGCAGGAAAAGGAGGAAGTCCCATAGCCTCGACAGTAACGAGCATACCGTGAGTCAACCAGGAGCCGACACATCCAATTCCTGTTGAAGAGCAAATGGTGCGAGTTCTGCAATAAATGCGAACCCCAAGAAAGCGTGGAGAGTCAGAATAGGGAACTCTTGCCACTTTTATTATTGACTCGATAAAGGAAGCAACACGATTCGCGTGTGCTGAGCTGACACGGACTAGAACTGTGTGGGGGTTGGTTACGGACCCTATCTTCCGGCTTGCCCATATATCAATGACTCGATAGCAGGAAATATAAAAAGCGGGACTTCGCTTAGTGGTACCACGTCGGGCGTCCTAACCACTCTGACCTATGCAAGCACAAATGTAAACACTTCAGAATTACCTCCCTATGCGATGGAAGATTTAAAACAAACCAAACACAATTAGCAAACGAATTGCCTAAACGGTCTTTAAATAAACATGAGGGTTCTGAACATGCTCCAACTTGAAGCCCTTCATGCATCTCTATTCCTACTTCTCATGGCAAAAGAAAGTCAAAGCCCTACTTCTCATGATATCTAGGAAAGTGTAAGAGAATGCAATAAATAAAATAGAATAAATACCGACGGATATTAAATCAAGAAACGCAAGCTAAGCAATACTCCGGAAAACGTCGAGTAAACTGCCATCAACAAAGCAATAATAAGAAACAGCTCGATCAATATAATCCGCAAGGTGATATCGTGCAACATGCGTGTAGCAAACAAGTCCTCATAACAATCGAACACACGCACAAAGGTACATATCCGACAAAACAACGAAATATGTGTTTCTCGAAATATGAGAAAACACAAAGCAAAACGCGATAAAACGCAAATGTAACCATGGGAGAAGTGGTATGTCAGTGTACCACAATTAGGTACCTAACCAAAACATCCTCAATGTACCTTGCACAAGTCAACAAACATGTCAAAAATAACAAGGAAGCGGAAATATAATTGCATATTCACATCACATGTCAAAATATGATCCAAAGGTGAAGAAATGGAATGTAAATGTGTATAGCAACATAAGAATGGAAAACCGGCAGCAACACACATAATGCAAAACAACTCATGAACAATATCAAATCGAGCTAAGTCCATTACAATAGTTCTCAAATGCAACTATATTAGTTCTACCATGAGATGCTAATTATATGACTCAATTAAGGGTTCTAAACCAAAGCGCCAACTATCTAAACATACCAACATATTAGTCAAGAGGTTAGTTGAGGGTTAGAACAATTATTAGACATTATATACAAAGAAAATCAACACCACAAGTGTATGTGTGCGTAGTGTACAAAAAGGTTCACTCCGACACCTTTCGAGTCCAAAAATCACCATTAAGGATAAATATGAAAAGTGAACCAAAACATAAGGCACAAGCTAATGAAAACAATCAAAATAATTTATCAAAAATATCGGAAGCTATGCACACGCGCACGGTCTCAAAAATGCAAATGGTTCGATCAAATCTCGTTCAAAAATACAATTTTCGCACAAAAGTCAGAAGCTCCCATAATTGACCGAAACATGTCCAAATCAAGAAACCGTTCGCGTGGAGAGCTTAGAATGGCTCGAGAAACATGATTTACATTAAGAAAAGTCGAAAAAACTCATTACGGATCAAAAGTTAGAGCCAAAACAAATATTATGTCCAACTTTATCAATTTTCAAGTGTCATGTTATTTTCCACCAAACTCAAATAAACTTGTTTCCAATGTGTTTTTGTAGTATTTAGATGAATAAAAATGCAAGTGTATGTGATGTCATGTGCAAGTGATACACACTCAATGCAAATACTACCTAAATGCTATGCAAACATGTAAGAATGTTGAAAGAAATTAGATGTGCAAAGTGGTAAAGTGTTGTGAAAAGTGAAATTTCAACATATTTTCATGTCATCAAAGTTGAACAACACCACATCAAATTAATTCAACTATCCTACATGCAAATGCATGGATATGCAAAGATGCAATTTATGTCACAATGTATGAAAATTCAAGTGTGTGTATGTGAGTTGTGTGCAATGTATAGGTGTAGTGCAAGTGTACCTAAAAACTAGGTGTTAGTTCCTACATTTCAACATAATTTCAATGCACAAAATAAGCCTCAAATTAATGATTCAATGCATGTCAAAGAATTTACATATTACTTGATGCATGATCATATAATTAGTGATGCAAAATGCTCACATCAAGTACCTAAATACAATGCAAAGTCACAACACAAGTGTAGGTGTGTGTAGTGTGTAGAAAGTTTGACACCGACACCTTTAAGGCTCCAAAAACGGATCATGATCAATGAATTCGACAAAACAAATGCTATAATCGAATCCACACGAATTTGCAAGGAATCTCAATATTCAATTTCAAGAAATTCAACAATTGAAAAATCGATTGAAATAAGCACTTAAGTAAATAAGCACTTACTTGTACTTGAAGCTTTGAGTTAAAATTGATGAGGAAAATCTTGTAATTCTCCAAGAAAATACCAAATCAAAGTTGAATTGATGATAATAAGAGTGGAGAATCTTGAATCCTGGGAGAATCAATGAAGAGGAAAACTTCAACTCTTCACTTCGACACCATAAACGCTCTTCAATGTTCTTGATTGATGAAAAAATTGATTTGATCCTTGAGAATTGAAGGGGAATAGAAGAGTATGGGGTTGTACCGGAGAAAGAGAGAAGAAGAAGAAAAAAATAAGAAAAGTTTTCCGGCGCGGTGGTTTTGGAATTCCGGTGGTGGTTGTTGGTGGTTTGAGGTGGTTGTGCAACTTTGAGTTGAGAGAGAATTGAGAGAGAAAAGTGAGAGCTCTTGGGTCAAATTTAACAAATGATTCTCTCTACCAATTTTGTGAGTGGTAAAATATATTTATAATATGAAAAATTGGGCTTTGGAGTGTCGGATCCACAATTAAGTCCTAATCGCGATTATCAAAATGATTTTCGTACACAATCCAAAACAGCCTAATCCGTGCGGAATTTGAAGTCGGAATGTAAACAAAAGATGTCCAGAACGCGATTTTGCTTGCGTGAATCAAAATTTCGACGCAATCAGATGAACGGTCAAGGTCATATGAATTTTTAAAGTTTCAGTTGGCGTCGGCGATGCAGAATTCTCAATGCCCTCTTCGGGGAAAATGCCTCGAACGAGGATCTTCTGATCAAAATTTGCAATTGAGTGTTTCAGAGACAACCAAAGCTAACAAAATTTGTGAACTTTTGGCACTGGTCCCATCTTGTTTCGATAAAAAACAAGTGAAATATGATTTTTTGAAGTTCGCGTACCAGATGAAAATTGCTCGGTCCAGCTCAACATTGTGTCCGAAGAATAAAAAACTGGTCTTAAACAGTGAGGAATCAGCTCCCGAGTTATAAATGAAAGTTGTAGAAGGATTTAATACGGAATTTTAGAAATTGGTCCCGCTCAGTTTCGAGTTTCCAGCTAAAAGATATGAACTTTTTAGTGGGCAGAACACACGGTTCAACACTAAAATTCAGTTTAATCCTCTTAAGAAACTGAATTTTTCGGGGATCTTCCTCACATAATTTGCTTCCGGCTTTCAAACAAAAATTGTAGATAAAAATGAGAGGGACATGCCAGTCAGAATTCATCAGAAAATACTTGACGAGCTGTGAGATACACCCTCTGGAGTGCCCGAAACACACCGAAAACCCAAAATCCACTTTATTGAGAAATAAGCGAATGAATTCATTTTCTTGACGAAATGACCTCCAACCTGAATAGATAAACTGGAGGACATATTGATATGATTCCAAAGATTGTGGAACCAAGCCAAAATAGCTTCCTGACCAAAAAATCTTGCAAATAGCCGTACGAACCGAGAAACATTGATTCTTGGCTCAAAATGATCTGAGATAGCTGAAACACGCCGTTTCTTTCGTACTTGAGATGTTTTGAACCTAGTAACCCCATGATCAATGATATGCATGCACCTATATTTATGTTTATGCAATCGAATTATAAGCTAGAAATACGGAAAAGAAGAGGGCGAATTTTGGGGTACAACAGTAAGCAAAGTCGTACCAGAAGTCTGGGATACCTTGGGGCAGCCAAGTGGAAAGTTCGATTTCATGGTTAAGTACACCGCTCCTGAAAGCTATAAGATTCTTATCTAAGATGTCAAGGCAATCGGATGGCGAGACGATTTCCCATAAGACTATGCTGATGTGAATACAATAAGGATCACCTCTGTCGATCCTGTGCCTAGAGCGGCACCTCTCATCATTACTTCTCCTAGGATAATTCCATATTCCACTGACAAAGTGTCATACCCCATTTTTTGACCTAATACCACCTTACATTTGCATCACTGCATCACTAACAGTTCAGAACAAAATAGATCGTGTGTGGCTTCTAGAAGTCAAAATCAGGGTTTCATCAAAATTTCATCTATTCAAGATGTGATAAATTAGGATTTGAGTTTCCACTCACCTCAAATGATCTATCTTAATCAATCATCAACAGTTGATCTTCAGATTCCCAACTTTTTCTCATGATCTATCAAGAATCGACCAATTAGGGTTTTATCAAGGATAGGGAATCACTGACTTTCTGATCAATGAATGACCTTTTTGCTTGGAGATTGATCTTTATATCTTTAATGCAACATCTGGACCTAATTTCTTGATTCAAAACATCACAGAAGTTCACATTTTTCATCAGTCAATTTCTGGATCATCTAATAAAAATTCATCTGCACAGAAAAGTCAAACTTTGACTTTTGGTCAACTTTTTCAAAACAAAACTTTTTCAATCATCAAAATACTTCAAATGATCCATCATGATCATAAAAAATCAAGAAATATGGAAAAGTCAACAAAAAGTCAAAATTTCCAACACAGAGAAAATTTTTCAAGTGTTAGAAATTTCATGTTTTTTCCTACTTTCATGGCAATTTTTCACATAGTTCCATTTGGAATTAGAAACAACTCAAAATATGAAAGTTGTATCCCTTGTTACAAGCTTTCCAAAATGTCCAAGAACTTGCAAAACCATTTTGTCTAGCTATACTTTTGATTTGGAAACATAGAGCTCCAAAAGCCATGAATTTCAAGTTCATACTTCAAAATTATAGGTCATTTTTTGCATTTTCTCCTTCTAGATGCCTTGTCATCACTTAGAGGCAGCTAGTAACTGATAAATATCAGTTTGAATGATTGAAGATAGGATTGGATCAAAGAAGAAAACTTAACCATGGTTAAAGGAAGTAACTTTTGCATTAAATGCAAAAGATTCCATTATGACCTCTTAACCAAGTTGCAAGTTTCCTTCAATGATAGCTTTGCCAAATCATTCAGTTTCCTTGGCCTATAAATAGAGGTCATTTCCTAAAATTCAAACCACACTAAAGCTATGCAAAACAAGCTTTCACTCTTCTTTCTTGAATTCTAAGTTTCATAGTTCAAAGTGAGGAATTTTTGCAATTTGTGATTCTTGCAAAATCTGAGAGAAACTTGGTGTCTAACATGTCTTAAACATCAAATATAACTTGTTTGAAACTTAAAATCAACTTAAGAACAACTGAAAATCAGAATTGCTTTTCAAAGTTTCAAAACTTGCATATGATGCCTTAACATCCAAACTGATAATTTGCTCGAGCTAGTCTTGATTTTATCATTTGAACATCATCTATACACTTCATATGAATGATCCAAGTCTTCATCCCTGACCTGTAACACCTCTAAACCACGAATTCGAAGTTCACTTCAAGCAAATGCATTTGGACTTGGGTGGAGTAGTTCAGACCATTTCAAAGCAAGCATAGTGATCAAACACCTTCCATAAGGTTCAGTGGTGCTCTAGCCATCATCAAACATCAACTGGAAACACTCTAAGAAGGATTTCGATTTCAGTTTGAAGAGGTAAGTCACTCATACTTCGAACTCTATGATTCATGCATTCCAGTTCAAAAAACGCTTGGCCGTTTTGTTTCTGCACCTTCACTGATTGTTAACCCTCAATCAATTGATCAATTCCATGGCCATACACGATTTCACTTTGAATTTTCAGAATTAGGGTTCTTAGTGTTCTGGAAAAATTAATCATCTTAAACTGAAAATAAATGAAATTAACCACCACCATCATGTTCCTGGTTAAATTTCGAGCAAGTTTAATGTTTACATCATTCAATTTCATCAAGAAACGAAGAATCTGGGATTGGATGAAGATTGGATGAAGAGGAAGAACATTGCGCGCATTTTCTTATTTTCCAGAAATTCAAATATTTGTTTTATAATATAATAACATGGAATGAGATATATGAACGGATGTATTACGCCCAACAGCTCATTCTTAGTCCTTTGCCTTGCCTTGCCCAATGGTCCTGGGGTCGAATCCCCTTGGGACCATTTTGTCACTTTTTCTTTTCTTCACATTTTTTTATCAAACTTCAATACTTTCAAAAACCAATCAAAACTTCTCATTTTGAGATGATTTTTTGCACACTTGTCATTTAATATACCTATTTTATGATGATGTCAAAAAAATCCAAAAATATTTTCTTTTGATTATATTTTCATTGAGCCGAAAACGAGACATTTTAAGGTATTCTTAAGTACTTCAAAGATGTTCTTTTCAAACTTTCGAAACTCGAAACTTTTTCAAACTTCTTGTGGATATATTTCATCTTTCAAAAACACTTTCAAGATCTTTTCAAAACATTTCAAAACATACTTACACACCTTTTTTTCCATGATCGACTCGATTTGAAGATAAAACCGAACCCGTTTTTCCTCGAATTTCTTAATCGATCGTGGGCCTCCCTCACGGTGTAAGTCCCAATTCTTTTTATGTACATAATTATTTCCTTGTACATATCCAATTCTTTTTATGTACATAATTATTTCCTTGTACATTAATACAATCATCTTTGTAAATATTCAAGTATAACAAACCTCGTTCGTTTGTTTTCATTCGCTTGTCTATACACCGATTCCATTGGTATCAAGAGAGGAATTATTCCCGGTGAAACTTCTCTTAAAACCAATGGGCCTCCCTTACGGTGTAAGTCCCAACCCTCCTATGCACATACACATTTCCTTGTACATAAATATCCCTTCGTGTACATATTCATTCCCTTGTACACATTCAAACTCGTAAATAACCAAGTTACGCTTGCTTTAAACGCTCGTTTTATACACTTGTTTATATTTCCTTCATAAACTCCTGTGAATACATTACACACTTGTTTATATAACTGTCTAGTTATAACATAACAAACTAGTATAACAATTAGATCCCCTGCAGAGATAGCCTCCTCTTGGGCTTTGTACAAGATAACTCATTCATCTGAGTTCAGCCTCCTCTTAGGCTTCAATTAAGAAAACTCATTTACTGAGTTTAGCCTCCGCTTAGGCTTCATATAAGACAACACTCCCATTCAGAGTTAGCCTCCTCTTGGGCTTCGTTCAAAAGAACTCCTCATTGAGTTTAGCCTTCTCTTGGGCATCAAACAAGAAATAGACCAGGAAATCTCTCAACAGCCTCCTATTGGGCTTCCAATACAAAGAATCACCCGCGCTAGGATAGAACCCTGAGAGTATGATTTCCCGGTGAAATCACTCTTGAAATCCTAAGAGGATGGTTTCCCGGTGAAACCACTCTTAAAGCCAAAGCCAGCCATACCCTATAGCTTCCTCTTGAGCTTCATACAAGGACCCTCGATGACCCTCGGAATGCCTTCTCTTGGGCTAACAATACAAGGACCCTCGATGACCCTCTGAATGCCTCCTCTTGGGCTTACAATACAAGGACCCATGGGCTTCTTAAAAGCATCCCTTAATCCAATCAATTTCTCCTCGAGATTTAGACATCTATCATCTCCATGGAAGAAGCATCTCATCTATCACATCACATACAATCAAAAACTTTTCAAACTTTTTTCAAACAAAAAACATCTCTTAAACGTAAGTGGTAACGCTTGTACACTCAAGCAAAACACCCAATGCTTACAATTAAAAGATTCAATCATTTTTCAAACATCTTTCTTAACTCGTAAGTGGTAACGCTTGTACACTCAAGCAAAACACCTATAACTTACGATGAAATATTTAATCAATCAACCTTTCAAAACTTTATGTGATGAAATAGATTAGATATATTTTTCATTAAGATGACATTTGTCTTTGTCTCTTAATAACGTCCCGTTGCTTCCACTAGCATAAGTGGGAACTACGATTGCTCTGACTTTCTCAACATCCTTTTGAGAATACGTAGGCACAAGGTCTCATCCTTGGCGAGCAAATTTCTTTCTCCCTCAAACCAAACAATCCATAGATCCCTTTAGATCCGAGCTACAAATGCTCTGATTCCCATTAAGGGATATGTATGCAGAAGATCCCAATGATCTTTGCGAGCACAATAATAACAAAACATAGGATCCCACATAATCTATCTTTCTTAAAATCCAAAGGAGAAACTTTCCCAATCATAGAAATAGCAATTTAAAACACACAAACATATCAAACATATTCATATATAAAGCTATAGATAACTATATATATTTAGGGTGTTCCATCTATTCCCTTTATATAACAAACCTCCTTGCCCGGAATCTCCCCAATACGTTGCGTCTAGTTCGTGCTAGTCGTAATGCATATCATATCAATTGAGGGTATTGCAGCTTTCCCCTTTTTCATAATCATTTTTCTTGTGTTGGAAATAATAAAGCTTGATGCTCGCGGCATCTTTATAAACAAATCAAAAGAGTAAATTGTTTCGAGCCAGAGAATCCGAATTCAGATTCGATTCCCTAGCGCGTCACTTTTTAACGTGAACACAAAGCTATACCTTGGAATTATGGAGCTGAAGTTTACTATCATGGCGTCAAGCAAGAACCTTTAACTAGTGAAGACATTGCAGTTGAAACTACCAATCCTAACGTCGGCAACATCATCGGATCAAGCAAAGTAACTCGAATTGGGAGAGTATTTTCTCCAGAGATCTCTCCTCCAAAAGACACTGCTACGCCAGTTCGCATTCCAGCTATCGAACCAGTTCCCGAAGCTAGAGGGAAAGAACCAGTAACTCATCCTGCTCAGACAGAAGTACCAAAGAAAGTTGCTAAAGACACCTCCAAGCAAGAAATGTAGGAAATTCTGAAGATCATCAAGAAGAGCGACTAAAACATCGTGGAACAGTTGGGACAAACTTCGTCCAAGATATCCATGCTAGCTCTACTATTGTGCTCTAAGGCTCATGCTAAAGCCTTAGTGAAGTTTTTGAAGAACGCTCACATACCGCAAGACACTACCGCTGATCAATTCGAAGGTTGTATCTCTAGCCTAACCGTCAACAATGGTTTAGGCTTCTCTGATGTTGATTTAACTCCTGCCGGAAGGAAACACAACAAAGCCTTGCACATCTCCGTTGAATGCAAGGGTACTACATTGTCTCACGTGTTGGTGGATACTGGTTCTGCTCTGAATGTTCTGCCAAAGAGCGATTTCGACCGACTTGATGTTGAAGGAGTGGTCTTGAGGCTCAGCGATATAATTGTAAGAGCTTTTGACGGTTCTAAACGAACAGTGTTTGGAGAGCTCATCCTACCTGTTAAAGTCGGTTCCTAGACTTTTGACTCTACTTTCTTTGTCATGGACATCCGTCCAGCTTACTATTGCCTACTTGGACGCCCTTGGATACATGGGGCAGGCGTTGTTACCTCTACCCTACATCAGAAGCTGAAGTACCCAATGAAGGGGAAGATTATTACAGTATGCGGTGAGGAAGAATATATGGTAAGCCATCTGCAGTCATTCTGATACCTCGAAATGGAAGGAGAAATCGTTGAAACTCCTTGTCAAGCTTTTAAGTAGTTCCAATAGTCATGCCTGTTGACTCTCCTGTCACTCCTGAAGTTACTAGAGTTCCACCGAAAATGGCCTCACTGAAAGACGCCCAAGTTGCAGTTGAAGAAGGAGGTTGTACTATTTGGGGTCAGTTCCCCGATCTCCCGTTCAAACTTGACAAGACTGGTTTAGGCTTCACTACCAAAGGTCAGAAGATGATACGCCGCGAACGTGTCGGCAAGCCTCCTTTCCTCATCAGCAAGAACGGAGTCCATGCCATAGAAGATGACGACAGCGACTTCAACATCAGCAACTGGATTTTCCCAACTCCAAACAATGGACTTAGCAATTGGAAGACTGAAGACGTCATACCAATCTCCTTTAGACAGGAGTAATTGCTTTTTTTTCTGTTATGCTTTTCATTTTGTATTACATTCAGACAATGAACTTTAAAGCCTAGTTCCTTGCCTGGGGCATCACGGCTCATTTGTGAGGGTTATTATTTGTCATTTGCATATTTTCATTCAATAAAATCATTGGACTTTTGCATTCAAATACTTTACTCTTTCCTTTCTTTTACTTTACTACCCCTTCAAAAAGCTATGTGTTCTTACACACACCCACGTGGTACACTGCAGATTCACTCTGAATCTCGTCGATAACAGCTTTGTTATTGCTAAATATGACTTCAATAATCTGATCTGCCAAGCCGGAAGACGAAGGTGAGGAAGATTGTGAAGTGCCAGGAGTACTTTTCAGATTGCTACAGTAAGAAGAACAGGTTATACAACCACACGAAGAGCCAGTCGAGGTTGTGAATATGGGTACTGACGAAGAAAGAAAGGAAATTAATATTGGGGCAGGTCTTGAGAGCAGTGTCAAGAAGAGATTGGTCCAGATGCTGCGAGACTATATCGAGATTTTTGTTTGGTCTTACGAAGACATGCCAGGTTTAGACATTGACATTATGGAACACAGACTACCAACGAAAGAAGGCTTTCCCCCCGTGAAGTAGAAAGTTCGTCGTATGTGTCCTGAGATGTCAGAGAAAATCAAAGGAAGTTATGAAATAGTTCAATGTTGGTTTCCTAGCCGTTACTTCTTATCCATAGTGGGTTGCGAACGTGGTACCCATACCTAAGAAGGATGGTAAAGTTTGAATGTGTGTGGACTACAGAGATCTTAACAGAGCAAGTCCGGAAGACGATTTCCCACTTCCTCATATTGATGTACTAGTTGACAACACCGCTCAACACAAGGTTTTCTCTTTCATGGATGGTTTCTCCGGTTACAACCAGATCAAAATGGCTCCCGAAGACATGGAAAAGACTACTTTCATTACACAGTGGGGCACATTCTGCTACAAGGTCATGTCGTTCAGACTGAAGAACGTTGGCGCCACATATCAGCATGCTATGGTAGCTTTGTTTCATGACATGATTCATCACTAGATAGAGGTCTACATCGACGAAATGATATCTCGATCACAGACTGAAGAAGAACATCTCGATCATTTACGAAAGTTGTTCGATAAACTGAAGAAGTACAGACTAAGACTTAATCCCAACAAATTCACCTTCAGAGTCAGGTCCGGTAAACTCCTGGGATTTGTTGTCAGTGGTAAAGGTATTGAAGTTGACCCTGCCAAGGTTAAAGCTATTCAAGAAATGTCAGCTCCCCGTACCGAAAAAGAAGTCAGAGGCTTCTTGGGACGACTAAACTACATTGCCAGATTCATTACACATTTAACTGCTACTTGTGAGCCAATCTTCAAGTTACTGAAGAAAGATCAAGTGATGGAATGGAACGACGATTGCCAAACAGCTTTTGACAAAATCAAGGAGTACCTACAAAATCCTCCTATCCTGATGCCGCCTGCCAAAGGAAGACCTCTCATCATGTACTTGACAGTATTAGAGAACTCAATGGGGTGTGTGTTGGGGCAACATGACGAGTTTGGTCGAAAAAGTTTACCGACTGTGAAACAAGATACTCACAGCTCGAGAAAACTTGCAGCACTTTGGTTTGGGTTGCTCGCCGACTAAGACAGTATATGTTGACTCACACCACTTTGTTGATCTCCAAGATGGATCCGATAAAATACATATTCGAGAAACCTGATCTCTCCGAAAGAATAGCATGATGGCAAATGATCTTGACTGAATACGACATCCGGTATACTACTCAGAAAGCGATCAAAGGAACTGTAGTAGCCGATCATTTGGCTCATCAAGCCATAGATGACTATCAGTCTATGCAGTTCGAGTTTCCAGACGAAGGTGTCTTGTTAGTTACTGATTACGAAGAACCAGGACCAGACAAAGGACCTGAACCAAGATCCCGATGGACCATGGTCTTTGATGGAGCCTCAAACGCACTTGGCAATGGCGTTGGCGCCATCATTACGTCTCCTACAGGCGGACACACGCCTTTCACCGTCAGACTATGTTTCGACTGCACTAACAACATGGCCGAATACGAAGCGTGCATCATGGGTATTAAAGCTGCTATTAACCTAAGAATCAAATTCCTGCAGGTATATGGAGACTCAGCTTTAGTGATCAGTCAGGTTAAAGGTGATTGGGATACGAAACACCCAAATCTCATTCCATATCAAGAGCATGTTTTAAGTCTAATCCCTTACTTCGAAGAAATCACTTTCGATCACATTCCACGAGAAGAGAATCAGTTGGCAGACGCATTAGCTACCCTGTCATCTATGTTCAAGGTCAGATGAGACAACGAAGCTCCCCAAATCATCATCGAAAAGTTTAACGAACCAGCATACTATTGTGAACTTGATACAGAAGAGAAACCTTGGTTCTACGAAGTGAAGAGGTATCTTGAAACTCAAGAATATCCCGTAGGGGCATATGTCAATGACAAGAAGTTCTTAAGAAGGTTCGCATCCAAATTCTTCTTCAACAACGACATCTTATACAAGCGTAATAACGACTTGTTCTTACTCCACTATGTAGATCAGAAAACAACGGAACGAATTATGGAAGAATTACATGAAGGCGCATTCGATACCCACTCTAGTGGACATACAATGGCTAAGAAGATTCTAAGAGCAGGTTACTATTGGTCCACCATGGAAGCTGATTGCTACCGCTATGCTCGGTCTTGTCACAAATGCCAGATATACGCAGACAGAGTGCATGTGCCTCCAGTACCACTAAATGTTTTGACCGCTCGATGGCCTTTCGCAATGTAGGGCATTGACATGATTGGAGAAATCAAGCCCACTGCTTCCAATGGACATTGTTTCATCCTCGTTGCAATTGACTATTTTACCAAGTGGGTAGAAGCAGTCTCGTTCGCATCCGTTACTAAGAATGTTGTGGCTCGATTCATCAAGCATAATCTTATCTGTCGGTACGGCGTCCCCGAAAGGATCATCACAGACAATGGTACCAACCTCAACAACAAAATGATCGTTGAACTCTGCATGCAGTTCAAGATTAAGCATCACAACTCTTCTCCATATCGGCCAAAAATGAATGGCGCAGTGGAAGCCGCCAACAAGAACCTCAAGAAGATCATACAAAAGATGATAGTGACATACAAGGATTGGCATGAGATGTTGTCATTTGCTCTCCACGGTTACCGCACTATAGTGTGAATGTCTACAGGGGCAACCCCCTTCTCTCTCGTATATGGTATGGAAGCGGTCCTACCAATCGAGGTTCAGATACCCTTAACCAGAGTCCTCTAGGACGCAGAATTGGCCGAAGACGAATGGGTCTAGAATCGCCTTGACCAAATCAACTTGATCGACGAAAAACGACTCGCATCCACCTACCATGGATAGATCTATCAGAAGCGAATGATTCGAGCATTCAACAAGAAGGTCAAGCACCGAGTCTACCAAGTCGGTGATCTAGTAGTCAAGCGCATCATCCTTCCACAAGGTGATCCTAGGGGCAAGTGGACTCCCACCTATGAGGGACCATTTGTAGTAAAAACGATATTTTCCGACGGAGCTATGATACTTAGCACCATGGATGGAGAAGACTTCCCGCACCCTGTGACTTAAAAGTGACTAAAAGTGGCTGGAAAGTAGAACACGAGTTTTCCAACTTTGAGAATTTTTTGAGAAAATTCTAGGGTTTGTGATAGGCTGGAAATCTGTGTAAGGGTTGTGTAAAAAGTCTTCTTGTCTTGTAAGAGTGCAAGGTATATATAGGATAGTGGAATTAGGTCAAGGCATTAAGAGAAAATATTCTCCTTAAATAGAGAATATTTGATTTGAAAATTTGCACAAAATCTTTCCAATCTTGATCGATCTCTTCCTCAATCTTCTTGCACGAAATTGACAGCTTGTAATGAGCTATCTTGGACCCCAAGCCATGCAAATATCTAGCCCAACATGCCTTATCTTTTATTTTTGCATTTTATTTAATTAAATTTGAATTTAAGCTATTAAATTCAAAAAATAAATAAATAAAAGGGTGAGAGGCGTGGCATGCAGCACAGTGGTCATGGATAATCTTATGATCAAGTTTAAATAATAAAATCTTAGGCCTATTTGAAAATTTTTGGCTTTTGCTAGGTATTTTTCTTCATGCACCTCCTCAAAAATGCTCAACTTGCACAATTTGTATCTTGCTCAATTTTCAACATTTTTTAGTGTTATTATACTTTTTAGAAATCTCAAGATGTATTCTAAACATCCTTTTTGGTTTCATCTTCATTGGAGTTTCCATGCTCATGAACACTTCTTTGCAAAAAGATGACTTTTGTTGACTTTTCTAGAAGGACATGTAATGTTTTGATCCATAACTTCCAAATGAAGCATTTCCTGCCCAAGCTTGTGAGACATGAAGTTGTAGAGAATTGAATTCTCTTCAAAATGAGCTTTTGTGGAGAAATTTATGATGAAGTATGTGAAAGTTATGCTTGGTCAAAGTTCTGTTGACTTTTGTCTAGAGAAGCCCTAATTTGGAAACTTTGACTTTTGATCAGATATTGACTTTTCTTGATGAATCATGATCAACTCTTGATCAAATGATGAATATGACTTCAAAATATTGATGTTTACCAAAAATTATGAAATTTGACTATATGTTGACCACAGTTGACTTTTTGTCTAACACAACTGATTTTCAGCTATCTGAGCAATTGGATGAGCAAATTTGACTTGGGAGACTTGAAACTTGACATAGTGATCCCTTGGAACATAGGATGAGGTATGATGACCACTTGAAGCCTTAGAAGTCCATCTTGACTTGAGAATAGCAAAACCCTAGCTTGGATTGATTGCTTAGGAGAGGGTTTGTCTGGTCATTCTTTGTGAAATCCTTGACAATTGAGATGTGAATTATCTTGAGAAGTAGGAGGGCAAATTTTGGGGTATAACAGAGGTACAGTCAAAGTAGTCAGGAAACTTGAATTCTCAGTCAAGAGCGGTGAAATTGAAGGTAGCGTCAAGGCTAACGAAGGAAGCCATCATGGGTCTCAAGAAGAAGAAGAAGACTATATGAGCGAGCAGTATCCTCCTGATGATGAGAAGTATAAGCAACTCGAAGATCGTCTGAATGTTGTGGAAAATCTGAAAATGTCAAGATTGAATTTTGACGATTTAAGCCTGGTTCCTGGAGTGGTCATTCCCTGCAAGTTCAAAGTTCCTACTTGTACTAAGTACGATGGCATTTCTTGTCTGAAGCTTGATCTGAAGTCCTATGTTCAGAAGATTCAACCACACACTGTTGACTAGAAATTGTGGATGCATTTGTTTCAAGAGAGACTGTCTGGAGCGCAATTAGAATGATATTATCAGCTAGAGAATACTCACATTCATACTCCCGCTGCTGTTATATGACTATTTTACGTACCATTTTAATACCATATGCATATATCATAGGCAATGTATGTATGAGGTGTTACAACGTAATTCAATTTAAATTCACATGTGTATTTAAATACATCATTTGTCAAGTTTACCATTATATTTTGTATAATCATATTATTTATTGTAATATTTTAATTTCATGATTTTTCATTGTACTTTTCCATTAAATACTAATTAATCTATTATTTAACTTTAACAAAATTAGAAATATACTTTATGAAATTGAATAATACTACCTATCCTTCATACAACTAACTTTTTATCTTACGGGTCACTATCAAATTATTACCATTATTTTCAAATGTTAATTTTTTTCTTTCTGCATGTCAGAAGTTTTTTTTTAAAATTACTTAATACATTGAGTTTATTTTAACATTTATTAATTCAATTTAAATTCACATGTGTATCTAAATACATCATTTGTCAAGTTTACTATTATATTTCGTATAATTATATTATTTGTTGTAATATTTTGATTTCATAATTTTTCATTGTATTTTTCAATAAATATGAATTTTTCCTAAATATATAAAAAAAATTATTTCGTCACTGTTAAAATAAATTTAAAGGGAACTTATGCCGCTAGGGCAGTAAATTGAATTCCTTGTAAAATTAGGGTTACTGGGAGCAGCATGGAGAAGAAGAAGACGTTGTATCTACCGGATGAATTGATCATTCTCGTCCTGTTGAAGTTGCCAGTGAAAGATCTTAAACGTTTCAAACGGGTTTGTAAGTTATGGTTTTCTCTTATCTCTACTCCCCACTTTGCATCTTCACATTTTGAACATGCCGCCTCACACACTCGTAAAATTGTATGGATTATGCCATATGGAATTCCTGAAACTCGATCTATAAACTTTGAAGCATCACTTAGCCATGTTTCATCTCCACTCAACATTGATTTTGCGCCTCTCCCATGTGCTCCTTCTACTGAAATTAAAGGTTCATGTAGAGGGATTTTATTTTTGCACGGTTGTTTAGGAATCACCCTATGGAATCCATCCACTGGATTTCACAAACAAATACCTACATCTCGTTTTGATTCCAAAACATGTTCTGTAAGTAATCTATATGGTTTTGGTTATGACGACTCAACAGATGATTACTTGCTCGTTGTGCTGTCATGTGATCAAACCTTAGTTAATTGTTCATCACATTTGGAGTTATTCTCGTTTAAAAATAATAGTTGGAAACAAATTGAGGGTAATTACCGCAGTTATTATAATCGTGCATCTAACGATCCCAAAGGAGGGTCTCTATGTAACGGGGCTATTCATTGGTTGACTTCTCGATCTTATGATTTGTCAGTTGATGTTATACTTGTCTTTGATTTAATGGAAAGGAAACTGTTAGAGATGCCTCTTCCAGATGAGTTTGACCGCACTCTTCTAGATCGTGATTTATGGGTATTTGGAGAATTTCTCAGTCTATGGACTATGGATAATGACGCATTTAAAGTTTTTGTGATGAAAGAATACACAGTTTATTCCTCTTGGACTCAAACTCTTGTTCTTCGTATTGATGGCATATCAACTCGGAACTTTTACCCAGTGTGTTGTACAAAAAATGGTGATATCATTGCAACAGTTCATGATGGTACTGAACTGGTGAAGTTAAATGGTGAAGGACAGCTGGTAGGGGATCACATCTACGATGACCGGCCATTTATGTTTCAAGTTGTCATGTATACAGAGTCTCTCCTTTCACTTCCTGATGTTGACTGTGAATAAGAAGAATGAAGTTGTGAAATATTCTACTTCACCATTTTCTATATATTTATAATTATTTTGTGTTATATTATAAACTTTTAGGTGGCTGCATTTGCTGGGTAATGGGTGTTTGACTGCATTTGTAACATGAGCTAATATGCTTTAATGAAATGTTTATTGGTTAACTATTTTTAATATCCTTATGGGAAATATTGACAACTTTGTTTGTATGATTAACTTAAATGGATGTTGTTGTATGTTGTCATAGCTTGTAATTATTTTATAGTCTTGATGAGTTTATGATATGGATTTTGTTGTATGTTGTCACTGCTTGTAATTGTTTTATACAGTCCTGATGATTTTAGGAATGCTCAAAGAAAAAGAAGTTTTGTTCTCTAACTTTAGTGGTCTATTTAACTCTGGTCCTTGCCATTTCTGTTGTTTCAAACCAGATAAAAAAGAAGCTAATTTCAAGTTATTGAGCTACACATGAATGTATAGGACTTGACATTAGAAGAAACATCAAAATTATACAGTTGTGGTGGGAAAAATGTAACACTTTATTTGCTATCATTTATTACCTTCTTGCAGCTTATAATTGTGCATTAACAATTTTCTCACACCACCATTAACTGTTCAGTTTCATTTGTAAACATACCGATGACGTTCTCATAGGCACCCTACCTGCATATATGAAGGGAAGTTTCAAGATAAGAATTAACAGTATTAGTAAGAATAAATTTGTTTATGTTGATTTTGATTTTATTTTTAATTTACTTGTTTTAATTGGTTCTCTAAATATAGGGTGTTATGTTAGTGTCTAAATATAAGAATTTCTTAGGTTGGTTTGGAATTTCTCTAACGATGTTTGGAACATTAATAATACCGTGTCGTATTCTAATTATAACTTTTACAATTTTAACAAAAATTCTTTGTCTTTTTTATGGTAATTAAAATTAGTTTGTAATTTCTTTTTTTTATTGGACTTAATTCCCATTTATGTATAAAAAAGTTGGAGAATCATTAATTCTCTTTTTAATGAATCTTGTTTACCCAAAAAAAAATTCTCACGAAAACTAAACCATAACACTTAATTAAATTCTCAAGAACGCTAAACCATAACACTTCATTAAAAGTAGTCCTTGGGCCATTAGAGAGGATGGATGATAATGGAACAAACCATTATTTTTCCTCCCTAGAAAATTTTACCCTATATCCCTACAATTATTCTCATACCCCTACAAATTTAAAAATATTTTAACTTTACCCTTTTACTATTTTTACTTTTCTATTGAATTTTTTTACTATTTTCACTATTCATCTGAACACATGCGAAAAAGACAAGTGGTACCTGAATTCTAAGAACTGGATAACCCAAGATGGAGAAATTCGGTATGTATTTTTTTCATAAATCAGAAAACCTTTGAAAGCTAAATCCGGTTCGTGTTTTTTTTTCTTTCGAAAAACCAGGCTACAAGTTATCCGGTTAACAACATTAACCAACCGTATATCCTTTGGTTGTGAGTTCCTTTTTGTTATAAAAAGCCAACCGGATAACATGTGGTATAGTTATCTAGTGCAGTTTTTACTTTTTTTTTTTTAATTTTTTTAATTATGTTAAACAGGTGTTATTCCTCAAATATGCGATAAAAATCAGACATGCGTAGATACCACTGATATGTTTACATATGCACAACATTTTGCTACAAGAGAAGAGGCGATAAGGTGGATTAGGGAGATTGGAATCAGGAATAAAGTGACAGTTATAATAACACGTTCAGATACCAAAACAGGAAAGAGAGGAAGAAGTGATAAAATAATATTTGGTTGTGATAAAGGTGGAAAATACAAAAAAGGAGAAAGTGAAACACAAAGTGCTAGTAAGAAATGTGGTTGTCCGTTCAAAATTAGATCCACACTGTCAAAAGATGGTTCCGGATGGAAGATTGATGTAAAATGCGGAGTTCATAATCATGGGTTACTTGATACATTTGAAGGTCATCCTTTTGTAAGTCGACTTAATGCAAAAGAACAACATATTGTTGATTTGACAAAACGTCATGTTTCACCAAGACACATACTTTTGTCATTGCAGGAAGAGATCTAGAAAATGCCACTTAGATCACACAAATATATAAGCACAAAAGTAAAATACAGAAAGATATAAGGGGGCCTAGAACATAAATGCAACATTTGTTTAAGCTGGTAGAGGAATCAGATTATGTATACTAGAGTAGGAAAAAAGATGATTCAGAAGTTGTGAGGGATATTTTCTGGGCTCATCCAGAATCAGTGAAGCTATTGAATATGTTTCCTATTGTGTTGATTATGGATAGCACATACAAGACAAATAAGTATAGACAACCTCTGTTTGAAATAGTTGGTGTGACATCCACTGAGTTGACATTTGATGTTGCATTTGCATATATGGAATCAGAGCAGACTGAAATTTTTTGTTGGGTTTTGGATAAGTTGAAACAGTTGTTTACTAAGGACGGGTTTTGGCCACAAGTGATGTTGATTGATAGAGATCTTGTCTTGATGAAAGCAATTGAATCTGTAGTAAGGACCTCTACAAACCTGGACCTCCTTAGCAATCTCCTCCAACGGAACTCCTGTAAGATCAATAGCTAATCTAATAGCATCATTATCAGTGAACCATTCTGCAGAGTCAACCAAGTCACCCCTAATCGGCACGTGGAGAAGAAACGAAACGTCGTCTAAAGTAATGGTCATCTCACCAAATGGCATGTGAAATGACGATGTTTCAGGATGCAATCGCTCTATAAATGTCGGTACTAGATGTTGGTCAATCCTCGAAAAACTAGTTCTTTGAAGAGAGGATAGACCAGAATTCAGCAACCAGTTCTCTATAATAGGAGGGAGCATGTGTGGAACCCAACCGATCAATTTGCTGTCATGTGCAGCAACCTTTAACTCTTTTTTAGGATGTCTCTCCTGAAAATAATTTATACTAAACATGTTATAAAATATATAAATTTTAACAAATAAAAATTATTCAAAATAAAATGATAACGATTAACTTACCTCGCCAAACTAGAGATAGCGAGCAACGTGACCATCATATCTGACCAAAAGAGAAGTATCGGTGGGTCCTACGGGAAAAGGTGGATGCACCTGATCCCCTGCAGGCGGCCGATGTCCCTCCGCATCGTCGCTTCATGGCGACGTTGTCGTTCCTCAATCCTTTTACGCGTATTATTGTCACTCGCCACGCCTCCTCGTCTGCGAACCACTGAAGAAAAAAAATCAAAAACCGAATAACCCAAGATGACGTTTTCTGAAATACGAAGCAATAAACCGAATAACCCAAGCAGTGGTTATCCGGGGTGTTTCCAAAGCAAACTGGATAACCCCATAACGTTAGTTCCGGGGTGTTTCAAAATTTTCAAATGCAAACCGGATAACCCCATAACGTGTAACCTGGGGTGTATAATTTCGTTTATGGCAAACTGAAATACTTACTCTTGTGTCCTCTGGGGTGTAAAATGAAGAATCAAATGTAGGCTTGTTGGGTTCTTTGGTTTGTGCAAAAAAATCATCTTTCTCTCGTTTTACAGAAATGAAAATGGTAAAAGTAAAAAAAATAAATTATGTGATTAGTATTTATACAATGGTAATTTCGTCCAAATGTCAAAATTATAGGGGTAGAGAAATGAATGTAGGGATATAGGGTAAAACTTTTCTCTCCCTAATGTCTCCCTTATTTATAATAAGAAAACTTTTGGGTGTGTTTGTTTTACAGATAGAAAATATATTCTTGGGAAGGGTGTGTTTGTTTTACAGGTAGAAAATATATTCTCGAAAATGTGACATGAGAAAAATAATAATATCATGTTTGTTTCAAATTTTTTAAAACTGTTTTCGGATATTTTTTTATTCTCAAAAATTATTTTATGCATGATTTTTTCATAGAAATTCAAAATTCTCATGAGAATAAAGTTAAACAACAACAAGTTTCTAAGAATATAAATTCCATAAATATATTTCCAAAGAATAATACTTCATAATTTAAAACATACGCCCCCTTTATTTTCTATTTCGTGAATGAACATGAAATCATTCATTTATTTATTTTTGTTTTAATTTAATAGTCTCATGATTAGAATATCACTTTTTAAAGATCCAAATTATTTGATCTATTAAATTATTTGATTAAGTTTGTCATTAAAGATCCAAATTTTCTTTTCAATCAATTTTAAATATAAATTAGTGAATTTCTTAACCCGTCCCGTGACCTTCTTGCCTATCCGTGCGAAATTTTTAAATTGTCTTTGAAAATCGAAAATATTTTTCCGATGCGCACCACCATCTAATGAAATTTACACCAAATCGGACAGGAAGTTCTGGATCTGTACTGTATTTTCGATTTTATTCATAACAGAAATCTAGAAAAATTCATTTCACTGTCTAACATAGAGATACATTAACTTAGCAAATACAAACCGAAAGTTAAACATAAATCGAACATTACAAATCAGTATCCTGGTAGACGTTGCAACATCCTCATAATGTCATCGACAGTTCTTGATAAAGTCGCATCTAACTCGATTGAAATTTTCTCCTGAAAACTTTGATAAGCCGACCACATAGCCCGTACATCGTCGCCGCTCTTCAGTTCAAGGTTCATGAACTGTAGATTCCTTTCGTTGTCGATTGATGGTGAGCGGTACTGGATCTTCTCTACCTTTCGACCATCTTCGTAAGGAACAAATTCCTGCAAAATTTGTGCCTCTTCAATTGGGGTGTACACCGTAATCTTGAATTTGCAAGACGGTATGTCACTGGGAAAATGAACAACTCCAACAACTCATGTGATGTTTAACTCCATGTCCATATATGATTTTATGTGTAGTGGTAGGAAGAATTATAAGAAGATTTTTACAAAAATAAGATTTTTTACGGTTTGGTTCAAAGGGTCACTCACTCGCTAGGTAGGGTTAATTTAGCCAAGTAATTTTCACTCAATTAAGAAACAATGGATTGATCATGTTCATGACATCATTTAAGACAAATAATATCAAGATTCATGCACAATCATATATATATCTCATATGTAAAACACAATATTTCACACAACCCTCTTAATTAAGCTTTGATGATCCAATAACAATGAACATCTTTTCACAAAAACAAGTGAATTTTAACTTTAATAAAAAATAAACATTTTATTTTGATGATATCATTCATAGATAATCAGAAAAATTAATCTTGAATGAAGCATTTAAAAGAAAAAACCTTTACTCGTTCAGTATATTTTGATGTTGTTCTTTATTAATCATTGAATCATTTGAAATTTGTTCCCATTTCACTATATAACATGGACACATTCAAGAATAATACAATTTTTTTCAAATTATCCAAAGAAAATTCAATATCATCTAAAATCTTGGTTAAATGTCACATGTTTTGGCAAACTTTAGTCAATGTCCTCTTCTTGGATCAGCCTCCATACCCTCTTGAAAAAATTGGCACGTTCTCATGCCATTAACATGTTTATCTAGGGATTGAAAATGTTGCTTAGCAATATCAGTAGTTTGCTGAGCGAACTTGATAAAACACAAAAATTGAATGTTAATGCTCATATATCAACACATAATTTTCGTTTAAAAAAATTGGACCGCCTCTCGATAAGCGCTTGCTTAACGTCATTAGATAGACACCTAATTTTCCTTTAAGGTTCCTTTAGTGGAATGATTATTGTGCTTTTGTCATTATCATCCCTCATATATGGCTTTAATCTTTGGTTGTTGACAATCCAACTTTATTTTGAAACCAGATCTTCTAATTCTATTGCTCCATATTTTTTATCTTCCATATAAGAGAAAGATAAAACTAAACTATAAAAATTAAACTTGATTTTTTTTCATTCATCCAAAATGTGTTAATGATAACTTAATAACTAATAAATCTAAAAGTCCAACAACTATTAAAAGCCCAATAATAACAATATTAAGAAAATTGTATTTTTTTACCCCACAACTAGTCCTATATCCCTAAAATTTTGTAAAAATGTCACTTTTACCCTTAATATAATTTAACTATTTTACCTTTTCACTTTTACTATTCATAAAAAAAGTCAAAAATTTAATGTCCAAAAAACTGATACAGAACACATTTCGGAACACTTTGGGTAAGTATTTCGGTTTGTTTAAACACAAACCGGAACAGTTTAATGATATATTCCGAAAATAACAAAAAATATTCTGAAACAGTTTGTATAAGTGTTCCGGTATAAAGGACAAATTGTAAAACAAACCGGAACACATACGGAAAGAGTTCCGGAATTTTGGAATAAACCGAAACACTTTGCAAAAGTGTTCCGGAATGTAATTTTCAAAACCATAACAGATTTTAAAAGTGTTCCGGCGTGTTTGGTTCAAACCGAAACACTTTAACAAAGTGTTCCAGTGCGTTTTTCTCAAACCAAAACACTTTTTAAAAAAGTTTCAAAAACTCACCCAAACCGGAACACTTGTGAAAAGTGTTCCGGTTCATAGTTTTTTCCGGAACACTCACCTAAACTGTTTCGGTGTGTCTTTTACAAAACCGGAAGACTTTTGCCAACTGTTCCAGATGATGGAGAGTGAGAGTGAATTTCGGAACACTTTTATAACGAAATGTGAGAAATAATTTTTTTTAAATCTTAAACTATTTAAATGAGGGCATTTTTGTCCAAAAAATACTGTGGTAAGGGTACATGTATAAAAGTGGGGGTACAAAGTACAGTTTTCCAATACTAATAACTAATAATATAAATTTTATTATAACTCTCTATCATTGCCGCCGGATCCACTTGAATCTTGTCCTCAAGGTTCTAAAATAAAGAAATTGCTAACCACCAACTTTTTTTTATGAACAAGGCTGTCAAATCGATAGTTCTACCACAACAATAGATTGGGCCTTTTTTTTCATACCGTGAGAAAACTTTTTGTTATTTTATTGTTTTCTTGAAAGCCCAATAAACATTTGATCCGAGCCCATTGATAATAATCAAATCCTATTTTTTCAAGACATGAGATATAGGGAGTTGTACGGCTGTGAATATTGCTTTGGTCAAAGAAAATAAAGTGTGACGGCTGCCACCATGGAAACAAAATTTATGTTTTCACTGTTTTCAATTTCCTCAATCCTCCGATCAAATCCTCACTCAGAAGAAAGCAATAATGGTTTGCTATCTCTAACAATCATAATGATTTATTTAATATTTTCGATCAGATAACGAAAAAGAAGGTGTCAATTTAAAATACCACCGGGATCAAAAATGGAGATACAAAAGTTTGACGTAAAAGATTTTTGTTTCTCTGCCTTTGAATCTACTTTGCTCGCATCAACTCGGTCCCTAAATTTATTGGATGGTTTCATAACTGAAATAGAAACATAAGTAGATTCATATTTGTACCTCTTTGATGTTGATGGTGGCTTCTGTTTTAATGTGTTCGCGCTAAAAGGTGACGTGCCATGAGGATGCGAACGTGAGTTCGGATTCTCTGGTACGCAACGATTTAAATCTTTTGATTTGTTTATAAAGATGCCGCGAGCATCAAGCTTTATTATTTTCAACACAAGAAAGATGATTTAATGATTATGAAAAAGGGAAAGTGAAATACCCTCAATTGATATTGGTATGCGTAACTAGCGCAAACTAGACATAACGCATTGGGGAGATTCTGAGTAAGGGGATTGGTATATAAAGGAATAGATGGAGCACCCTAAATATATGTAGTTATCTACACTTTATATATGAATACGTTTGATATGTTGTGTGTTTTTAATTGCTATTTCTATGATTGGGAAAGTTTCTCCTTTGGGATTTTAAGAAACAGTAGATTATGTGGGATTCTAGGTTTTGTTATTATTGTGCTCGCAAAGATCTGTGGATCTTCTGCATACATATCCCCTAGTGGGAATCGAGCATTTGTAGCTCGGATCTGGTGGTTCTATGGTTTGTTTGGTCCGAGAGATAGAAATTTGCTCGGCAAGGATGAGACCTTGTGCACGTATTCTCAAAAGGATGTTGAGAAAATCAGAGCAATCGTAGTTCCCACTTATGCTAGTGGAAAGCAACGAGATGTTAGTAAGAGACAGACAAATGTCATCTTAATGAAAAATGTATCTAATCTATTTCATCACATACATTTTTGAAAAGTTTGATTGATTAAAATCTTTCGTCGTAAGTATTAGGTGTTTTGCTTGAGTATACAAGCGTTACCACTTACATGTTTAAGAAAGATGTTTGAAAAAGATGTTTGAATCTTTTAACTGTAAGCATTGGGTGTTTTGCTTGAGTATACAAGCGTTACCACTTACAATTAAGAGATGTTTGAAAATAGTTTGAAAAGAGTTTGAAAAGTTTTTGACTGTATGTGATGTAATGGATGAGATACTTCTTCCATAGAGATGATAGATGTCTAAATCTCAAGGAGAAATTGAATGGATTAAAGGGATGCTTTTAAGAAGTCCGTGGGTCCTTGTATTATTAGCCCAAGAGGAGGCATTCCGAGGGTCATCGAGGGTCCTTGTATGAAGCTCAAGAGGAAGCTATAGGGTATGGCTGGCTTTGGCTTTAAGAGTGGTTTCACCGGGAAACCATCCTCTTAGGATTTCAAGAGTGATTTCACCGGGAAATCATACTCTCAGGGTTCTATCCTAGCGCGGGTGATTCTTTGTATTGGAAGCCCAATAGGAGGCTGTTGAGAGATTTCCTGGTCTATTTCTTGTTTGATGCCCAAGAGAAGGCTAAACTCAATGAGGAGTTCTTTTGAACGAAGCCCAAGAGGAGGCTAACTCTGAATGGGAGTGTTGTCTTATATGAAGCCTAAGCGGAGGCTAAACTCAGTAAATGAGTTTTCTTAATTGAAGCCTAAGAGGAGGCTGAACTCAGATGAATGAGTTATCTTGTACAAAGCCCAAGAGGAGGCTATCTCTGCAGGGGATCTAATTGTTATACTAGTTTGTTATGTTATAACTAGACAGTTATATAAACAAGTGTGTAATGTATTCACAGGAGTTTATGAAGGAAATATAAACAAGTGTATAAAACGAGCGTTTAAAGCAAGCGTAACTTGGTTATTTACGAGTTTGAATGTGTACAAGGGAATGAATATGTACACGAAGGGATATTTATGTACAAGGAAATGTGTATGTGCATAGGAGGGTTGGGACTTACACCGTAAGGGAGGCCCATTGGTTTTAAGAGAAGTTTCACCGGGAATAATTCCTCTCTTGATACCAATGGAATCGGTGTATAGACAAGCGAATGAAAACAAACGAACGAGGTTTGTTATACTTGAATATTTACAAAGATGATTGTATTAATGTACAAGGAAATAATTATGTACATAAAAAGAATTGGATATGTACAAGGAAATAATTATGTACATAAAAAGAATTGGGACTTACACCGTGAGGGAGGCCCACGATCGATTAAGAAATTCGAGGAAAAACGGGTTCGGTTTTATCTTCAAATCGAGTCGATCATGGAAAAAAAGGTGTGTAAGTATGTTTTGAAATGTTTTGAAAAGATCTTGAAAGTGTTTTTGAAAGATGAAATATATCCACAAGAAGTTTGAAAAAGTTTCGAGTTTCGAAAGTTTGAAAAGAACATCTTTGAAGTACTTAAGAATACCTTAAAATGTCTCGTTTTCGGCTCAATGAAAATATAATCAAAAGAAAATATTTTTGGATTTTTTTGACATCATCATAAAATAGGTATATTAAATGACAAGTGTGCAAAAAATCATCTCAAAATGAGAAGTTTTGATTGGTCAAAAAAATGTTGAAAGTTTTGAAGAAAAAACATGAAAATATTGAAGTTTTGTAAAAAAATTTGGTCTTGCTGGGTTTTGAACCCATGACCTTTGAGTGGGACGCGTGTCACAAAGCCTTAAGAGCAAGCCAGGGACCACTGAGCCAAACGCGCATCTGTGTTGAGTGGATTAAAACACGCGTAGATAAAGGATTGGTTAATTTGAAAATTTAAAAACTGAAGAACACCAAGAACACGCGCGCAGTGTTCTTCGTTCCATTGATTCCCAGATTTTCAAACTCAAGCTATAATCCTCGTTTCTCCATGAAATCAGATGAAATAAACATGAAAGTTGATCGAAATTGAACAAGGAATATGATGGTGATTGTTAATTTCATTTATTTTTAGTTAATCATGTTTGAATTTCGGAACTTGAAGAACCCTAGAAACTGATTTTTCAAATTAAATGATGTATTGTTCATGATTGTTTGATTTTATTGAGGGTTAAGGATCGTGTTAAGTGCAAAAAGAGAATGGCCAAGAGTTTTTGTCAAAAGATTCAAAGAATCATGAGAACCAAACTCGTGTTCATACCTGGAAAAGTTGAGATCGAATTCTGTTCTAGAGCACTTCCAGTTGTTATTTCTTGATTGATTAAGCTCCAACGGCATGTAAGGATGCTCTATGGATAGCCTGCTTGCTCTGAACTTGCTCCAATCTTCCCACTCAAGTCAACCTGCACAGTTCAAAAATGGCAGCTCGATTTCTATGTAAATCGTGTTACAGGTTGTTACCAATGATTTGGATCACTTATATGATGTATGGTGATGATGTTCAATGGATTAGAACTCAAGTTGTCCACTCCAAACTCAAAATTCGATGGCTATGGCAGTTTGGAAGTTTGGAAATTGTGAAAAATGAAAACTGATTTTTAGTTTAGTTCATGTTGATTTTAAGTTTGCAACAAGTTCCATAGTGATTATGCAACATGTTGGACACCAAAATTTATCATGTTTTCAATTGATTTTCAAAAATGCTATGTTTGGCAAAATAACATGAATTGCTTGATTTTCAAGAAAGTAGAAAGAAAGCTTGTATTTGTGTAGCTTTGGTGTGAATTTCTCTTGAAATGGTGAGCTATTTATAGGCAAACAAGCTCTGCAAAGTTAGGCAAGAGTACAAGCCAATTGGATATTCAAAGTTAACTTAAGGGGCAAGAATGGTTTTTTACCAAAAAAGGAAACTTCCTTTTTTCACCATGTGCTATATTTTCCAAACTTGATCCAATCTTCAATCATCACTTCTCACTGATGTTTATCAGTTTGATGACTCAATTTGGCAAGGTGGCAAGTGGTTTAAATGAAAAAACACAAAATGACCTATAATTTTACAAGTTTGTACTTGAAAATTATGGATTTTGGAGCTCTAAATTTCAAATTCAAAAGTGTAGCTAGACTTCATGGATTTGAGAGTTCTTGGACATTTTGGAAAGATCTTTCCATGATCTACAACTTTCATGTTTTGAGTTTTTTCCAATTCAAATTGGAACTAGGTGAAAAATGGCTTGAAGTTTGAAAATGTGAAATTTCAACACTTAGAAATTTTTCTAAGTATAGAAATTTTGACTTTTGTTGACTTTTCCAAATTCTTTGATTTTTATGATCATGATGGATCATTTGAAGTATTTTGATGATTGAAAAGTTTTGTTTTGAAAATTTGACCAAAAGTCAAAGTTTGACTTTTCGAGATGAAATTTCATCGACGCTTCAAATTGATGATGAATTCGTGAACCTCTGTGATGTTTTGAATCCGAAATTAGGTCAAGATGTTATATCTAAGATATAATGACCAATCTCTATCCAAAAAGTCAATTCGCTCAAAAATCGAGAATGCCTATGCTCGACCAAAACCCTAATTGGTCGATCCTCGATCGATCTATGAGAAAATGGATATCCGAGGATTGAGGTCGATGATTTGATCAAGATAGATCAAATGGAGTGAGAAAATCTCAAACCCTAATTGGTTAGCTCTTGAATCGATGAAAATCGATGAAACCCTAATTTTGACCGTGAATGCTATACCCGACACGTCGTTTGAATCATAGTTGTGCAACAATGCAAATGTAAGTGGTATATTAGGTCAAAATTTGGGTATGACAGATGCCACTATTTAAGTTTCTTTAACTCGAAAGATGAAGATGAATATCTTCGTTTTGATAGGTGTAAAGAGACTTAAATATCGTACGCAAAATTTGGACCTAAGATACCAAAAGATGCGGATGATGCAAATGATTAAAAAAGTTTTACCCAAAGGATGTCAAAGAAATGACATGATGGGGAAAAATTTTATGAGGATGACTCGATCTGCTTTGAGAAAAGAGAATCCTATCCGCTGGGAAACAAACAATATGTTTCATTGGGAAAGAATGATTCACGAGAATGTGAATATCTGCTTGCTTGGGAAACAAAAGATTACCTTCACTTTGTGACAATGTTTAAGGTAAGTGGAAATGATATTACCAATTATCGCCTTGTGATATAGTATGGTAATGGGTTTTGAAGATGTTACCAATTATAAGCGATAACTATAACAAGGTAAATCTTTAAAGTAGGTTGTGGTACTCGCCTTTGTGAGTAACAGACAATGTTCTATCCAGAATGAACCGAAAGAAAAGAAGTTAACCAAGACATTGTTCCCGATGAGAGATCATCTCACTGGGAATGTGATAGAGAGAAGAAAATGCATTTCTTTGGGGACTTTGCCCGGAAAAAGGAAGACATATCCTTTCTGTTGGGAATACTCCGGGGAAACAAAGAAAAAGTATCTTTTGTTTGGAGATATTCTGGGATATGATATACTCGTATAAGTATATATATAACCTGATTTGAAGCAAACATTTTGAGAGATGCAAAATGCAATGAATGATGCTATTATGTATGAATGTCATGAATGTTATATGCATGCTAACAATACTTGACAAAACACTTAAAGGATATTTGAGAAAAGGATCGTGTCACAGTCGAACAAATACTTGGTGAAAATTGCAGAATGGTGCGGATATTCACTAATGAAGAATTTGAGTTGCATGGTTTACACTTTCCGAAAGGTATTTCATTGGCAACTTGGTCGGGGATTCTTTTTGGATAAGAATACCGCCCTTTGATGATTTCGATGAGGAGAAGATCAGAGCAATTGGTGACTCCACTGGGGATCGAAACACTCTTGGAGAAACGGTTGAAGTTATTTCCGTGTTCATAGTTTCAAAGGAGAATTTTGCTTTTGTTTCAAAATTTTGAAGTAAAATTCATTTAAAACATTTTAGTTTCAAAAGTGATTTTCACAATAAAAGCGTTATTTTGCAAAATGTAATAAAGTAGAATTGCAAACAAAAGGCACAAGGCTCAAATTTATTGAATAGAATGGCAATCAGCCAAAGGCATGATTCCATGAACTATTTACAAAAGTTGGAAATGATAATTTATTGGGAAAAGGCTACATTGAAAGCAAATAACCACGACTATCCCTAACAACTTTGAATTCCAACCGCTTGTTGCTTAAGAGTTGATTGAAGATCCGTTGATGGAAGATTCTTCATGTGGACAAAATACGATCGACCGCAGCTACTTTGTCGTTTTGTATCCTTGTTTTTGCCTAGATCGCCTTTTCGTGTTTTCGATCTATCGTGATAATTTCGCTTATTGTCTCTAATTTTTGCCGGATCGCTTTTCGTGTTTTCAATCCACCGAGACGCTATTTTGCCTAAGCCGCCTTTTCGGTTTTCGACTTACCGAAATGTTTTTTTTTTAGACAAAATATTTTTGATCGCACAAGATTCACAGATGCGGGAGTTCATCGCCCCATGGTTGTGAGAGTCATAGCACCGCCGAGAAGCTTCTTTGACGATGTATGGGCCTTCGTAATTAGGAGTCCATTTGCCCTAGAATCTGCTTGAAAAGACGTAATCTTTTAAGCACGAGGTCGCCTTCGGAATTCACGAGGTCGGACCTTTTGTCGAAAGCTTTCTTCATTCTTCTTGATAGAGTTGTCCGTGACACGAGCGGTCAGCGCTTTTCTTCAATTAAGTTCAATTGGTCGATCCGCTTTGACACCATTCGGCCTCGATAGCTTAGTTTCCATGAGAACTCTCATTGACGGATCTCAACTTCTACGGGAGCACCGCCCATGCCGTATACTAGAGAAAAGGAGTTGCCCTGTTGAAGTGCGATCGAGGTACGATACCCATGCAGAGCAAATGGCGCATTTCGTGCCGCCTTTGTAAGTGATGACCATTTTCCGATGATCTTTTGATGTTTTTGTTGGCTGCTTCAACGGCGCCGTTCATCTTTGGCCGGTAAGGAGACGAGTTATGATGCTCAATCTTGAATTCCTCACACAGTTCTTTCATCATTTTGTTGTTCAAGTTTGATCCATTGTCGAATGATCTTACTTGGAATTCCATATCGGCAAATGAGGTTGTTCTTGATGAACCTCACAACCACTTGTCTTGTGACGTTGGCGTAAGATGCTGCTTCGACCCATTTGGTGAAGTAATCAATAGCCACTAGAATGAAGCGATGTCCGTTGGACGCTTTTGGTTCAATCATTCCAATCATGTCAATGCCCCACATGGAGAATGGCCACGGAGAGGAGAGAACATTGAGTAGAGTCGGAGGCACATGGATCTTATCTCGCAGATCCGCACTTGTGACATCTTTTGACGTGTTTGCAGCAATCAGATTCCATCGTTATCCAATAGTATCCTGCTCTTAAGATCTTTCTAGACATTGCATGCCCATTTGAATGGGTTCCAAAGGACCCTTCATGCACTTCATGGATGATCGTGTCTGCTTCTTGTCTGTCGACGCATCTGAGCAGAACCATGTCGAAGTTTCTTTTGTACAGAACATCTTCATTGAGGAAGAAATTCCTGGAAAGCCTCCTTAGAGTTTTCTTATCCTTGTACGATGCCCCGAGTGGGTACTCGTGTTTGAAGGAAACGCTTGATGTCGTGAAACCACGGCTTATCGTCAAGACCGCTGGCAAACACATATGCAGGTCTTTCAAGGCGTCTGATGCGAATTCTAGGCATATCATTCCAATCATTGACTTTGAACATGGAAGATAGAGTAGCCAAGGCGTCTGCCATCCGATTTTGATCTCGAGGGATATGATGCAATTACTGTTGAAGAAAGTCAACAATCGCCTCGCATAATCTCGTAAGGAATTAGACCAAAATGATGAGTTTCATACTTGTCTTTGATTTGATTGATCACAAGGGCTGAGTCTCCATATATATCAAGGATCTTGATCCTCAAGTCGATGGCTTCTTCAATACCCATGATGCATGCTTCATATTCTGCTATGTTGTTGGTGCAATCAAATAGCAATCAAAACGGATATGAGAACCCTCGGATTAATGATGACGCCCAATTCCATTGCCAAAACGCTGACCCATCAAGACTAGGCCCCATCTCGATTCTAGATCCGTCCTTCTCCGTAGCGTTCGTCACAATCTTTCATCTTCAAGTACATAACATCCTCGTCTGGAAGTCATATTTGAGAGATTGATTCATTGAGCGATAAGCCGTGTGATCGGCAAGAATGCTTCCTTTAACCGCTCGAGCGGTATTGGATGTTATATTCGATAGTAGCATTTGCCATCGAGCGATTCTCCGGTTAAGGCGGCTTCTCAAATACGCTTGATAGGATCCATTTTGGATATTAACCAAGTCGTGTGGTTGATCATGTATTGGAGAAGACGTTTTGAAGCCCACACCAAAGCGCAACATGTTTTCTCGAGCATGGAGTAACGAGTTTCACAGTCTGTGAATTTCTTACTCAGGTAGTAGATGGCATGCTCCTTCTTACCGGTTTTGTCTTGTTGTCCAAGCACGCCCATGGATTCTTCTAGTACGGTAAGGTATATGATCAATGGTCTTCCTTCCACTGGAGGGATCAGTATTGGTGGTTCTGACAGGTATTCTTTGATACTGTCGAATGCTCTTTGGCAATCTTCTGTCCACACTACCTTTTGATCTTTGCGCAGGTTTGAATATCGCCCATGTGCGCATCCGAGAGATAAATCTGGAGATGTAATTTAATCGTCCAAGAAATCCTCTTACTTGCTTTTCCGTACGTGGCGTAGGCATTTCCTGAATAGCCTTGACTTTGTCGGGGTCAACTTCAATTCCTTTGACCGACGATGAAACCTAGGAGTTTTCCGATCTTACCGAAGGTACATTTGTTAGGATTCATGAGTGAAACTTCCTTAGTCGTTGAAACAACTTTAAGAGATAGTCTATATGTTCCTCTTCGGTCGACTTTGCTATCATGTCGCCCACGAGACCTCGATCTCTTTGTGCATCATATCATGGAAGAGTAGTCATTGCCCTCCGTAAGTCGCATTCTTTAATCCAATGGCATTACCTTGTAGCAAAAAGTGCCCCATGGCGTGATGAAAGATGTCTTCTCCATGTCTTGGAGCCATTCGATCCGATTATAACCGAGAAACCGTCCATGAAGGAAAAGACGTTGAATTTGGCAAGATTATCCACTAGCATGTCGATATGGAAATCGCCTTTTGACTAGCTTTGTTCAGATCTCGTAGTCAACACACATTCGACCTTTCCATCTTTCTTGGATACAGTACTATGTTGGCTAGCCATTGAGGATACTGAGTGACAAGGAAACCAAGTGTTTTTGACTTCCTTTTAATTTTCTCACCATTTCGGATGAACTCTCCTCGCTTTTGCTTAATCGCGGACATTCGGTTTTAACGGCAAGTGATGCTCTACTATGTCGGGTATCCAAACCGGCATGTCTGGTAGGACCAAGCAAACACATCAACGTATTCTTTGAGAAGACTTATCGGTTTGCTTTGACACCGCTGTTGAGTGAAGTCCGATATTTACTTTTATGCCTTCCTCGTAACCCAAGTTGATTGCTTCTAGAGGTTCTTTGTGAGGTGAATGATCCTTTCCTCGTGCTTTAGCGCCTAGAAATTTCATCCGGATCTCTTCTTCAACTTCTTCTTCAACTTCATAGGGATTTCAAAGTTGAGAGAGAGCGAGAGTTATCGCTTTCAATGGGTTTGTCCATTTGTTTAATCTGCATTTTTATTTATGTTTGATTAAAAAAGTTTTATCATCATTTTTTTTGAAAGTTAATGTGAAAGTGTTGATTAATTTTTTATTATGATTTTTTTTTGTCATTGTGTTTTTAGGATTATCATTTTAAAAGGGTAAAATGAAAATAAACACAAAGTGTGGAAACAAAACAACGATTTTATTTATGTTTCACAATATGAAGGGCCCTAAAATACAAACTCATTTGTCTTGGGCAAGACAAAGAGAAATTATTTAAAAGCTAAACCCTATAAAACATCTCTTCGCTTTAAGCGAGAGTTCAAAACAAAAAGCAAAGATAAACTACTTAGAGCTATGAACATTAGTCCTAACTTCAACAGTTTCCAATAGTGACGAACTCCTTGGAAGTCGAGGTACTCGGGTAATTTTCCGCTTGGTTTAACCTTGAGTAAACTTTGATTGTCGGGTGTGCTTTGAAGACTCGACGATGGCTTTTGCCTTTGGTGTCGCTAAAGCGATCTTCTTGATTAACAGATCGGGAAGTATGAGAGATAGCCTTTGTACTTCTGTTGATCTTTGTGTTGAATATCGGGATGTTCCTTCCAGAGTGAAGAGACTCGTTGTCGACACTTTCCGCATCGTATCCCGAATCATACTCTTGATCTTCATGATCATGTTGATGTAGTGGTAACCGTGATCCGCTTGGTGAAATCCACGACGTGTTGAAACAGAGATCTTCATTTGGGACCTCGATCTATTGATTAGTTTGAGAAGACGAGTATTCCTCTTCTGATTGACTAGGGTAGTCAAAGTCATCACCCCATCTTGTGGGTTGGATATCTTCAATCCGGATTTTTGAGCTCACAGAGTATTTCACCATGTAGTCGATTTGCCACTTGGTTCTCCCAAGGTATCCCAAATTTCAGAGGACTGGTGGATTTTCATGTTGCTCAGGACATGTCTTTGAATTGATCCGGTGCATATGATTCCTCCTGAGACACATATTCAGGGCTATTCAAATAAGTGCTCCACTCTTCAGATTCAGATGGATCATCTTCATCCTCTTCAATGGTTACAACATTAACCTCTTGCGGAACAGGGTTTAAGAAACCTCCACTGAAATACTTCCTTGATCGGGAAGTGCTTCATCTTTCTCTTGTTTTTGTAGAATACGGTGTGAACCCGAGTCCGTTTTCATTTCATTCTTGATGTTTGATAACTTGTCCCCATCCTCGAGTATTGCCATATTTCACCATTTGTGCCGCTTCTTTATACGAAGAGATAGATGATCTATTTTTAGTAGATTCATCTTCTAACGGATGTTCTGGGAGATGCGGCGCTCAATGTCATTGGCGTGATGAAGGAGAAACTGATAGATGACTTACAAGCTTGTTCACCACCGATGGTCACCAACTTTCCATTTATCGTGAATTTTAATTTCGATGGAGAAGTTATCGCCCGCATCGTGGATCCAAGGTCTTCCTAGCAAGCAATCAGACGGTACGTCCATGACTTGGAACGTAATTTTGAAAGTGTGAGGGCCAATTGTCATTGGGAGATCAACTTCCCCAATAACTGACTTTCTCGATCCATCGAAAGCTCTTACTATGATGTCGTTGAACTTCATTGGCGTTCCTTTGTAAGCTAAACGAGCGAGCGTCGTTTTTGGCATTACGTTTAAAGACGAACCTGTATCCACCAATACATTGGATAGGGAATCTGACTGGGAAATCATCGAGATGTGCAAGGCCAAGTTGTGATCTTTCCCTTCTTCCTAAGTTCTTCGTCACTAAAACTCGATTATTGCAGTCATTATGTTGGAGACGATCCTCCAAATTGGTCTCAGAGTCACATCGTGATCCACATAAGCCGGTCTAGTACTCTCATCAAAGCCTCTCGGTGAGCTTGAGTTAAGGAGTAAAGACAGATTGAAATTTTTGAAGGAGTCTGATCAATTGGTCTACGACTCGATATTCGCTCTTCTTGATTAGTTTCAGATCTCGTCAAAGTCGAGTTGATGTTGGTTCCATCAAGAACCAATGTTTGTACTTAACAATGGGAATCGTTGGATTCTCGAGGATATGTTAACTTGGTTTTGTTTAACAATGAGAGTCAAGGCGATTTTGGTGGAAATGGAGCGTGTACTGTCCACTTCGCTACTCGTCCGATTTTATATTGACATTAGGGAAGTGTAGGCATGGGTTTCTTCCCATCCTCTATCAAGGTTGCATTATACCGGTAAGGAATTGCTCTAGTAGAACTATAACAGACCAAATCACCAAAGGAGATGTTGGAATGTTGGAACCACACGCGATCTCCACATGCTCGGGTATGTTGAAACAAGGGATCACAACGTTTACTTGGATTTTCCGAGTTGATATCCGAGACTAAAAGCTCATGCGGAAAATGCCCTATTGTATTTACGCATGGTCATCTCGGTTTAGTAAATTTGTAAATCACCAATGTCTAACAAATGTTGGATATCCGCTCTATGGTGGGACATCCATGGATATTCTTGGAGCAGATATAGCAAGCTGCATAATTGTGCTTAGTGAAGGTACTCATTTTACTGTATGCTTCATGAAGATGCACTAAGTTTCCTTTGACTAAGTTTACATCTGTGACAAGGTACCTGTCTGTATTCCTTAGCATTAGATTCATTGAGTGTCCACTATGGTTGGGAAGTGGATTGGCTTGCACATTCGGACTTGTGTTTCTGAAGGAAAGAAGATTAGCCTTTACTAATCTCTGTACTTCTGCCTTCAATGCTATGCAATGCTCAAGGTCATGGCCTGGTGCCCCTTGGTGAAAAGGGCAAGACATGTCAGCTTTGTACCACCATGGTAGTTTTTCAGGGACCGGAGGTGGTAACCTTGTTTGTATTAGATTCCTTTCTATAAGTGCAGGGAAAAGTTCTGTGTACGTCATGGGAATTGGGTCGAACTGAGTGACCCGAGGCGTACGGTTTTGGTTGTGAAACTGCTGAGCCTGTTGACGAGGCTGTTGAGTTTGTTGATTTTGTTGAAATTGCAGAGCAATTCCTGGAGTGGTGTTGACAATGGGCGCTATGGCAGCTACCTGTCGTTGTTGAATGACATTCTTGCGTGGTTTCCCTCGGGATACCATTCCTACGTCATGTTCTTTTTTCCTTGGGAAACTGGTTCCAACTTTCTTGGTATTACTAGAAGATCCTACTTCCTTGGTTAGACGTCCTGTCCGAACCCCTTCTTCTAGTCGCATTCCCATGCTTACCATTTCGTTGAAGTCTCCGGGAGCGCTAGCGATCATTCGCTCATAGTAGAATGAGCTTAGAGTATTCAAGAATACCTTAGTCATCTCTTTCTCTCCAAGGGCGGGTTGACTTGGGCGAATTTCCATCGCGATATTCCTTGAATGTCTCTCTTCCTTTTGAGACATGGAGCGGAGTTGATCCCTATCGAGCCATATCCAAGTTGAATTTGTATTGAAGGCTTTACCTAAGTCGTTGAATGTTTGGATATTCGTGTTGTCTAAACCCATGTACCACTTCGGCACCGTGAGACTATCCCGAAGTAATGAATTAACGGTGATGATCCTCATTGTACGTAGACATTTTCCTAGCATACATTGTAAGATGACTCTGAGGACAAGAATTCCCTTTGTACTTTTCAAAATCCGGGATTTTGAATTTCGCAGGTATTTTCACACGAGGGACTAAGAGATCCGGCGCTTTTCCCAAACAATTCTTTCCCTTGAATCGCTTTTATCTCAAGTCGCATTTTGAGGAGTTGTTCTCGGAGATTCTCCATTGAACCACGAGCGTTCGTGCTATTTCCTGGAGTGTGATGAACTTCTTCGTCTGTGGTAGTGTGCACTACGGAAGCTGAGTTCAACATGATCGGTTGAGAAACCGACATTGTTACTGTGGAAAAGTTATTCCATGTTGTGGAGTGAACGTAGCGTTTTCGCAAAGTAGGTATTTCAAGCGAGGTTGTTTGAGAAGTAGGTTGGCGAACCCAATGCCGGGTTAAAAGGCATTCCCCATGGATAGCCCTCGCATGCCGAAAGGTGAACTCCGATCGCGATGAAACCGGAGTAGTAGTATCCTCTGTTGCTATTTGGTTTCGACCGATCTTTTGTTGACTTTCTTTGGCGCGAGTTGACCAAAGATGTGAGTCTCCACTTCTTCTTGTAGCGTAGTTACCGTACTACGGAGTTCAACGTTTTCTTGCTCAAAATTCTCCATTACTTTTCTTCTTTTTGCTCGTATCGACGCTCGAGTTGGCTGCGGACGCAGTCGAGAAACTCTAAGACGCGACTTGACAATTTTTCTATCCGAAAAGTGACAGTTCAAAACTGTGAATGATTAGACTCTAGATGGTAGACTTAAATGCAAAGTATGATGCATGAATATGATTGTAAAGAAAAGGAATTTCCAAAGAATTTATGCTAAAAGAGATATTTCTGGCAAATATTTGGATGGAAAACACAAATTTTATTGATTAATGAAGGAAGATTACAACAATTGTTTTTTGTTGGAGCATTGCTCACACAAATGATACAATAAATGATAAAATTACAAACTAAATTAAACTAATTAAACATCTTCGTCGGATGACGATCCAAAGACTTGATGCAGCTTCAGCTTCAGGATTTCCTTCCCATAGTGAGCTTTTAGTTTGGCTTTCTCGGCTTTTAGCTTGCTAATGACTCTTTTCCACTCGTTGGGAGTGGGCTTGCTGATTGTCATTTCCTCGAGCTTTCTTTTCCTTTCTTTGACGTATTTCTGGATGGCGTCATCCTTCTGGCGAATCTTCTCATCTTTCTCCATGAACCATTCATCCTGGAAGTAGAGCGTCTTTTCATGATCTTTGACTTGCTTCTTGAGCTTCTTATTCTCAAGGTTAGTCTTAAGGAATTTGCTTTCCAAAGCTTCTTTCTCAAACCTTATCTTGGTCAAGGCTTCTTGGTATTCTCCCACTCAACGGAAAATTTGTTGATTTGAAGCGATCGAGAACATGGGATCCTCATAAGCGTAAGGCATTCGAAATTCCTTCGCTCTTTTCTTTACCCAAGAAGTGTAGGTTTCCATGGCTACACAATTCTTTGACTTACCTTTTCCTTTCTTTCGGATGTGATGCCAAGCTTTAATCATCCTAGCCTTCAAGCCTGGGAATCCTCTCATGATAGAAGTAGCTTTCACCAGAAACCGGAGGTTTACCGAATTTGCGATCCGGTGACGCTTTGCTAGGAATGGGTTGTAGTTGATTCCTCCTTTCGTACCAATGAGAGGTACGCTGGCAAATTCTCCACGCTCTCAATGATTTCCATCTCATTGTTTGCCAAGGTATACCAATGGATATCGTCATTTGTAAGAGACATGAGTCTTCTTGACCAATGCCACTCGCCTTTGTTTTCGGAAGATAGGAGATTTAGGCAGTGTGAGACAATCCATTTGAAAAGAGAGGTACACAACACACGATAGTTCCGTCTCCTTGATGATTCCTATGATGAATAGAGACGACGTATCACCAAGGTGGAACAGATTTCCAATCGAAGATCCTTATGGCGTTGATATCAACGAAATTTGGGACGTTGGGAAACAACACCAATCCATAGAGGAGTAAAGCTAAAATAGCTTCAAAGGCTACCATACTACCAGAGAATTTGAGAGCCTTCTCCATTAGGAACTTTGAAGTTAGTCCTAAGAGTTTTCCTCCGTAGTTAGGTTTTGTCTATCTCGGGTTTCTTTAAATGAGTCATTGTTGCAATGACTTGTGACTTAGGAATGGCTTCCAAACCATTGAAAGGCACTTTGTCTGATACTGAGATTCCTAGGATATGCACATACTCTTCCAAAGTAGGCATCAACTGATAATCAGGGAAAGTGAAACAGCGATAGATTGGATCGTAGAACTGAACGAAGGTTTTGAGAAGTCCTTCATCAACGTTAGCGTTCAAAAGAGTTAAAAGAGTTCCATAGCGTTTTCTAAAATCCGAGGGATCTTCTACCAAGGATGCTAACTCTTTCAACTTTCCTACATCAGGAATCCTAAAACTGTATCTTTTGGTGAATCTTCCTCTGACGTCCATCACTCTAACCTAAAATATTTTACAAAGAAAAATCTCTAAATTCTTTGGAAATGGAAAGAGAAAATGAAGAAGTTTTTTTTTGTTTTTGAATGAATGAATGAATGCATGAATGCAACAAACATGGTTAGTAGTTATACACACGGGCAAGCGTTCGAAGTCACGAGCATGAAGCCAACGATAAGAATCAACGGGGTTAAGTTCTAAGGGCTTATTCATCCGTGAATCGGTTCTATCGATAATACAGCTCAACACTCCTTCAAAACATTATTGGATTTGTTGAATACTCGATGGTCCAATAATATTTTCAAGAGAAACTCGCCTGATCGTAGTATCGCATGACAATTACTCTAGGCTTACACCCGAATAATTTATGCACTACATCCTAATGGCCGTGATGGTTTATGTGTTCTACATTCCACTCGACTTCTTAAGTTCTCCGAAAATACTTTCGCAATTACTTGCTTAAACACAATACCCTCAAGACAACCTCCATCGGAAATATTAACTTCGAAAGCATTGAACGCTCACGATTAATACCTCCACCTAGATCTTAAAATGTTTCTTAAACCGGTTAGGATTTCTTTCCATCAAGTGAAATCTCGAAACATACAATAACAAAACAGATATATGCAAAATATGAAAAGCTTATCCCTTTCTTTTCTTTTGAAAACAAAAAAGCTTGGTGCTCTCGAGTAGTAATTTTTTTGAAAATCAAAGTTTCAGCGTTCTCCCAGAGTCGCCATTTTTCCTGTTCGCGCTAAAAGGTGACGCGCCATGAGGATGCGAACGTGAGTTCGGATTCTCTGGTACGCAACGATTTAAATCTTTTGATTTGTTTATAAAGATGCCGCGAGCATCAAGCTTTATTATTTTCAACACAAGAAAGATGATTTAATGATTATGAAAAAGGGGAAAGCTGAAATACCCTCAATTGATATTGGTATGCGTAACGACTAGCGCAAACTAGACATAACGCATTGGGGAGATTCTGAGTAAGGGGGATTGGTATATAAAGGGAATAGATGGAGCACCCTAAATATATGTAGTTATCTACAGCTTTATATATGAATACGTTTGATATGTTGTGTGTTTTTTAATTGCTATTTCTATGATTGGGAAAGTTTCTCCTTTGGGATTTTAAGAAACAGTAGATTATGTGGGATTCTAGGTTTTGTTATTATTGTGCTCGCAAAGATCCGTGGATCTTCTGCATACATATCCCCTAGTGGGAATCAGAGCATTTGTAGCTCGGATCTGTGGTTCTATGGTTTGTTTGGTCCGAGAGATAGAAATTTGCTCGGCAAGGATGAGACCTTGTGCCACGTATTCTCAAAAGGATGTTGAGAAAGTCGAGCAATCGTAGTTCCCACTTATGCTAGTGGAAAGCAACGGATGTTAGTAAGAGATGATAAATGTCATCTTAATGAAAAATGTATCTAATCTGTTTCATCACATACATTTTTGAAAATTTTGATTGATTAAAATCTTTCGTCGTAAGTGTTAGGTGTTTTGCTTGAGTATACAAGCGTTACCACTTACATGTTTAAGAAAGATGTTTGAAAAAGATGTTTGAATCTTTTAACTGTAAGCATTGGGTGTTTTGCTTGAGTATACAAGCGTTACCACTTACAATTAAGAGATGTTTGAAAATAGTTTGAAAAGAGTTTGAAAAGTTTTTGACTGTATGTGATGTAATGGATGAGATACTTCTTCCATAGAGATGATAGATGTCTAAATCTCAAGGAGAAATTGAATGGATTAAAGGGATGCTTTTAAGAAGCCCGTGGGTCCTTGTATTATTAGCCCAAGAGGAGGCATTCCGAGGGTCATCGAGGGTCCTTGTATGAAGCTCAAGAGGAAGCTATAGGGTATGGTCTTTGGCTTGAAAGGGATTTCACCGAGAAATCATCCTTTTCGAATAAGAGCAATTTCACCGAGAAATTTTACTGGGAATTTGAAAGTGATTTCACCGGAAACCATCCTTTCGTGGTTCTATCTTAGCTGGTGATTCTTTGTATTGAAGCCCAATAGGAGGTCATAAGAGATTTCTGCCTCTTTCATTGTATGATGCCCAAGAGAAGGCTAAACTCAATGAGGAGTTCTTTTGAACGAAGCCCAGAGGAGGCGACTCAACAGGGAGTGTTGTCTTATACGAAGCCTAAGCGGAGGCTAACTCTGTGGGAGAGTTTCTTTGTACAAAGCCCAAGAGAAGGCTGACCCATGCTGGGGATAAATTATCTTGTATGAAGCCCAAGCGGAAGCTAAACTCAATTGGTGATGAGTTGTCTTGTATGAAGCCCAAGCGGAGGCTATACTGTGGGGAACCTATTGATTAGTCTAATTGTTATGTTATTTATTAGACGGTTGTATAAACAGGTGTGTGTGTGTGTGTGTGATATGTATTCACAGGAGTTTATGAGGGAAATATAAACAATGCATGATGTTTATTTACAGCAGTTTATGAAATATAAACAAGTGTTTGTGAAACGAACGTTTAAAACGAGCGTAACTTGATTATTTACAAGTTTGAATTATGTACAAGGAAGTGAATATGTACACGAACGAGTTTTTATGTACAGAGAAAGATGGATGTACATAGGAGGGTTGGGACTTACACCATAAGGGAGGCTCATTGATTTGAAAGCAGTTTCACAGGGAATAATGCTCCTTTCAATACCAATGGTATTCAGTGTAAAATGTACAGATGAAAGAAATGATTGATCAAAGTTTATCGAAAAGTATTTTCAAAGAAAGAGTATCGTATTATGTATATAAAAGTTTTGAAAAGAAGTATCCGTGTTATGTATGATAAAAATGTTTTGAAATATCTCAGATTATGTATGGATGAAAGTTTGTAAAAAGTATTTGACAAAAGTTTGATATGTAAAAAGAAATATTATGTACATAAAAGAATGTTATGGGACTTACACCATGATGGAGGCCCATTGGTTTAAAAGAAATCTTGCTCAGGAGAAACCTTCTTTTAGAACCAATGGATTCGGCGCATAGACAAACGAATGAAAACAAATGAAAGAAATTTGTTTACGTTTGAATATTAACAATGATAATTTGAGTATGTACAAGTAAAACTAAATATGTACATAAAGGGTTGGGACTTACACCATAAGGGTGGCCCATGATCGATCGAGAAATTCGAGAAGAAACAAATTCAGTTTTATCGTTTTAAATCGGATTGATCATGGTAAAAAGATGCAAGTTTGATGAAAAAAGTTTTGAAGAATGATTTGAAAATGTTTTGAAAATGTTTTGAAATGTTAAGTTCATTTATGAGAAGTTTTGAAAAAAATCGGAAGTCGAAAACTTGAAAAATTCACCTTTTAAGGAGGTTTGAAAAGTGTTCGGAACGTCGTTTTCGGCTCGATTAAAAATTAATCTGATGAAAATATTTTTGGATTTTTTTGACATAATCATAAAATATATGTATTAAATGACAAGTGTGCAAAAAATCATCTCAAAATGAGAAGTTTTGATTGGTCAAAAAAATGTTGAAAGTTTTGAAGAAAAAACATGAAAATATTGAAGTTTTGTAAAAAAATTTGGTCTTGCTGGGTTTTGAACCCATGACCTTTGAGTGGGACGCGTGTCACAAAGCCTTAAGAGCAAGCCAGGGACCACTGAGCCAAACGCGCATCTGTGTTGAGTGGATTAAAACACGCGTAGATAAAGGATTGGTTAATTTGAAAATTTAAAAACTGAAGAACACCAAGAACACGCGTTGTTCTTCGCTCCATTGATTCCCGTTTTCAAACTCAAGCTATAATCCTCGTTTCTCCATGAAATCAGATGAAATAAACATGAAAGTTGATCGAAATTGAACAAGGAATATGATGGTGATTGTTAATTTCATTTATTTTTAGTTAATCATGTTTGAATTTCTGGGAACTTGAAGAACCCTAGAAACTGATTTTTCAAATTAAATGATGTATTGTTCATGATTGTTTGATTTTATTGAGGGTTAAGGATCGTGTTAAGTGCAGAAAGAGAATGGCCAAGAGTTTTTGTCAAAAGATTCAAAGAATCATGAGAACCAAACTCGTGTTCATACCTGGAAAAGTTGAGATCGAATTCTGTTCTAGAGCACTTCCAGTTGTTATTTCTTGATTGATTAAGCTCCAACGGCATGTAAGGATGCTCTATGGATAGCCTGCTTGCTCTGAACTTGCTCCAATCTTCCCACTCAAGTCAACCTGCACAGTTCAAAAATGGCAGCTCGATTTCTATGTAAATCGTGTTACAGGTTGTTACCAATGATTTGGATCACTTATATGATGTATGGTGATGATGTTCAATGGATTAGAACTCAAGTTGTCCACTCCAAACTCAAAATTCGATGGCTATGGCAGTTTGGAAGTTTGGAAATTGTGAAAAATGAAAACTGATTTTTAGTTTAGTTCATGTTGATTTTAAGTTTGCAACAAGTTCCATAGTGATTATGCAACATGTTGGACACCAAAATTTATCATGTTTTCAATTAATTTTCAAAAATGCTATGTTTGGCAAAATAACATGAATTGCTTGATTTTCAAGAAAGTAGAAAGAAAGCTTGTATTTGTGTAGCTTTGGTGTGAATTTCTCTTGAAATGGTGAGCTATTTATAGGCAAACAAGCTCTGCAAAGTTAGGCAAGAGTACAAGCCAATTGGATATTCAAAGTTAACTTAAGGGGCAAGAATGGTTTTTTACCAAAAAAGGAAACTTCCTTTTTTCACCATGTGATATATTTTCCATACTTGATCCAATCTTCAATCATCACTTCTCACTGATGTTTATCAGTTTGATGACTCAATTTGGCAAGGTGGCAAGTGGTTTAAATGAAAAAACACAAAATGACCTATAATTTTACAAGTTTGTACTTGAAAATTATGGATTTTGGAGCTCTAAATTTCAAATTCAAAAGTGTAGCTAGACTTCATGGATTTGAGAGTTCTTGGACATTTTGGAAAGATCTTTCCATGATCTACAACTTTCATGTTTTGAGTTTTTTCCAATTCAAATTGGAACTAGGTGAAAAAATGGCTTGAAGTTTGGAAAAAATGTGAAATTTCAACACTTAGAAATTTTTCTAAGTATAGAAATTTTGACTTTTGTTGACTTTTCCAAATTCTTTGATTTTTATGATCATGATGGATCATTTGAAGTATTTTGATGATTGAAAAGTTTTGTTTTGAAAAATTTGACCAAAAGTCAAAGTTTGACTTTTCTGCAGATGAAATTTCATCGACGCTTCAAATTGATGATGAATTCGTGAACCTCTGTGATGTTTTGAATCCGTAAATTAGGTCAAGATGTTATATCTAAGATATAATGACCAATCTCTATCCAAAAAGTCAATTCTCGCTCAAAAATCGAGAATGCCTATGCTCGACCAAAACCCTAATTGGTCGATCCTCGATTGATCTATGAGAAAAATGGATATCTGAGGATTGGAGGCTGATGATTTGATCAAGATAGATCAAATGGAGTGAGAAAATCTCAAACCCTAATTGGTTAGCTCTTGAATCAGATGAAAATCTGATGAAACCCTAATTTTGACCTGTGAATGCTATACCCGATTAATGTTGTTTGAACTGTTAGTTGTGCAACAATGCAAATGTAAGGTGGTATATTAGGTCAAAATTTGGGGTATGACATAATGGTGGTGGCTTTGATAGTGGCTTTGGTAGTGTCAGTGGCGGTGACTGATATGAAAGTAAATTTGGAAGTTTCAATGGTCGCCATGGCAGATCTAACAGTTTTGGCGGTGGACTAGAAAAGTATAAGTCCAAAATTTGATCTGATCTGTTTCTTTCTCCTAAAGTATTTTGCAAATATTCAAGTATAAACTAACTTCGGTCGCTAGTTTTATCCGCTTGTTTATACACCAATCCACTAGTATTAAGATGAGCATTATTCTCGGTGAAACTGCTCTTAATCCAGTGGGTCTCCCTTAAGGTGTAAGTCTCACTCCCTTGTATATATCCAACTATACTAGCTTATCCGCTTGTTTTAAACACTTGTTTATATATTGTTTTCACATCCCTTGTATATATCCAAGTTACACTAGCTTTATTTGCTTGTTTTAAACACTTGTTTATATATATTTCCTTCATAAACTGCTATGAATGCACACACACACACTTTGTCATATATATGTGTTCATATACTTGTTCATGTTTATTTATGTCATTACAACTAGTATAACAACTAGGTTCCCCATAGCCTCCTCTTGGACTTTGTACAAAAGAACTCCCTCGTTGAGTTAGCCTCCTCTTGAGCTTCGTACAAAAGGACCCCCTCGTTGAGTTAGCCTCCTCTTGGGCTTCGTACAAAAGAACTCCCTTGTTGAGTTTAGCCTTCTCTTGAGCCTCATACAAGAAAGAGACCTGGAAATCTCTAACAGCCTCCTATTAGGCTTCCAATACAAAGAATCACCTTTGCTAGGATAGAACCCTAAGAGTATGGTTTCTCGGTGAAATCGCTCTTAAATCCAAGACAGCCATACTCTATAGCCTTCTCTTGGGCTCCTAATACAAGGACCCTCGATGTCCCTCGGAAATCCTCCTCTTGGGCTCACAATATAAGGACCCTCGATGTCCCTAGGATAGCCTCATCTTGGGCTTATAATACAAGAACCCACAGGCTTCTTAAAAGCATCCCTATACAATAACAAAACATTTCTCCTAAGAGATAAAACATGAATCATCTCTATGGAAGAAGTATCTCATCTATAGCACCACATTCAAATCAAACAATTTTCAAAACAAACACTTTTTCAAACAAAATATATTTCTTAACTGTAAGTGGCAACGCTTGTACACTAAAGCAAAACGCCCAATGCTTACAATGAAAGATTCAATGTTTTTTCAAACATCTTTCTTAACTTGTAAGTGGTAACGCTTGTACACTCAAGAAAAACACCCAATGCTTACAATGAAAGATTTAAACAATCAAATTTTCAAAAATGTATGTGATGAAATAGATTAAATATATTTTTCATTAAGATGACACTTGTCGTTGTCTCTTAAAATATTTGCTTCCACTAGCACATAAGTGGGAACTACGATTGCTCTGACTTTCTCAACCTCCTTTTGAGAATACGTAGGCACAAGGTCTCACCCTTGGCGAGCATACTTCTTCCTCCCTCAAACCAAACAAACCTTAGTTCCCTTAGATCCGAGCTACATATGCTCTAATTCTCTCTAGGGGATATGTATGTAGAGGATCCCAATGATCTTTGTGAGCATATGTAATACGGTGAACTGACTTTGAGATTTTTGTATCGCAAATGTGCGGATAGCAAGAGTCGCCACCGACTTTTCTTTTATCCAATTAAGGGAAAGTGAAAAGAACAGGAAAAGACCTTCGTTAGATTCTGACTAAGGGAGAAGGTTATGAAAAGGGAAGGTATTACCACCCCTTTCCATCCGTAGTTATCTACGGGCTCTTAGTTGCTCTTAGATCACTTTAAAATTGTGCTTTCTGTGTGTTTGAGAAAAAAATGTTTTGAAAAAGGCATTTCACTTTGACTTTGTAATGATTCATATAGGAATGTATACAAAGTGTTCGGAAATGATTCGTTTTTGAAAAGAGTTTGAACTTTGACAAAAGTGTGTGGTGTAAAAAGTATTTTGTTTGAGCAAGCAACTAAAAGTCTTATTACCTACTCAGAATGGTCGTTTTCGTGTTGTTTTACGTTCCTTTAGAATAGTGTTATCCATACCATTAGTTGGTAGGTAACCCTATTCGTTGGATGTAGAAGGGACATTCGAAGGGACATTGGATGGTCATAGAAGGCAACTTGCAGGAAGTATCCTAGCACATTCGAAGGGACTATCATCATTTTTCGTAGGCGACAATCGAGGGTCAAGATCATGTATTCGTAGGCGACATCGTGGGTCTATGATCTTTGTATCGAAGGGACTATGATGATATGTTTGTAGGCAACGGTGCTAGGATACCTCTACGTTCGAGGGACTTGACCATTTGTATTCATAAAGGCAATGAGAGAGAATTACCCTAAGGGGTGCATGTGTGAAAAGAGTGTGTCAAATTCAGGTATATTATCTTGAAATTATGAGTGATCTATGTCCAATTTTATCTTGCCATACACGCCTAGTTACTAGCAGTTTATAGGGTGCAGAAAGTAAATTGCGGAAATGTAAAGTGCGGGAAGATAAAGTCCTACGCTATTACATGGCTTTGGGGCAGTTACTACATAATAAGAGTGCGGAAAGTAAAAGTCCTAATTAAACTTTTACATCCCATAGGCAATTACATAATTGAAAAAGAAAAGCAAGAAAAACCGTCCGAAACGTTACAACCTGTGAACAGATACATAATCGGAAAACGGAAGAAAATTGCATAAGAGGAAAATGTTAGTAGAAACAAATATTTTTGAATGAGAAAAAAGGTTTTTGATTAGTAATGATATTAATATGATAAGATAAATTTTTGGTAATTTTCTGAATCGATTTGGTAATTTAAAAACAATTAAAAGTCATTTAAATGATTAATTAGTAATTAAATTAAATATGCATGCAAAAATAATAATTTTCATGTTAAAAATAAAAAAAGTATTTTTCTGATGATTATGCAAAAAAATAATATTTTTGGACTTTTTTAGATGCATAATAAAAAATATTGAAGATAAATTAAAATGCATGAAAAATATTAAAGAAAATATAAAATAGAAAAAATATGAGTTAGTTTTTCAAACTTGTAAAAAAACATATGGTCCTGGCCAGGCTCGAACCGGTCACCTCTCCTTCACATACACGCGCCGTGACCAACTGAGTTAAAGCGTCCACGTGTTTAGAAATTGAAACGATTTCGTTTTAAGCAAAAACTCTTCCTGGGAATTCAAATCACGCGCGAAGAACACCTTATTCTTCGTTTGAATTTCTGGAAATTTAGCGTCGGCTAAATTCGACGCTATGGCCCCTGCCTATTTCAAAAACTCCATACAAGCAATATAAATGGATTGTGAGTACATGAATCGATTGCAAATGAAATTCTAAACACACTGATGGCATTCGTTTGGTCCAATTTAACGGATTTAGAGAAACCCTAAAATGCAACAAGAAACCCTAGCCATGGCATCTCATGTTTTTGGTACCTAAAATGCAATTAAATTGTCCAGAAAGCTTGCAAACTTCAATCTAAACACAAAACAAACATCAAAACATGTTAAAGATGCATGAATAACAGAATTCGATTTTTGAAAAAGTAAGAACAAACCAAAACTAAATTTCGTAATTCTTGATGTTTTTGAGAGATGTAAAGGTCTGAATCGACTCCAGGGACTCCAAGGAATGTGTTTGGATGCTTAGAATTGGCTGAATCGATCCAAAACCAAGGCTGCAGATTGCTTGAAAGGCACGGTTTTTTGACTTTAGGTTAGGGTTCTTTTGAGCAATTTTTCTATTCTTGTTCATGTTGTATGCATTGTACATTTATAGTGGATGGATTTTGGGCTGAATTGAAGAACAAATATTGATCAATCAATGCAAAAATTATTTGATTTTGTACAAAATCAAATCTTCCTTTTTTGATTCAATTTCAATCAAATTCTTGCCAAATCAATGCAAATTTCGAAATTTGTCAGCTTGTATGAGTTACTTGGATCTCAAGTATGAGAGAAAAATCAATTTTGCATTTAATTTTGATTTTATACCTTATTTTTTAATTTAATTTGTTTTTAAATGAATAAAATCCAAATTAAATAGGAAAATAAAGACAAAATTCGTGGCATTGGGCTTGAAGGTTCCTAATAAGATAAGGAACAAGTTTAAACCAAGAAAAACTAGGCCCATTTGCAAAATTTTGGATTTTGACAAGTATTTCTCTTTGTGCACCTCTTCAAAAATGCCCAACTTGTGCAAGGTGTATTTTGCTCAATTTTCCACATTTTTGAGTGTTCTTGGACTTTTTAGAAAGCTCTAGGTGTCCTCTAAACAACCTCTTTGGTTTCATCTCAATTGGAGTTTCCATGCTCAATTAATCTTCAAAACAAAAAGTTGACTTTTTGTTGACTTTGAAAAGGACCTGTAATGTTTTGATCCATACCTTCCAAATAAAGCATTTTTTGAACATTCTTGTGAGACATGAAGTTGTATAGAATTGAATTTCCTTCAAAATGAGAGGTGGTGGAAAAATTTCTGAGAAAGTATGAAGAAGTTATGCTCAGTCAAAGTTCAGTTGACTTTTCATTGAAAAAACCCTAATTTGGAAAGTTTGACTTTTGTGCAAATCTTGAGTTTTCTTCATGAATCATGATCAACCCTTGATCAAATGATGAATGTGACTTCAAAATGAGGATGTTGACCAAAAATCAGGAAGTTTGACTGTATGTTGACCACAGTTGACTTTTTGTCCAATACAAGTGATTTTCAACCATCTGCGCAATTGTCTGAGGAAACTTGACTTGTAAGGCTTGAAACTTGACATGGAGAATCTTTGAAGCATATGAGGAGGCATGATGACCATTGGAGATGTTGGAAGTCCATCTGGATCTGAGGATAGCCAAACCCTAGTTTGGGTTGATTGTCTAGGAGAGGGTTTGTCTGATCAACCCTTGAGGAATCCTTGAGTATGGATGTATGGGATGTCTTGAGGAATAGGAGGGCAAATTTTGGGGTATGACAGTATAATCATAATAAACAAACTTAGGTTCCTGCCTAACCTACCCTTCTTAAATCCCAAAGGAGAAACTTTCCAAAAATAGCATAGCAAATAAAACACAAACGCACAAAAGGTTCCTATAGAATACTATAGATATATAGGATGCTAATACCTTCCCTTTATATAACCAACCCTCTTACCCAGGTCACTCCCCCATGCATTGCGTTTAGCTCACACTAATCAGCACTGCATATCAATTTTAGGGTATTTCAGCTTTCCCTTTTTCCTTTCCTTTCTTGTTTGAAAACAATAAAGCTTGGTGCTCGAGGCATCTTTTAAACAAAAAAAAATCAAAGTTAAATCGTTTTGAGCTGGATATTCGAATTCCGATTTGATTCTCTCGTTCTTCACTTTTTACCGCGAATAGTATCGCCTGGTCCCTTATGAGTGGCTTGTATGAACAGGCACATGGCATATCCTCAATATAACCCTCAACAGGTGACCATCCTGAAATGTGGGGAAAGTGTTGTAGGATCCATCTCTGAAATAACAAAATTAAACCAGTTAGTTTCAGAATTAGAACAATTAACAAAGGCCGCTAAGAGAAATAATTTATGTCGTCATGAGTGACAGGCTTCCGGCCATCTGCCTCATATTCCACTTAATCTCCTCATCCAACTTGCTATACAAATAAAACAAGCAGACAGCCCCCCAGTTCCACCCACTGATTACCTAAAAATCATCAAAGTACCTAAGGTATATGATATTAGTGTAAGTGGCACTGGTGTCCACAAATATTTGTGTGCCAACAAGATACAAGAGGTATGCTCTCATGGAATACGCCCTGTGAAGGATAAACTTATCGGCATCACCATCAGCTGTTGTAGCACGCACAAGCTCATCCCTAAATACCTCCGCCAAGTAGCTATACCTCACGTGGAAACCACGTGTCTTATCAACCTCCTTCAGGGTGCTATCTAGGGTAACGCCTAGCCTCTCAACCAACAATGTAATGACCTCATTTTTGTCCAACTTTTGGTGATCCAGAAAGGCCCCTTTGATTGGAAGATGAAGCACACACGCGATGTCATCAAGTGTGATCGTCATATCACCAAGTGATAGATGAAACGACGACGTCTCATGGTGCCACCTCTCAACAAAAGCGTTGATCATCCCCCAGTTGACCACGCTATATCCAGATAAGGTCAAATCTCTCAACCCTGTAAGACGTAGAAGATCATCAAACTATGGCTCATGAGAGGTAATAAGTCTGCTAATCTTCCTCCCATAGCTTATGTGTATCACGATTCTGCAAAAAAAAAACCGTTGTTAGAATTCATAATAATATTCATAAGAAAATTCATAACTGTAATATAAATGTAAATTTCATACATGTCTATCTCATATATATCTAGCCACATGGATGTGATAAGGAGGGAGCAAAGATAAGTTAGAAGGTCCCCCTTCAAAGACCTGAGGGGCCTGGGGTGCCTCCGGTATCTCTGGTGCCTCGGGTGGCACCGGTGCCTCGGGTGCCATTGGTGCCTCGGGTACCTCGGGTGGTGCAGGTGTAGCATCATGTATCACCTCAGATGGTTGCGTCTGTGTACCAGATGATGACCCCGTATAAAAAATCCTAGGTGGTGAAGATATGCGTCTGCGGGAGCACGGGGGCGGAGAAGGATGCACTGGAGAATCCCTTATGTTGTCGGAGGATGATGTAGTAGGAGTAGGATCAGAACCAGAAGAATATGCATCCGGTATAGCCTGTCCGGATGTCGATGATACAGATGTCGAAGGACGCTGTGTTACCCTACCGTGCCTCAAACGTGACAGTCTCTCATCCATATCTCCTGTAGAAGTAAGAAAGACACGTTAGCATATGGCATAAAGTGGAAAAAAAGGCAAAAAAAATGCAGATAGAAACTAGAACTATACTTCCGATTTTGTTCTTCCCAAAATTGGAAGTATACTTTCGGTTTCCTCTGCGAAACAGAAGTACGCAGGTGAGCATCCCAAAACCCCAAATATGTCAAAAAAATGCATTGATCGTCAAATAAAATTTACAAATTGTGTTCTAATGACTCCTAATGATATAAACTAGCTAAAATAGCACATTTAAAACCCTATTTCACTAATTTAAGTAGAAATTACATAAACTCTAAAAATATCTTAAATCACTTACTTGATTGATTGGTAGTGGTTGTTGCTTTCTTGATTCTATTAGATGTTATATTTATCAAATACTTGATAATTTGTGTTGATTGTTTGAGAAAAAAATTGATTTTGAGAGAAGGGTTGAAAGGAGAGTTTGAGAGATTTATGTTTGTTTTTTAAATAAGTTGTTGTTATGGGAGGGGAAGAGTTTTTGGCGCCCTTAAGTGCGTTCAAGAACCAAAAATATACTTACGATTTGTAACCGTAGTTATACTTCTGATTTATATCCAACCCTTTCAACGTGATTTGCACGATATAGGGTGTGAACCGGAAGTATACTTCCGGTTTTTATGGGTATTTGTGGAATTTCATGTGGTGCCTCAGAAGGTTATGGGGTGGAATAAGAAATTATAAAAAAAGGGAGATACGGTCATTGTGCTTTGGAACGAGTGTGGCGGCACTGTGATGGAACATCAATAATTGAGAAGTTAAGATTTTTAAAAACCGAGATCATTAATGTTGATACAAAAAAAGAGTTTTGTGAATTAAGATTTTCAAAAACCGAGATCATTAATGTTGATAAAAAAAAGAGTTTTGTGAATTAAGATCTTGATCTTAATTAATAGTATCAAATTCATTATTTTAAGAGTGAAGATTCATTTTAGTCATTCACAAAAACTACATAATCCAAATTAATCTCACACAAAAAAGACTCGATTTAATCCTTTAAAAAATTTAACTGAGCCATATTAATCCCTCTATTAATATTTCTCTAAAAAATGATTTTTTTTTTCTAGTTTTAAGTTGTAGGAGTCTCTCTAAAGCTCGTCCTGGAGCAGGCCTTCCCTATGTTTGCATAGCTCCTTATTTAGATGCAGTCAATCTGAGGAGACAACTTGAGACGTAGAAGTCTTTCCAAGATTCGTTCTAAAGAAAGCTTGCTGAAAAGATTCACCTGAAGCAACTACTTCGAGACGTTGGAGTCTCTCCAATATTCATCCTGGGGCAAGTCGGCCATTTATGCGAAGTCCGTCACTCTGAGGTTCAATAAATCTAAGGAGGTTATTTTGAGATGCGGAAATACCTCCAAAGCTCCTATCAAGGCATGATATTCCCATATCAAAATATCCATTTCCTTTGAAATACTGATGATCAGTAAAGTATTGCGTCAGAATACAGGATGCCGGGGCACTCCTTTGTAGGAAAGATTTCTAGAAGGTCTACCAGACCGGGGCATATTGAGATTTTGAAGTGCAAAATCCAATGCAGCTGCATTCCCACACATGGGGCACGCCTCTAATCATCATTATCTGATCAACTCAGAAGTTTGCTATTCTTCTTTCTACAAGAATTAGCATTGCGGCCCTACCAACGGCAATTCAATATTTGGAGCTTGGTCAATCATCTTGTTGTGCCATGTTCTTTTATCCTCCGGACTAACGGTGTCGAGGATTCAGTTTGATAGCCAGTGCATTAACCAGTATATTCATGCATTCATTCATGCATACATATCATATACTACATAGCACATTCATTCATAAACCTCAGCCAAGACTCAGGTTATTCCAAGATCGATTAGTGATTTTTCTCAGCAGAATCATAATTTGAAGACTATTTTGAATGACAAATTTAGTTCTTCCGATCACAAGTTTGAGGGCTCGACCATAATTGGTCTACGACGATGATGATTCTCGAACCGAATCCATTCCAGAGTGATTGGGTTTCCCCAAGCGAACTCTTGTATCAATGGACCTTCTTTATAGAGTTTCTTTTAAGGTGCCCCATTAAAAGCAGAAGACTTTTCTCAACGACAACTTAGTTCTTCTCCCCAGTGCCAGGTGAACGCTTGGGTGAAAGACAATTGATAGTAGTGTCAACTCTCCAATGAAGTCTCTTCCCCATAGAAGTGATTGATCATCCCCAGTGAACTCTTATGACAACAAGATCGTTCAATTGGATTCCCCAGTGATGTCTTCCTTCTCTCAACAGTATCAGGAAACCATATACTATTTGCATTAGAAAAAAAATCATATCATGCATATCATACTCATGCATTAGCTTCGGCTATTTGTTTTGCAGGTTTTTCAACTAAAACTGTAAATATCCTCGTAAGGATCAAATTGAAGGATTAGTTCTCAGACGAAAAAATTATCCTCTTTTCTACAAGCACGAGTTATATACTTGTATGGATCTCAACAACTGATGGTTTCTCCAATCGAGTTTTCTTCCCCAGCGAAACAGTTTCTCTTTCAGACGGACTCTAATGTCAGGAAAATTATCAACCGGGAATCCCCAGTGAATCTTCCACATGGTTTTCTTACGAAGTTTCCCCAGCGAAGCTTATTTCTCTCCCCAAGTGAGTCCCCTTCAGAAAGGATTACTACAATATCATTCTTGGTATTTTTAAAGATTTCTTTCAGACAAGAATCTTCACAACAATTTCTCCGGCGGTGAATTCAATTTCGCTCGAAATGTTCGAAAATTACATCAAACTTCTGGTGCGTTTATTTCCCCAGTAAGTTATCAACTACTCAACAAATAAATATCCACCCGGCGGGATGTTTATTCTATCTCAGGATATTTCTCTAACTCAGAGGTTGATCCACACATCCACTTGCTACAACGCATTGTCCATACAATGTCGGAAATCAAGCTCATTACCCTAGAAGTTTTTCAATACGCTGAACTGATTCTTCTATCAACGGTAAAGCTATCGCATACAAATTGAAGATCTTGTCAACTCGTGGTTGTTCAACATGTCCGTACATGTTCAAGAAGGTCTCTCATCGCGTAAATGTCGGAAACAAGATTTACCGACTTCATAAACATCTATATCACGCGTGTGCTGGATATTGTTTTGTTTATCCCCAGAATTGTACTCGGGTGCGCTCGATTTCGCTCGCGGTAACTCGAGGTTACACGGTCAAAGACATTCAAGATGCCATGGCTCCTCGCACTTCGTGCACCAACAATTCCGATATTGTTCTAGCCATATATCTTTGTTAAGGTCTCCAGGTATTCCTTAATTATCAGGGAACTCTTTGTTAAGTTCTCAATCAACAATCAGGGAACTCTTTGTTAATTTCTCAATCAACAATCAGGGAACTCTTTGTTAAGTTCTCAACCGTGTCATCAGGGAACTCTTTGTTAAGTTCTCAACCGTGTCTTCAGGGAACTCTTTGTTAAGTTCTCAATCATGTCAATTTTTCAATTTTGTTTAAGGTCTCCAGGTATTCCTTAGTTATCAGGGAACTCTTTGTTAAGTTCTCAATCGTGTCAGCTTTCAATTTTGTTTAAGGTCTCTAGGTATTCCTTAGTTATCAGGGAACTCTTTGTTAAGTTCTCAATCATGTCAATTTTTCAATTTTGTTTAAGGTCTCCAGGTATTCCTTAGTTATCAGGGAACTCTTTATTAAGTTCTCAATCATGTCAATTTTTCAATTTTGTTTAAGGTCTCCAGGTATTCCTTAATTATCAGGGAACTCTTTGTTAAGTTCTCAATCGTGTAATTTTTCAATTTTGTTTAAGGTCTCCAGGTATTCCTTAGTTATCAGAGAACTCTTTGTTAAGTTCTCAATCATGTCATTTTTCAATTTTGTTTAAGGTCTCTGTGTATTTTTAGTTCGTAGAACTCTTTGTTAAGTTCTCAATCATGTAATTTTTCAATTTTGTTTAAGGTCTCTGTATTCTTTAGTTCGAGAACTCTTTGTTAAGTTCTCACCATGTAATTTTTCAATTTTGTTTAAGGTCTGTGTATTCCTTAGTTATCAGAGAACTCTTTTTTAAGTTCTCAATCATGTCATTTTTCAATTTTGTTTAAGGTCTCCAGGTATTCCTTAGTTCAGAGAACTCTTTGTTAAGTTCTCAATCATGTAATTTTTCAATTTTGTTTAAGGTCTCCAAGTATTCCTTAGTTCAGAGAACTCTTTGTTAAGTTCTCAATCGTGTCGATTTTTCAATTTTGTTAAGGTCTCCAGGTATTCCTTAATTATCAGGGAACTCTTTATTAAGTTCCCAATCATGTCAAATTCTTAATATATTGTTTTTCTTTTCGCTTGAGAAGTTCGTTTCTCTTCTCATAGCATTTTCCTAAATTATTGTTAAAGTCATTTCGGTTACACGGTTATCCCCAGTGTTGTTGAAATCTCCTAATTGGGAAATGTTGTGTTAAAGCATGCCGTTGATGCTTAGCAAGTTTTCTCTTCAAGCGTTTTTTTCCTTGGCTCCGTAGTCAAGATATGTTATCTGTTTTCTTTTGTGGCTTTGGTTTCCGTAGGGCAAATTTTATTCAATCCTCTTTCACCTTGAATGTTCGAAAGTTGTCGCTTTTTCTCACTTACCAGGTTTAAGATGATTGAATAGGGGCAACTGTCGCCCCCCAAAATTTACCCGCTTAATTTAAGCCTGCGTTTCATTCTATATTCGTGTACTGTGGTTGAGCCGAGGTTTTCTCGACTTCCAGGTTTTCCCCGTTAGCTGCAGAATTTGGGTTATGTTGTCAATCAGTCCAAGATGGCTCTCATGTTCTCCTACTCTTCTATTTATTCAGTCACCAAGGCTTCTCCTGATTCGAGACACATTAATTGATTCTTTGTTTCGTCCGATGAGCTACAATTGCAAGTATTTCAAAGTAATTTTCATTTTCTTATCCAATAGCTCTTGTGCACGGATTTCGGATCATTGAGGTACTTGACGTCTTTATTGATGTAATTCTTGAGGCATCATCAAGGTTTTCCATAATTAAGTAAATTTGGGGCCGATTGGGCCATGGAGTTTAAAGATGAATATTGAAGTTTATCATGTAGGAAGTGTGAATTGTTGGACTTTTAGAGTGCATTTCTTGAGTTTGTTAGAAGTGAGTTTAAAGAATGCAGTTGAAGAGAATTTTGATTCTTTTGTATCATTAATTAAGAGATTTTCCATCTTGGCAAGTTTGGAAATGTGAGGAAAAAGTTGGAATTGGATTTTGTTTCCGAGCACCATGATTTAAGGCAATTTGATTGATGTACACCATTCAAAGCTTGGTTGCATTCTTGCAAGAATTCTACAAAGTTTCTAATATTTTCTACACAAAGTTCAAGTGACTCATTTCAATTAAAGAATCCTTCAAGTTTCAACAAAGGTTTCGAATGTCTCATTCATTTGTTATTTCACTCATCAATTACAAGTTCCACACTCTCATTCCAATTTTTTTTGAATCTTCTCAAGGAGGGAAACATACATTGAATACATTGTGTCTTTAGAATTTGATTTGCATAAATTTTACAAAAAAAAGTCATTACAAATCCATTGTTATATTACTACAAGAGTTGACTTAGTTTGTATTGAAATACAAGTTTTACTACAAAATGCAAGAATCGCTTAATTCTAAGTTTCTTTGAAGTCTTGACAACTTTCAAATCTTCATGCTTGCTTCTTATTCATCCTCGCCATCCGATCTTCAAGATTTCCTATCCTTTGTTCAACCTCCACATGCCACATGAAACAAAGAAAAGCACGGGTTAGAAGTTACAAAACATAATTGACACAAAAGCAAGAAACTATCGAGAATTATTCTTTTGCGAAACATCATCATTAGGCGTTGGAATCAGTTAATTGCTAAAGTCTCGTAATCTTAAAGATTAATCATCGAGATGGCTTGCTTGCAAATCGCGGCTAACCCGTTCACAAACAAGCGAACGGGCTGCAAGAAAAGAAGCAACAATTCTAAATTCGGCAGCATACATATCGCTTATCGGCTCATGATTTTATTCCCAATGACAATTCTAAATTTCAAGATACAAGAGGCATCGATTCCCAAAGGCATAGCAACAAGGCCACGAAGCAATAAGGGCAGCCCAACGTTTATCACCCAACAATTTATCAAGGTTTTTCAGATTTCAGCCAAGATATACTTCTACATGGTTATCGCAGACAAAAAAGCACCCCACGGTAATTATTTTTCACCCAAACAATAGCAGCAGCATCATACACAAGAATGGAAAGATGCCATATTCAAATTTCGCATAATATAACAGACTTATGCGAAGAAGAAGTTTGAGTGTAGTAATAAGCAACACAGTAGCAGAAAATACATAAATTGGGAATGTACTCAAGTGTGTATCGGACCAGAAAAGAGACATCAAAAAGAGAACAAGGATCAAAAGTCAAGAGTATCTGTTCTTATAGAGGACCAAGACCAAGGAGAGGGCATCGCTCAAAAATATACCAATAGCAAGCATCCGTTCTAACACAAACCCGTAAAACCAACTTTCATTCTATACAACACAAAAGAAAAAGAACTCTGTTTTCCAAAGCCAACCCAACCCCTTCCAAAACCAGAAAAACCAAGTGCAGATCTGTTCTAAGTTCCAACACAAAACATAAACACAAGCAAAAAACACAAAACAAAGCAAGCATCATCATCATTTTCACGCACCAACGCCTTCAGATTTTGTTTTGTTTCAGAAATTCTAGTTCTGCATTTTGAGAAAGAAGAAGAGGAACGGTCTCACCCGAAACAAGGTTAGGAAGCAAGCTCACGCACTGACACGTCTCCATAGCTCGGTTTACCCACCGTCGCCGGAATCGGCCAAGTCTAGGGTTTCCTCCTCTCCTCGAACTCAGAATAAACATTCGTGAAATCAAACACAAACAATCAGAAACCAACACGAACACCATAAATCCAACATGCAACAGAGATCGAGAGAGAGATGAGAGAGTTCGGTGAATCGCGGTGAGAGAGAGACAGGATCATCGCGACGGTGAGAACGAGAGAAGAGAGCAACCGTGGCGACGAGAGAGAATGGGAGTTCCGGCAAGAGAGAGAGCGACGGTTGGAGATCGAGAGAGAGGGCGATGAGGGTGAGAAGAGCACGCGAGAGAGAACGGGAGTTTCTGTTCTGTATTTTCCTTTCCATTTTCTATTTTTTTTGTTAATTAATTCTATTATAACTATTATTATTACTAATTATTATTATTATAATTATAATTATTATTACTAATTATTATTATTATAATTATTATTACTATTATTTATTATTATAACTATTATTATTACTTATTGTTATTATAACTATAACTATTTGCCATTAACCATTATTCTTATTATTATTAGTAGCTACTATTATCATTTTAAACCATTAATAACTATGATTATCATTATTATTATATTGTATTATTATTACTATTGTTTTATACTATTTTTTTTTATTACTATTTTTCTATATTATTATTATTACTATTTACTATTATTATTAGTAACAACATTATTTTCTTAATCAATAACATTTATTATTATTATATTTAAACCAATAAAATATTTAGTATATCCCAAAACAAAAACACAAAAATAATAATAGTAGTATAGTTAGACCTTTTTATTATTATTTTAGCATTTTGTTCCTTTTTTTTTCTGTATTATCCCCATTTGTAAATTTGTATCCCCATTCCCCATTTGATGTAATAGCTAGTAATTATTTTTATTGCTTTATCATTTAATTATTCACAAAGCACAAACCAAAAACATTTTTCAAACTAATACTCGTGCGAGCCATTTTTTTTACCCTGAGTTGACAAATCTTTGAAGCGTCACAACGGCCACACATTTGTGCATACACCACGCTTACTCTTGGGCTTACAATGAAACTTTGATTGGTTAGTTAAACGTTATTTAATTATCTAATTAGGTTATTTAAAATTAATTAGTCTACCTAATTAATTTTATTAAACTAATTACTTGATTAAGTTTCGTTTAATTAATCGATTAAATTTATTTCGTGCATGCACCTACACAATGTAAATCATTTATTTGCGCAAGCCACCTTGTATGGGCTTTTAATTTGTGTACTCGCTTTCTGTAACGCTTGTATACAATTATTTGTTCATTTCTGTTATCACACCTTAGTCCACATGTTTAATTAATTATAATCCGTACCTCCAAAACACTTTCATAATTAAATTACAAACCTCGATCCAACGTCGAGTGCATTTTCTAAATTCTTTCATAAAGAAAACTCAAGTGTTTAAGCCGTTGGATGCTAGACTAATTGTTTAAACACTTGCAAAAAAATGAACTTCGAATCTTTAAGTCGTTGGATGCTAGACTAACTACTTAAAGATTCTTAATAACGTGAACCTTGTTTCACTTCACTCTTTCATAAAAGAAAAACTTTTGGGATGATAGACGACTCGTTGAACATTGAGTTCATCTTGTTTCTAGTATTTGAATCATAGGATGCTAGACTTATGGTTCGGTACTTTTCACCCGCATAAAAATCAATTCAACTCACTCAAACTCTTTTATCGCTCATATGCGATCATCAAACTCTTTTCCGATAAAGAGAGTGCAATAGCCATTTCAAATATGAATGAGGACTTAAGCTTTTCAAACAAACTAAACAAGTCCAAGTTCAAGCATTTGAAATGTCTAATGCACGATTTTTCTTATAAAATCAATACAACAAACTTAAAACCTTTTCGAGAGGAACTACAGAGTTTTGACTTTCCCATTGCACGAGGGAATATGTAGGCACACGGTTCCGAAATCGTGCCAAACTCAAAATAATAACAAACAATTTCTTTTCCTTTTGGTATTCATAACTTAGCAATAAACACACACACAAAACGCGTAGAATTAAATGGGTCCCATCGAGTACGATGGATGTAAGGGGTGCTAATACCTTCCCCTTACATAACCGACTCCCGATCCCACTTTTTTTGGTCACGTAGACCGCCTTATCCGCTTGTTTTGGGTTTTATCTATATTTTCCCGTTCTTTTCAAAACAAATAAAATTAGGTGGCGATTTCACTGTTTTCGAGAATTAAAAGATTTTTGAAAATCGAGTGGCTTCATTTTGCATGCTTCTAATGTGCATGCTTGAGCATTTTGGTAATGGTTCATTCCCATTGTGCAGAATTGAGCTTGCAGGGCCAATAACCGTACCTAATGGACAGAGGTGGTGAGGCTAGATTCTTGACCCAGTGATGTATGGGCGAATCATTGATTGACGCTGTTTTCCGAGTGTAAGTGGAACAGGGTGTGGACTTGGTTCACGTTTGGTACCACATGCATTTGAGTCTGCATTGCATATGTAATTATAACATGTTAGGATGGTTTCCAGTGTTATAATTGCATTGATTGTTGCTGTATGCATAATGATCTGTGTGTTTGTATTTGTGAATTGTATTCTGATGATGTTAATAAGGGTGAAATAACGAATTGGTTGTTTTATTGTGTTAAAGAAATGTATAATGCATCTTAATCTTGATGAAATCTCACCCTTACTTTAATGATTTCAGATTGAGGAGTATAACTGCTCGAGATTTGGTGAGGACAGCTTTTAGAGTTGTGCTACTTAGTTAGTCCGCGTGTCAGTGTCATGCTCTGGTAGTTGTAACACTGGGGAATGATCATTTTGGAGTTTTATGGATTTAAACTTGTTATTTTGAATTATGTTGGGAATAATTATTGATTGAATTATTTCGGATTTTATGTTATCTTTCTGCTGTATAAACATAATCCTTGGTTTGTTTTATTTAATAAGTTCTTCAGTGAAAGGCATGATAACTGTTTTGTTATTTTTGAATTCTTAAAATTGTGACGCCTTTGTCGTTATGTTTAAAACTCTGATTAAAAATGTATAAATCGCAGGTAAATTAGAAGGGGTGTTACAACCAACGCGTTGGTAAGTACTTAGATCAAACAAAACAGATTATGACCAACGCGGGATTTGGTACTCAGATCAAACAAAAGAGATCGTGATCAATGCAGGGGTCGGTACTCAGATCCAAAAAAAAGAACGTGACTAATGCGGGAGTCGGTACTTAGATCAAACAAAATGATCATGACCGACACGGAGGTTGATACATAGATCAAAACAAAACAAAATCCGTGGCCAACACGGGGGGTTAATACTTGGATATAAACAAAAGGAGATTATGACTAACGTGAGGGTCGATACTTAAATTGAAACAAAAAGGAGATCATGACCAACGCGAGGGTCGATACTCAGATAGAACAAAAAGACCATGACCAACAAGGGAGCCAGTATTTAGATCGAATGAAAGATTGTGTTATTCGAACTTGGGAGCCTCTGCTTACCCAATTGAGGTTGTATGGCTTCTCATGGGAATCAATGGACATCTTCAAATAATCTACTAATTTCTGCGACACTAGATTCTCCATATTTCCACTACCCACAATCAGATTACATACCTTGTTCTTGATAGAATAATGTATTTTAAACAAATTTTTGTGTTGCCCTTCATCTTTGGATGCTAATAAAATTCTCTTCAACACAAACTTAAATCTCTCATCAGATTCTTCCTATGCAAGCTCAACCCTTGTATATTCATCGTCCTAAATTGCATGTCCTTTTTAGTATTTTGTTTGATTAATATTATTAATACTTATTTTTAATAATTACAATATTTTTATAAAAAAAAATTATATCATTTTTAAAATTAGAATAAATTCTTTAAATTAAGGGGATTTCTTTCCGGTTTCTGTCTGTGTTTATTTTTACAGCAACTTTCACTGTGACATGTTAATAATTATATTATTTATGTAAAATAGGTATGGTGCACCCCCGATAACAGTCCTAAACCTGATGTGTCTGAAGTTGTTTCACCGCTCGTAGTTTCTCCTCTCGTAATTAAGGTGGTAGATGTTCGTGAGCAATTTGAAAATGTTGAAGAATTTGAATTACGTGAAGACATGTTGCAGTGGATTCGTATAGAGGAAACGAAACTAGGATTTGGTATTATGATATCAAGGTCGGATAGCGGTTTGGATAGAAGAAATGAATTTGTGATTTTTCCATGCGAAAGAAGTGGGAAATACATATGTCGTATTCAAAATTTTAAAGGCGACGATGCCAGTTCAAGAAAATGTGAATGTACATTTAGGTTGCGTGGTTATCTTATGGCAAATAATAAATAGAAATTTAATGTGATTAGTGGTTTACACAATCATAATTTAACTTAAAAGTTAGTCGGTCATCCAATTGCATGTTAGCTCCTTCTGGATAAGAAGACATGTGTTTCTGACATAACTTTGAATTTGGTACCGCCCAAAAACATACTTGCAACCTTGAAGCGCAAAAGACCCGAGAACATATAAAATATCAAACAAGTTTACAATAAGCGCTACCAAACCAAGTTAGCGATTCGGGAGGCTGAGGATCAAACTCAGATGCAACACCTCTTGAAACTTCTAGATGAGAACAATTATATTTGTAGGCACCGACGAGGTGATGATGGGGTAACAATTAGAGACATTTATTGGACTCATCCTGATTCCATTAAGTTTTTCAACACATTTTCTACCATGCTCATAATTGATTCGACGTACAAGACCAACAAGTACAAGCTTCCGTTGTTGGAAATTGTTGGTGTTACATCGACTGAGAAGATGTATTCTGTCAGGTTTTGCATTTCTAGAGTGCGAAAAAGAGGACAAATTTTCATGGTAATTAGATGTATGTAGGTCAATGTTGAAGGATCAAGAAGATATGTCGAAAGTCATTGTTACCGAATGAGATACAACACTAATGAATTTGGTTGCAACTGGATTTCTCACTTCTTATGCATTATTTTGTAGGTACCATATTACTAAAAATGTGAGAATTCGGATTAAACCCGCGGTGGGGTCAAAACAGGTTGCAGGTGAAGATGGAACGTTGGTCAAGGCGGACGTTATTGTGGAGAAAATTATGGATGCATTGAATGTTATAATAAATGCATCTAGAAAAGAGCTATATGTTGATGTTGTTTTACCGATCAATAATGTTTGCGTGAAATATCCCGATCTATTTAAATATGTTGAAAGCACAATTATTGATCAAGTTAAGGAGAAGGTTGTTTGTGCATGGACCGATTAGGTTATGCACCTCAGTAATACAACAATAAACTGAGTTGAGTCTACACATGCATATCTAAAGAATTGGCTGAGAAATAGCAATGGTGATTTTATTACGGGTTGGGAATCTGTGAACCAGATGATACTAAACCAGCATAACGAGATACAGTCAATATTTGGTTGTAGTATCACAGTGTTGGAATACAGGTTCAAAGACAACACGCTATATTCTTAGTTGGTTAGTAACATCTCTCAGGAGGATCTGAATTATATTTTTTACGAGGCCAAATGAGCTTCTAATGTGGGTGTTGACACCTCAAAGTGTGGTTGCACAATTATGAAAACATATGGTCTTCCTTGTGCTTGTGTCATATCTAAGAAGATGAATGGTGATAGTCCAATATGTATGGACGAGGTCTCTAGTCATTGGAAGAGACTAAGTTTTGACGATGACGGTAAAATGGAAATCAATAAGTCAAATATCTCCATCTTGGACGAATGAGAAGCGATACAAGAAAGATTTTTGAAAGACGATGACGCCACCAAACCCACATCAAAGAACAATTGAGGAAGATTGCGTACCCGGAGGCCACAGATTTAAGACCACCATCCTAACCGATAAAAACTAAAGGGGCACCTAAGAAGTTATAACCGACATCGGGCGACAGTTCTACTACGAGGAATTCTTCGTATTTTGAGCACGTTGACAATTTTTTCCTGATTCACCTACACCAAAATCTCAGAAACGTTCTTTCAAAGGTGCTCGTATTAGCAAACCACCCACTACACCTACTACACCAAAAATACCATTCATTGATCACATGTCAATTTTTTTGCACAAGTACATTGAACAGTTCGTCAATGTCGATGGTGACGACAACTGTGATTTTCGAGTTGTTTCTAGTTTGCTCGGTAGAGGTGAAGAGTATTACAATACTGTCTGAGATACCTTGATCAGAGAGTTGACGGGCAACAGAGAGTTATACACACGTGTGCTAGGGAGTAAAGAGAAGGCTAGGGAAATATATCACGCACTTGTACCTGCCGAGGTTGGATTTAAACTAGAGGATAAATGGATGCGCTTCTCTAAAATGGGTCATCTCATAGCAAGTGCATATGAAAGGTGTGTATTAATCTTACAACATACGGTTTCTCGGAGACTTATTTCCCTCTACTCACTGCTCCAACACCAAATCCCAATGATCATATCATATGTGTTAGGTTGATTTCAAATCCATGACATTTTGTTCAAGTGTATTTGAAATCGGGATGCCCTATACCACCTACATCACCGGAGTGGGAACTTTATTTACAGACTCATCTGAGACCTGTCCGAACGAATTCATTGAAAGGATGCAAGAATACAAAAAGTTGAACCAAATTGAAATAGAAAAAAATAGGGAAAATTCAAAGGGGTGCCACCGGTGGATTTATCCGACGACACTTTTTTCGGCTCATTCAAGTAGTTATGTATCATTTTATTGTTAACATCACTTTGTTCATGTATTATGATGTGGAAATATAGCCATTTTTGTGGTTTGACCAAAACCACAATATTTGAATACATGAGATTTTTGGTATTACAATGTTGTTTATGTTCTGTTTCTGATTTTTCACTCCCATAGCCTTAACCGGAAATATACTTCCGCTTCCATTTAATAAAAAACTGGAATTTTAATTCCGGTTTTATCACTAACACATAGATAGGATTTGTATGGTTCATGATTACCTCCAACCACTATAAAATACCTCACTTCTTATATTTTTCCATACCACAACACCAAAAACTAGAAATTAGACATGAAATTGAACATCAAATGGGTTGTTAGAGTTGTCCACTTTTTCGGCGCTACATCATCTCGTGAATTTAAGATCACCGTGTACACCCCTATTGAAGATGTGCGTGAAACATTGCAGGAACTTGTACCTTTTGGCGACAATCGTAAGGTAGTGAAGATCGAGTACCGCTCGCCTCAGTTGACAAAGATGAGAAGCTTTAATTCATCAACCATGATCTGAAGAACAACGACGATTTACGGGCTATGTGGTCTACTTATGACAGTTTTGAGGAGAAAGTTCTGATCGAGCCAGATGCGACTTTAACAAGATCGGTCGATAATATGATTAGGATGTTGCAATGTTCACCCGAGTATTGATTTGTAATGTTTGATTTATGTTTAACTCCTAAATGCATTTGCTATGTTTGTTATGAATTATATTTATGTCTATGTAATGCAATTCAATGATATTTTTTGGTTTCTGTTAAGAATAAAATCAGAAATACACTTTCGATACAAAATCAGAATTAAATTTCTGATTTTTATATATATTTTATCAGATATTAGTGCGCACTAGAAATATACATTTGATTTTAAGAAACATTTAAAAAAATTCACGTGATGCATAAAAAAAAAACTTAAGAAATGGGTTAAGAAATCGCTTAAATTAAATGGACAGCCAATACACCAATAGTCTAAAAAATATTAAACAGATACATATAAATTAACCTTTTTTTTCTTTCTTCTTCGTATAAAAAAAAATAACAATAACATATCATTCTTCAACTATTCCGTGAATAGAAACAGTCCATTCAAACACTTATAACACAGCGAGTAAATTTAGGGTTACTGGGAGCAGCATGGAGAAGAAGAAGAAGAGGCTGTATCTATCTGATGAATTGATCATTCTCATTCTGTTGAAGTTGCCGGTGAAAGATCTTAAACGTTTCAAACGGGTTTGTAACCACTTTGCATCTTCACATTTTGAACATGCCGCCTCACCCACTCGTAAATGTTGAAGGACAACTGTTAGAGATTATCTCTGATTGTAGCGGTCCAACTGTCATCTATACGGAGTCTCTGCTTTCACTTCCTAGTGGTGACATTCAGCAAGTTTAAGATGACACAGACAAGAAGGTGAAATGTTTTTCTTCACTATTTTCTTAAAATTATATTGTATTGTGAACTCTTACTTGGCTGCATTTGCAGGGTGGTTAATATGTTTGACTGCATTTGTAACATGAGCTAAGAATACCACACATGAGGTGATCCAATATGTCATGAAATGTTTATTGGTTTACTATTTTTTACTATGTTATTGGAAATATTGACAGCTTTATTTGTTCGATTAACGGTTATTTAAACGGGTGTTGTTGGAACTTGTCATTATTTGACATTGTTTCTTAGGAGTTTATGAATGCCGGTGGAATAAGAGGATTTTGTTTTATAGGTTTGGTGGTCTCTATTTAACTCTAAACATTGCCATTTCTCAGTTTCAAGCTAGAAGAAAAAAAATTAATTTAAAGTTAATGAGATACACATGAATGTATAGATAGGACTTTAGATCAGAAAAAACATAACTTGTATTAATTTATGTTGTGCACTCACCTTAGTTCAATCACTACACATTCAGAATCATCTATTACCTTCCTGCAGCTTACAATAGCACATTAGCAATTTTCTCACATTACCATTAACTGATCAGTTTCATTTATAAATATACAGATGCGGTTTGTGATAGCTGCTGTGACTCATGAGCAGGGCAGAAACTAGTTAGAGGCTTAGAGCATCAATAATGTGCAAATATCAGCTATTGTGACTGATGCATCATGGAACATCAACTATACCATAATTGCACTGTGTTTATCAACACAGGAATTTATCGTCACCTTTTGATTAGGAGGACTCCCTCAAATAAGTTGATGAATTTTGTTTAATGCAGTGTTTTTGGTTTTTAAGTATGATTAGTGCAAAACTGTTGACACATGTAGTAGGAGTTATTGAATGCCAACTGCATAGTTTGGAGTTTTCTTGCTCGATTGTTTAATTTGAGTTACTACAACATGAAAATAATAATGCCAATGGCTTCAGCCTTGCCATGTCTTTTAGAATGGAAATAGGAAGTTACAACACAAAATTGCAAGAGCAAGAGAGGATGGATGAGTCCCTTTATTTATTGGTTTCATAAATGAATCCGAAATTATGCATCCATTTTAGCCTTTTCTTATAACTAAATTTAATAAGCAATATGTAATGATGGTATATATATAAATGTAACAGTATGCAATAGCAGGAAAGGAAAAATGGATCTCAGGTGAATCAAATACTCTTCCAGATGCTTTAAGAGAAAATACAAGGAATAGAAGAAAAGGATAAGAGAGTACAATCTCTCTATGGTGTGGTGAATCCGGAAGAGAGAGAAAAGAGAGAGAAAGATCTCATACGAATACACACCCACACACTTAGAGCTACCCACTACTAATAAGCTCTCACTCACTAACAAATTGGATCCACCTTGGATGCTTCTTTTTTATTCTATTGTTGCGCGTTATTCCTTTATCATTTGTCAAGTCATCATCCAATTCTTCATTCACATCATTTTTATCAATTGGACACTTCTCACCTATAACATTACCCTCCCCTTCAAGAGCAATCTTGTCCTCAAGATTGAGTTTGGGTAACTCTATAGCATTTCTTCTCTATCTTCCCAAGTTGCTTCCTGACTTATCTTTCCATTTCACCAACACTTGGTCCACCACTTGTACTCCTTTACGAATGTTTCGAGTACGCAACACAACTTCTGGTTGAATCACCGGTCCTTCTTCCACTGTAATTAATGGCAAGGGTAAGTATGGTAAAGCAGTGAGGCCTTTGAACACTTTTAATTGTGATAAATGAAATAAAGGATGTATACGAGCTGTCTCGGGCAATTGGAGCTTATAAGCTACAACACCAATTTTGTCAATGATATTAAATGGGCCAAAATACTGCATCCCTAACTTATGGTTCTTTCGCAAAGCTACCGAGGATTGTCTATATGGTTGCAACTTGACTAAACTGGATCACCAATCTCCAAAGAAACATTGCTTCTTTTATTATCAGCATTGACTTTCATCACCTGTTGAGCTCTCCTCAAATTCTCTTTCAACTCAAGTAGAATTTTGTCCCTTTCCATTAACTGTTGTTGCAGTTCTACAGGATCATCAGTGTTAACAGTGTAACAAATTAGCATAGTAGGATCTCTCCCATATAAAGCTTTGAATGGAGACATTCCTAAGCTTGAATGCAATGCAGTATTATACCACAGTTCCGCCCAAGAGAGAGCTTTGGACCATGCCTTTGGATTCTTGAACGAAAAACACCGCAACTACATTTCTAAACACTTATTGACAGCTTTGGATTAGCCATCCGTTTGAGGATGATACGTGGAGCTCATCGCTAATGTTGTGCCCTGTAATTGGAATAAATGCTGCCAAAATTGACTAGTGAATACTTTATCTCTGTCAGACACTATTGACTTAGGCATGCCATGTAATTTAACCACATTATGCATAAATGTCTCGGCAACCGTCTTACTAGAATAATCTGATTTCAGGGGTATGAAATGAGCATACTTACTTAGTCTGTCAACTACTACCATGATAACAGCAAAACCAGAAGAAGGAGGTAAGCCAGTAATAAAATCCATTGCAATATCTTCCCAAACTTGCTCCAGAATTGGCAATGGTTGCAACAGACTAGCATAAGGTTTATTGACAGACTTAGCTTGTTGACAGATGAGACAAGCTGCAATGAATTTCTGCACATGTTGTCTCATGTTAGGCCAATAAAACTGAGATGCAACCCTTGCAAGAGTTCTGGTCACTCCTGCGTGTCCCCCCTATAGGTGCGTCATGATATTCTATGAGAATTTCGTTAATCAAACTACTCTCAACCGAGACTACCAATTTGTGTTGCCAAAACAATAAACCATCTTTCACAGCATAATTATCATTGTTCACAGTATTGTTAAGGCATTGTTGAACAATTAATTGCAAGTGCTCATCTTCAACAATTGCTTTCTTTAATTCATCGAAAAACTCACATTGCGGGGATGATACTGACAAGGACATCATTTTGGATAAAACATCCGCAGCTTGATTATCCTTTCCCTGGCTTGTATTCGATGTGGAAATCAAAGTCAATGAATTTATGAAGCCAAGCTTGCTGCTCAGGGGTTTGAAGAGATTGATCTAACAGACTTTTCAAGCTCTTCTGGTTTGTTCGCAGGATGAATTTTTGACCCAGTTGAGAGTGCCGAAACTTAGCTAATGCCGCTGTGATAGCATAAAACTCTCGCGTATACGTCGATTGCAGCTGCATTCTCAGAGTCATCTTCTTCGAAAAGAAAGCTATTGGATGCCCTCCTTGACTTAGCACTGCTCCCACTCCTGTACCAGAAGCATCTGTCTCAAGGATAAGCACTTGCAAAAAATCTGGTAACACTAAGACAAGAGCTGAAGTGATTGTTCTTTTTAACTGCTCAAAAGCTTTTTGCGTATTTTCATCCCACATAAAAGCATCTTTCTTCAAAAGATTAGTGAGAGGATCGGCTATGGTCGCATAAGACTTAATAAATCTTCTATAATATCCTGTGAGTCCAAGGAATCCTCGTAGTTGTTTCAAATTTGTTGGTATCTGCCAATCTAACACCGCTTGGACCTTTGTGCTATCCATTGATACCCCAGCACCAGAAACTATGTGACCAAGATACTCTACTTCAGTTAAACCAAATGAACATTTGGAAAGTTTCGCGTACAGCATATTCTGACTTAATATCTGAAACACAGTTTCTACATGTTGTAAATGAGATTGCCATGAAGGGCTATAAACGAGTATATCGTCAAAGAAAACTAGCACACACTTCCTTAACAGCGATTGGAATAACTCATTCATAAGTCGTCGGAATGTAGCGGGTGCGTTGGTAAGGCCGAACGACATCACTAACCACTCATAATGACCTTGGTGAGTTCTAAAAGTTGTTTTCTGTCTGTCCTCTTGCTTAAGAAGTATCTGATGATAACCAGAACGAAGATCCGACTTTGAAAAAAAAAATTCTCCATGTAACTCATCAAGTAATTCATCCACAGTCGGCATAGGAAAACTATCCTTGATAGTTATAGCATTCAAAGCTCTATAATCTGTACAACATCTCCAAGCGCCATATTTCTTCTTCACTAAGATAATTGAGGATGAAAAAGGGCTGAGACTTGGTTGGATTATACCGTCGTCAAGCATGTCCTATACCATCTTTGCAATCTGTTGTTTCTGGCTATGTGGATATCTATATGGTCTCACCTTTACATGTTGTGCTCCCTCTTTCAATAATATCTCATGAGTCAATCCTCTCACGGGAGGAAGTCCTTTAGGAATTTGAAATATCTTGCTGTATCTATGCAACAGTGTACTCATTTCAGGAGCAAGATCAACGGTTGTGTCATTCCACTTATCCGCTATAACAATAGCATCAATTCATTGGATAGTAAACAACTCACAAATTGCATTCATCTAGTTTAATCTCTTGAAAAGATTCAGCTGTGCGACAACCGGCTTGTTACCCACTAATAGAGAGTAGTTGTTATGCAACGTGTCATTGATCTGTTACAGCTATATGCCAGCTGTACAGTTAGTTAGATCTAAGGCTACTTTATATACCATGCCTTTGTACTCTTTCTATCTAAGATCAATGTATGAGATTTTCATCTTTCTTCTTTTCTCTCTCTTATGGTACTGTATCATGGTATCTAGAGCTTCTTCTTTCCTGATCCAGTAATCTTCATTCATGGCGTCACCGTTTTGCAGCGACGGCGCCTTTCCTTCCGCTCACGTCAAGCTCTCAAGCTTGATGATAAAATTTCAAACACCGGAAGCAAAATCGATGGAGTTGTGCGTGGCTTCAACGCTTTGTCATTTGATTCCGCGTTCACGGTGACTTGATCCGAATCTTAGCGAAGTCACCGATGCGTATCTTGATTGGGAGCAACAGGATGCTCTTGTGCACGCGGCTTCTCCACGATTTCGACTCGCTTCTTCCCAAACTTGTGGATTGTACTCACGCGTGGCAAGTTTGGACGGAAGTTCACCGCTCTTGCGGCTCGTCGCCACGATCCGAACCGTCTTTCCAAAGGTAATCTCAATATTGAAGCGTTCATGGCGCGAGTTCGCGAAATCAATGATTCGTTGATTTCGATTGGAGATCCTGTTCTATCGTAACCTAATTGAGATTGTCTGGATGCGCTGAGGAGTATGATTCGATTGTTGCTGCTGCCAATAGTAAGGATGATCTCAGTACGTTGGAGGATCTTGAATCCAGTCTTCTTGCTCATGAATCTCGATTGGAGAAACACAGGAAAGCGATTCTCACCGAACACGTCGAATCTAACGCAGTTCCGCCGTCGAATCTTCTTCTCGGTGACTGCTTTCAAGCTTGACTCCTTTCCAACTGGTACTAGTCACGTTAATGCTCACGCAGAAAGCAGTGGTTACAACAGAGGAGGTCGTTCAGGGCGTGGTGGCGGTCGTCACGGTCGTTTTGGCAAAACTTCTGTCACAAAAGTGGATACGATGCCTCTGTTTGCTACTACAGGTACACTCAGTCCTCTTCAAAGTTGTTTCCACCGCAACAAGCTCCCTTCAATCCATTTCTGGCGAATGCTCGTCCTGTGTATGCTCCTGTCTTTGGTTATTCCTCACCGAGACCAGCTGCACCACGACCTTCTCCTCCTCAAGCCTTTGTGGCTAGTTCTGATCCCAACTTCAGCAACCAATGGTGGTATCCTGACTCAGGTGCCTCACACCATGTTACACCTGACTCTTCCAACGTGCCTGATGCTCAATCTGTGACTGGTTCTGAACAAGTCTTCATGGGAAACGGCCAAGGTTTGTCCATTAACTCTATAGGTTCCATGAAATTTCCCTCCTCTCATCTGTCTTTCACACCTCTCATACTTCACAACTTACTTCTTGTTCCTCACATCACCAAAACCTCATCGTAAGTAAATTTGCACAAGATAACAAAGTTTTCTTTGAATTTTATCCTTCTTTTTGTCTTGTCAAATCTCAGGGTTCTTCTGAGGTGCTTCTTCATGGTATTGTTGGAGATGATGGTCTTTACAAGTTTCAGATTCCTTCCTCTCAAGTGTCAAAGCCTTTGTCTAGTCTCCATTCTAGCTCGACTTTAGATTTCAATAATTGTAATTCTAGGGCTTCATGTAATACTGTCTCTCATTCCAATGATATTAGTCATACTATTCGATTGTAATCCTTCATTTTCTATGAATAAAATGATGTTTCTTAATTTGCCTATTATTTACTCTGCTAAGTCTGTTACTCTCGAAGTATGCTTTGTGGCATACCGGTTGGGTCATCCCCATCAGTTCTTCAAGTGCTCAAACCTGCTGCATTTCTCTCTCTCTAAGTGCAAGTTTTGTTCGCTTGTTCCTTAGGCAAATCTCACGACTTCTACTTCTCTCCACTACTGTTTATAATCATCCTTTTGAATTAGTGGTTTGTGATTTATGGGGTCCTGCACCTATTAAATCTTGGTGCCTATATCTACTTTCTCACTTGTAGATGCCTTTTCTAGGTTCACTTGGATCTTTCCTCTTAGGCTAAAGTCGATACCTTCTCGGTTTGTTGGTTCAAAACTATGGTGGAACTTGTTCAACCATAAAATGTTCAAATGATGGAGGTGGTGAGTTTAGACCTCTCACCAAATATCTCAATGACCTTGGCATTGTGCATCGTTCACTTGTCCCCATACCACCATCGAATGGCATTGTTGAGTGCAAGCATAGACACATAGTTGAAACAGCTTAGCCTTGCTTGCTCACTCTACCTTGCCCTTCAAATGTGGGATCATGCCTTTATCACGCCACTTATCTCATAAAGACTTCCTAGTGCTCTTGAGCATAAAACTCCTATTTCAAACTGTTTCACAAGTTTCTGATTATGCTCACTTAAGAGTTTTGGTTGTGCTGTTTTCCTTTTCTTCTTACACTCTCACAAATTGGACTTTAGGTCCCAAGAGTGTGTTTTCTTGGTTATTCTACCATTCACAAGGGCTAAGTGCCTATCTCGCACAAGATTTATGTCTCTAGAGATGTCATTTTCAATGAGTCTAAATTTCCTATCCTACTCTTTTCCATCTCCTGCCATTGATCAATCTTCTTCACTCCCTTCTACTCCTTCTTATTGGTCTTTACCTCTTGTTCCTAATGTGTCTAACTCTGTCACTAGGGTTGTTTCTGCTGTGCCTATCACTCATGTTCCTTCTGTTCCCACTTCACCCTCTCATACACCTTCTGCTGAACTTAGCAATTTCAGTCCTACTCCTGCCAACTCTGCTATTTCTCCTATCTCTGGTTCACCTTGAATCGCAGAATCTGCTACTTCTTCTCCCATTCCTACTACACCTGTCAATTATTTGTCTGTCACTCCTCTGCAGTCTGATATTGCAGAGGCTCCCACTATTTCCCCTTCTTCTCCTGTCTCTGAGTCCTCCATCAATACTGTACCTCTTCTGCCTAACCCTTCCATTCATCCTCACAATATTCACTCCATGCAAACAAGGTCTAAAAGTGGTATTACTAAACCTAGACTTAAACCTACCCTCTTACTTACTCATATGGAACCTAATTCTCTGTTGGACAGGCCTTGGCCTCTCCTCATTAGCTTCAGGCCATGAAAGATGAGTATACTGCACTGTTAAAGAATCAGACTTGGAACTTGGTGTCTCCACCTGATTCTAGGAAGCCAATTGGCTGCAAGTGGGTATTTAGGGTCAAGGAGAACCCTGATGGAACCATCAACAAATACAAGGCCAGATTAGTGGCCAAAGGGTTTCATCAGCAGGCTGGCAGTGATTTTACAGAGACATTTTCTCCTGTGGTCAAGCCTGTAACTGTCAGGACTGTACTCACTCTTGTTGTGACTCATGGGTGGTCTATACAGCAAATTGATGTGAACAATGCCTTTTTAAATGGCACACTTGTAGAGGAAGTTTACATGCAGCAGCCTCCTGGCTTTGAAGCTGCAGACAAGACTTTGGTGTGCAAATTAAACAAAGCCATTTATGGTCTTAAGCAGGCTCCTAGAGCCTGGTTTGATAAACTCACGGGCTCTCTCCTAAGTCATGGTTTTCATGCTAGCAAGTGTGATCCTAGCCTTTTTATTCTCCATACTGGCAGTCTAAGTATTATGGTGTTGGTGTATGTTGATGATATAATCATCACTGGTAATTCTTCTGCCTTCATCAGTGGTCTAATCACCCAGCTAAATTCTGATTTCTCACTTAAACAGCTTGGCAATTTGGATTATTTTCTTGGCATAGAAGTCACTCATCTGCACAATGGCTCCTTGCTTCTATCCCAAGCCAAATACTTGACAGATTTGCTAGCCAAAGTTAATATGATCAATGCCAATGGCATGCCCACGCCTATGGTCTCTACAAGTAAACTCTCTAGGTTTGGTTCGAACTGCTCGATTCCACCTTCGGGTTTGTGGTGGGTGCCCAAGATGCTACCTCACTCGCCGTAGATCTCCTTTTCATCAATAAGGTGTTCCAATTTCTGTCAAATCCTTTGGAAGAGCATTGGAAAGCAGTTAAAAGGATACTGAGATACCTCAGAGGGACTCTGCACTATGGTTTACTGATTCAGCCTGCAGCACCTCACAAACCTCTGTCATTACTTGGTTTCTGTGATGCTGACTGGGCATCAGACCCTGATGACAGAAGGTCAACATCAGGAGCTTGCTTGTTTCTAGGTCCTAATCTCATCTCTTGGTGGTCCAAGAAACAGCAGCTGGTGGCAAGGTCCAAGGAGTATGTGAGTATGGCACGTTAGCTTCAAATAATCTGGTTCGCTTTCTAGGAACTTCACTGCATATTTCTTACTCCTAAATTATTGTGTGATAACCTCAGCACTGTGACACTTGCACACAATCCTGTCTTGCACAACAGGACAAAACATATGGAACTGGATATATTTTTTGTAAGGGAGAAAGTGATCTCCAAGAGCCTAATTGTGGAGCATGTTCGCCCAAGACCAAGGCGATTTGTTGACCAAACCTCTCTCACCATCAAGTTTTTACCTGTGATAAATGAGTGTTCAATAAACTTAGTTTATTAAACACACCCTCAGTTTCTAAGGGGGACTAATAGAGAGTAGTTGTTATGCAACGTGTCATTGATCTGTTACAGCTATATGCCAATTGTACAGTTAGTTAGATCTAAGGCTACTTTATATACCATGCCTTTGTACTCTTTCTATCTAAGATCAATATATGAGATTTTCATCTTTCTTCTTTTCTCTCTCTTATGGTACTGTATCACCCACTTCACCTTGCAATGTGACAAACTTTCCATCTAGGTAAAATTTTAGCATGGATGTAGCGTAGTCAGCTACATGAGGTCCCAATGAAGCTAACCATGGGGCGCCTAAGATAACATCCGCCCCTGCTACCGGCAAGAGATAAGCAGGCACATTAACCTCAATGCCCTGTATTTTCAAAGATAGTTTCCTGACCACACCTATATGCCAATTGTACAGTTAGTTAGATCTAAGGCTACTTTATATACCATGCCTTTGTACTCTTTCTATCTAAGATCAATATATGAGATTTTCATCTTTCTTCTTTTCTCTCTCTTATGGTACAGTATCACCCACTTCACCTTGCAATGTGACAAACTTTCCATCTAGGTAAAATTTTAGCATGGATGTAGCGTAGTCAGCTACATGAGGTCCCAATGAAGCTAACCATGGGGCGCCTAAGATAACATCCGCCCCTGCTACCGGCAAGAGATAAGCAGGCACATTAACCTCAATGCCCTGTATTTTCAAAGATAGTTTCCTGACCACACCTTCAGTCTACATGTTTTGTCCATTTCCAACCAGAACCTTGCACCCTTTAGTTGGTTCCACATCAAGATTTAGGCACTTAACAATACGTGGTTGAATAAAGTTGTCTGAACTGCCTCCATCAAGCATAATTGAAACACAGATAGGACCAATATAGCCCTTAAAGCGGATAACACCCATTCCGGTAGCTCCACGGAAAGCATTAAAAGATAAGTGATGCTCTGTCATCTCTTCAGATTCTGTTGTCCTATTTATGTTTGTTGAGCCGGATGAAGTGAGATTTTCAGGATCATCAATCAGCTCCAATAACATCAATTGTTTGTTTGGGCACTTATGTGAGAAAGAGAATTTGTCATCACAAAAGTAACACAAACCTTTCTCCCTTCTCAATTGCATCTTTGCTGGAGAAATCCTTTTGGTTGCAGGGTTCTTTTGGAATTGGCTCATAGGTCTAGTAGGTGGTGTGGGAAATAAGGGTAGGTTTGGGGCTTTTTCGGTAGTTTGTGTTTGGTTATTTCTGGTTGGATTTAAGTGAGTTCTATTTTGTTGATAAGTTAATTTCTGTGGAGCAGAAACAAATTTCTAAACAGTTAATTTTTCTTCAAATAACTTGGCAATAGACACAGCTTTCACAATTGAAATAGGACAATGCAACATAACATCTCTACGAATTTCCTCTTTCAATCTGCTTACAGAACAATCAATTAATGCATCATTACTTAATCCATAAACACGATTGGACAAGGCAGTGAATTCAAGGTAATAATCATTAACATATTTTGTTTGTTGCAGTTTAAACAGAGATGCTCTTGGGCAATCATAAATGGAGGGACCATAATCCAGTTCAAGAGCTCGTGTAAAATCATGCCATGATTGAAATGGTTGAGATCTAGTAACCATTTGGAACCACGGAACAACTTCTTATTCTAGGTGAACAGAAGCGATAATCAATCTCTCCAAATCTGGAGTATGATAATAACCAAAAAATTGTTCAGCCTTAAAAATCCAATCGAGTACATTCTTAACGTTAAACCTTGGAAATTCCAGCTTAATGTTACGAACATGAAATGGAGGTGGTGGAACAGCAGGTCCCGACGGTGATGAATGGGATATGGTTCCATGGGAGTTCGTGTTTCCATGGGTGACATTGAGAGCTTGCATTTGTTTCAGCATCAGTTCCATTGATTGCGACAACTCCACAAAACGTGACTCCGATGACAACTGCATCGTCTCCATTCTTGCAAAACGAGTTGCATTTGACTGTTCGTTCTTCTCTAAAAATTCGCCTTGGCGTTTAACCTCTGCTGCAAGCTCCTTCATTTTGGTGTTGTCGGCCATGGATGGGATGAAAGCACCAGTGTAATGACAATATATATAAATGTAATAGTATGCAATAGCAGGAAAGGAAACATGGATCTCAAGTGAATCAAATATCTCTCTATGGTGTGGTGAATCCGGAAGAGAGAGCGAGAAAAGAGAGAGAAGGATCTCATACAAATTCACAATCACACACTTAGAGTTACCCACTACTAATAAATTCTGACTCAATAACAAATTGGGTCCACCTTAGATGCTTCTTTTTATTCTTTTAATACACCTTATTTCTTTATCATTTGCCACGTCATCATCCAATTACTCGTTCACATCATTTTTATCAATTGGACACTTCTCACCCATAACACAATAGTTAGAAAGAAAAAAATTAACTAGTATAGTTGTCGTTTATAGGTGTGTTCAAAACCAAACCAACCCAATAGAAAACCGCAAAACCAAACCAAACTGAAACTGCAAAAAACCGCATTTGATTCGGATTAGTTTGGATCATTTTTTAACAAAACCGCATGGTTTGGTTCAGTTTGCGGTTTGTATTTTACAAACCGAACCAAACCGAACTAAACCGCATTATGTTACAACTTAAATTTTACTTAATTCGCATCTAACCCAAACCTAAATCTATTATACATTAGCCTTATGATTACAGACAATTTTCTCATCTTTACAATTATGATTACATTTTCAATCTTCTTAAATATCTTCTAACATTATCACTTCATCTTCACCACTTACATCTTGCCTCTTATTATCTAATATCTACTCTCTTATATTGTTTCCTTTGCACGTTCTTATTTTTTATGCAATTTTTCTCTCTTGCAATTTCATTTTATCGCACATCTTTATCTCTAATCTCTCCTCTCTTATGTTCTTTCTTTTTCATCTTCACTAATTTCTCATCTCTTCTATTTTTTTTATTTTATTATAATATTTTTTATATTGTTTTATGCTATTATTTTATGTTTATTATTTCATTTTTGTCTAATTTAACTTTTGCATATTAAATGAGAAGTTATTGTCCAAATATGATTAGTTTTTTGGTTATAATTTAGTAGTGTATTATGTATGAATGACCAAATACAAAGTTATGTTGTCATATATATGTGAATGTATGACTCAACAAATTATTTGTAAAAAACCGAACCAACCATACCAAACCAAACCGCATTGATTTGGTTTGGTTTGGTTTTTTTTCTAAAAGTCAACCGAACCAAACCGAATCAGATGTCTTTTCTCTCATGTTCGATATTTTTACAAACCGCCAAACGCATGAACACCTCTAGTCGTTTACACACAAATTTTGTATACTAAAATTTTAATTTAAATTATTGAATACAGTATGAATATGTTTTTTTATAAGGAATAAGAATCTTGGATTGTGATAAGAGACCGACCAGGAACAAAAGAAAACTCGGAATCTTATCTTTAATAATATTAATATCAATTCTTACCAAAAAGGGAATGAATGCAATCAATTGTATTCTTACTTAAAACGATTAATGCTAGTTGACACAAAGTTATGGGCATTGGATTAAGTATTGAAATCATAAGGTAGTCAAACCACAAGCTATACAAAAGAACAAATTTATAGTATTTGATAAATCCTTATATACAATTCAACTTAGGACAATAAGATTTGATTGTTGTCATTGATGTAAAATTAAATATATTTAGAATAACTAAAAGTAAGAGTAACTGAGTAAGCTAGGGCTATATACAAGGAAATGATAAGTAATTAGATGGTTGAAATGCTTGGAATAGGATAACAAAGGAATTATTAGAACTTGCCAAGAACACTAGTGTAAAAAACTATCATTGTAAGTCTTGTCTAGAAAAGATAAAGAAAGAAGAAATAAGATGAGAATAGAAGAAACAATGAAGAAATAAGATGAGAATAGAAGAAAGAAAGAAAGAAAAGAAAGTGAAAGAAGATGATAAAGAAGAAATTAGAGAAGAAAAACAAAGAAGGTAGGAAGAGAGAGAAAAAATGAGATAAAAGATTTAGAATCATTCATCACTGTTCATTTTCTTCCTTTTCATATAAAAAATCAAGGTGGATTCTCCATACCTACTGCCACAAGTATTCAGGGCCGTTCCCGATAAATTAGACGTCTTGTGCCAATTTTTAAAATTGATCCTAATAAAAAAAATAGAGAAATGATATTATATTTGGAAATTAAAAATAATATTTAAATAATAAACGTGTAGATATCAAAGATTGAACCATTGACCTTTAATTAAACTAAGTTTTTAGTTCTATACTAACTAACTTACACTATATATTAATTTGAACAAAATATAAATATATTTATTTCAGATATATAATTTTAAAAAAATAATTTGAAGGCCCATATTATTTAGAGACCTTAGAATATCAACCTTGTTGATTGGATCAACGGTCGGCTATGAGTATTGCGTAAGAGTTTGTGAAATTAGGATTTAGATCTTGTTTATTTAAGGATGTTAGAATACAATGCATGCATAGCAATCATAAAAAAAAAATGATATTGTTGCATATTATATTGTATACTTACTTTTGTTTGAATATGTTTATTAATTTGGGGTTGTGTTGTATGAATGGTAGTTTTCTACTATAAGATGTATTGATTGAGGTTGGATTGCAAATTGTAGGACTAGAGACAACTATACAGGTGAATTGGAGAAGAAATGAACTTATAATTCTGCAATGTGTAATTTGGCCTCCTTGTTAATATTTTTCTTATAATGCATGCTGCCAAGTCGTTTAGAAGTGAAACTTGAATCATTAGAAATATACACACACACAAAATTATGAAGAGTTTACCTCGCTTATAGAGGCATGGTAACTGATGGTGTCACGAAAATCTTATTATTTGGTTTTGAAAAATCGAGGGGATAAGCAAGGGCGGCGGATCCATTCATAGACAGGGTATAGCCACACCATATTTTCCAATTTTTTCATATATATATATATATATATATATATATATATATATATATATATATATATATATATATATATATATATATATATATATATATATATATATATATATATATATATATATATATATATATATAAATTTTGTAAATTATTTATTTTAATTAATTAGTTTTATTGTTCTCTTTATAAGATGAAAAAAATTCTGATATTTTTTAAAGACAAAATTACTTCTTTGATTAATTTAGAAGCACCGTAAACTCAATATCTAAATGAGGGTACTATAATTGTTGATTATGAATTGTTGGAAATAGATTCAGAATTTAGGATCAGTTTGTTTTAGTTTTAAAAAATAGATTTTTCTTTGAATTTTTAAAAATAGATCTTATAAAACCGTTATTCAAAATATTACAAGTTTTTTTATATTTGTTTTTTTAAATTGAAAGACTAATTTTGACATCCTATAACATAAATATACATTATTAAAGATTAAAATAATGTTGAAATCCCAATTTTTTTAAAAGTCGTATTTCAAAAATGATTTTTATGAAAAGCTATTTGAAATAATTTTAAATTAAGTGATATTTTTTAAAATATTTATATCCAAACTTTTGTTAATAAATTGATAAATATGTTAGGTAACATTTTAAGAATAACTATTCAAACCATGTTCTTAGAACAATTAACAATGATATTATTTTATCTCATTTATAAAAAAAATAAATGATAGACGATTTTCATTGTAATGTGTTGCATTAAAGAATATTATTATTCCTTTCTATTATGATTTAATTCGTAATTTCTTTCATGTTTAGCCACACTAATATATAATGTCTAGATCCGCCCCTGAAAATAAGGTGAACAGGTCATTGATTTGGTTCCCACAATCATTGTGAAAGTGAGAGACGTGGAATGTACAACATCTCGGCTCATCACAATCATTGATTTGCTTCACCAGAATTCCAATTCTAGACATAATTTTCATCACTCACAATATCTCGGCTCATCAAACTCTTCTCGTTAATAGAATTGAACATTATAGTTTATCAAATTATCATTTGTAAAGTTTGAACTTATTTTTCAATTGATTAACATTCATATAGTTATAAATATAGATTAATAATATGCATTTATTTTTTTAAGCATTGATTTATACTTATAATAAATCGTACAATTGATTCTCTAACTTCAATTATATTAAACAATAGTAAAAAAAAATTAAAAGATGAATATTAAAATTAACAGTTTACAACTGATATGTCATACATATGTGTATGACAGTTCTCCGTCAAATTTCAATTTTAAAGCATAATAAACTATATAAAATATGCTCGATTTAACATGGAGATTAAAATCAAACCTATAACCTAATCTTCAATAAAATCTTCAAAATAATTTAAAAAAATTAAATTTCAAATAGAGATTACTTTCGTGAATCAAATAATATTGGAGATTAAAATAATCTTCAAAATAATAATAAAAAAATTAATCATATATAAGTTTGTTGTAAAATTATATTAAAAAAATATAAGTTAAAATATCAAAAAATATCATCAATTTTCTATTAAAAACATAAGAACGGACCAAAACTTTTTGAATTTAAAATAGAGATTACTTTCGTGGATCAAATAAAATTAAAGATTAAAATTGTAATATTTTTTTTATATTCTAGATAAATCAAATATTTTGGGGAAAAATTTAGACCTATTTTAAATATCTTTTGGTATCTCTTTTTCTATGGAGTAACTTAGTTTTAGATAAAATTAATTAATAAAATATTATAAAAAAGAATCAATACGATTTATTACATAATGAAATATAAAAAAATAAAATGAAATCAATACAATTCCCTTAAATCAATTTTTTTTCTCCAGTAATTAAATTATTTAAATTCTTTGAAGTTTACAATTATTATACAATCTTTAGATATTATAGGAAAGTAATAATATTTGATTTTTCAACTAATTAGTCTAAAACAATTTTTGAATAGTTAATGAACAACAAAATTTAGAATCTTTATTTAATTGTAAAAAATAATTGTAATTTATTCTCATTTATAAATATAACTGTATCAATAAATTTTTACTACTTATCATTATTTTTTTTTATGATTATTATTTATCATTATATTTTCATGACTATCATTTATTATATTTTTTGTTTTAGTAATTTTGTAAGTTTAAAAATATTAGATCATGACTACAAATTGATTTAATATTTAAAAAAAATTATAGATCCAAAGAAAACATGATTATAAATAGATTTGATTCCTCCTTTAATTTAAATCATAATCAAATCCAACGATCCAACTTAATTTCATTTAATTTTTTCAAACAAAATAAATGAAGATTTAGTTTTTTTTTTATTTTTAAAATGGAGTTTAAAAATTTAAGAATTAGTAATTATAATTATATTATAAAAAATTATATTATTAATTTTTTATTATAAGTTAATAAAATATTTATTAATATATAATTATAATTATCACATATTAAAACTTTTTTATTTTAAAAATTCTTTAGGTTTAATTTTTAGTTAATGGTAAAAATTATAATTAATTCATTTGTAACCAATTAATCAAGAAACTATCACATGCATACTAAACAAATATTGAAATTTAATTTATCTAATTAACAAATAAAATAAAAAATTGCTCCAATTAACTTAATTAAAGCATTTATTTTAAAAATATATGATAAAAATTCATAACATTCTATCTCCATTTATAGGTGAGACATTCTTTATTTTCCAATAAAGTCTCAAATTAAAACTAAATTAAAACCACTTCCTCACTCTTTCCTTGTTTGTATCAAGGAATTAAATTACTTAAATTTTCAATTAATTTTAATTACTCATAAAAGAAAAAAAGTCCAGTTCATAAAAAAATGAAACACTAAAATCTTCTTCATTATCCAAGTCGCCCTTCTATAGAGACCTTTCACGTTTGTTCTCTCAATATTCAACATCTATCGATTCGAATAAAAAAATCTCTTCAATATGATTTGAGAAAATAATGAATTCTAAATAATGAAAATACAGTTTAATAGCTTAGTACACAATCTCTCTGTGCATCTTGTTTTTTCTCTCACGGTTTAATACCTTAGTACACAATCTCTGTGCATCTGACAACTTTTTCTCTCTTCCAACAATATTCAACATCTACCAATCCGAACAAAAAAATCTCATTCAATATGATTTGAGAAAATAGTGAATTCTAAAGAATGAAAAGACAGTTTAATACCTTAGTACACAATCTCTCTATGTGCATTTGGCAGATTTTTCTCTACTCGTTGAAAGAGGAATCAATTCTTCGCAGTAGGGGTGTTTGCGGTGTGGTTTGGGCGGTTTTGACGCAAAAAATCATCCGAACCGCGAGAGAAAAAGACGTGCGGTTTGGTTTGATTCGGTTGGTTTTTAGAAAAAAAAACCAAACCAATGCAGTTTGTTCGGTTTTTTACAAATATTTTGTTGAGCCATAAATACACATATAGATGACAACATAAATTTGTATTTTATCATTCATACACTATCAAATAACAGTAAAACTCATCATATTTGGACAATAACTTTTCATTTAATATGTAAAAATTAGATTAAACAAAAGTGAAATAATAAACATAAAATAATAGCATAAAATAATATCAAAAATATTATAATAAAACAAAAAAAAAAGATGAGATGAGAGATTAGTGAAAATGAAAAAGAAAGAACATAAAAGAGAAGAGATTAGAGATAAATATGTGCGATAAAACGAAATTGAGAGATGAAACATTTGCATAAAAATGAGAAGGTGAAAAAGAAAGAATATGAGAGTAGAGATAAGAGAAGAAGAGCTAAGATGTAAGCGGTGAAGATGGGGCGATAATGCTATGAGAGATTTAAGAAGACTGAAACTGAAACCATAAGTGTAAGGATGAGGAAATTGTTTGTAATCATAAGACTAATATATAATAAGTTTAGGTTTGAGTTAGATGAGAGTTAAATAAAATTTAGATTGTACCATAATGCGGTTTGATTCGGTTTGGTTCAGTTTGTAAAATACAAACCGCAAACTGAACCGAACCATGCGATTTTGTTAAAAGATGGCCCAAACTAATCCGAACCAAATGCGGTTTTTACGGTTTTAATTTGATTTGATTTGATTTGCGGTTTTTTATTGGGTTAGTTTGGTTTTGAACACCCTCCTTCGCAGTCTAAAGTCAAGTGTAGGAAACTAAATAGTAGTCAAGTGTAGGAAACTAAATTATGTGCAAGAATGCATGAAACAATAAACAACTACATTTTTCAATCAATTCAATGAATGGAGTGAAATATGATAAAATAACAAATCTTTGGATTTCGTTTGGCTTTTTCTTTTACAAGAGCAAATATGTATCTTATAAATGCTGATACATGATTAGGTTAATTTAATTATGGAATAAAAAAAATATAAAATACATCAAAAAATCTGGTTATGCCAGATCGGCCCTATTAAATACCACTTGAATATAAATCAAGTAACTTGGAATTAGACATTTTTATCTTTGAAATTAAATTAGATTATTATGAGATACTTTAAATAGGGTTTTGGTCCTATAAATATCTCAATTTTCAATTTTAGTTGTTATTAAAAAAATAATGTTTTTTAATTCCTATAAAATTATTATGCACGTATTTTAGGACTAACATATATTATTTTCTAAATAGGAATTAAAAATAAAAATTGAGATATTTGTAAGGACTTTTAATAGATAATAGATAAGTTGTTTTTTTTACACTTACATGGGATCCTATTTAAACTGTTTTTATACAAACAGAACATATAAATTAACGTTTTTTTTCTTCATATAAAATAACAATAACTGATCATGATCATTCTTCAACTATCCAGTGCTGTTTCTACACAATATCACATAGGGTAAAGGTGAATTAGAAAAAGTGTTGCGGATTCAAACACTTATAACACAGCGAGTAAAATTAGGGTTACTGTAAGCAACATGGAGAAGAAGACGCTCTATCTACCTGATGAATTGATCATTCTCATCCTGCTGAAGCTGCCGGTGAAAGATCTTATACGCTTCAAATGGGTTTGTAAGTCATGGTTTTCTCTTATCTCTACTCCCCACTTTGCATCTTCACACTTTGAACATGCCACCTCACGCACTCGTAAAATTGTATGGATTATACCATTTGGAATTCCTGAAATTCGATCTATAAATTTTGAAGCATCACTTAGCGATGTTTCACCTCCCCTCAACATTGGTTTGGTACCTCCCCTCAACATTGGTTTGGTACCTCCCCCAACATTGGTTTGGTACTTCCCCCATATGGTCTTCCTGCAATTAAGGGTTCATGTAGAGGGATTTTAGTTGTGCACCATGCTCCAAACATCACCCTATGGAATCCATCCACTGGATTTCACAAACGAATACTTGTATCTCCTTTTGAGTCCAAAGCAGGTTTTTTAAGTGGTATACATGGTTTTGGTTATGACCACTCAAGAGATGATTACTTGCGTGTTGTATTGTCCTGTGATCTAACCTTACTTAATCCTTCGTCGCATTTAGAGTTATTCTCATTTAGAAATAATAGCTGGAAAGAAATTGAGGGTAACTACAGCCGTTATTATCATGGACCTTTTGATCGCGGAGGAGGGTCGCTATGTAATGAGACTATTCATTGGTTGACTTATATACCTCATGATTATTCCGTGGATGTTATACTTGCCTTTGATTTAATGGAAAGAAAACTATTAGAGATGCCTCTTCCAGATGAGTTTGACCGTAGTCTTCCCGATCATGATATATGGGTATTTGGAGAATTTCTCAGTTTATGGACTACGGATTATTCCACATTTAAAATTTTTGTGATGAAGGAATACAAAGTGCATTCCTCTTGGACTCAAACTCTTGTTCTTCCCATGGATGGTGTATCAACTCGGATCTTTTACCCGTTACGCTGTACAAAAAATGGTGATATTATTGCAATGAATCATGATGGTACTGAATTGGTGAAGTTAAATGATGAAGGACAGCTGCTAGAGAATCACATCTACTACTGTGACCAACGATTTATGTTCCAAGTTGTAATGTATACAGAGTCTCTCCTTTCACTTCCTGATGGTGAGGGTGAATAAGAAGAACGAGGTTGTGAAATATTCTCTTCACCATTTTCTTGATATTTATAATTATATTGTTTTATATTATGAACTTTTAGGTGACTGCATTTGTAGCATTAGCAAATGGTTTCCTTGAAATGTTTATTGGTTATTTTTAATATGTTTATTGAGATTATTGACAACTTTGTTTGTGTGATGAACAGTCTGTTATCAAATATCCGCCATTGCAGCGCTATGGCAGGATATACGTAACATGACGGTTTTTGGGCTCACCGTAATGGTAAACACTACCCCATATTTCTGGTTTTCTGCCATGATCTGCTATAACATAACAGTGCTGCGAATCGGCCGGCATGGCAGGAATTTGGCTCTCCTCCATTGACCGCCATCCACCAACGACAACTCTGTCAACAATTAATTAAATGAATGTTCTTTTATGTTGTCTCGATTTGCAATTGTTTTATACCGTTGGGTTTATGACATGGATGTTGTTGTATGTTGTAACGGCTTGAAATTGTTTTATACAGCCCTGATGAATATGCTCAAAGAAAGAAAAAAATTGTTCACTAATTTCAGAGGTCTTTATTTAACTTTGGCCCTTGCTATTTCTCTGTTTCAAACCAGAAAGAAAAAAAAGATAAAGGTGAATGTTATGAGCTACAAATAAATGTATAGGACCTTAGATGAGAAGAAATATCAAAATTATATCGACCCATGATTGGAAATAGCTCTACAATTATAATAGAATGGAACACTTTATTCAATGTAAAGAAAATAGACACTGCACCATCACTAATATTGTAGTTCAATGAGTATGTACAGTTGCTGTGAGAAAAATGTAACACAGCTTAATTCTAACTCTTTATTAAATGAATAAAGCAACTTTTTTTTTTATAGATGCAACACATAAGCATTCTTTTAAAGCTTAAACTTCTATGGTGAGGTTTATAGTGTATACATTTATATTTATAAGTAAGAAACAATTTGTTTCTTTTTGGTTGTATCTAAATATGTGGTGTTATCTTTGTGTCTACCTAAGAATCATTGCACTTGAATGATAAGTAGCTTTTGTGTTGAATTAAAGGTGAATAATTGGGATGTTGCAAATTAGATGATTTTATAACTATGGATTAATAGAATTATTTTTGTCAACTCTATATTATTAAATTATACACCCGTTAATTATTAATATTAGTCAAATAGAAAAGTTAACTATATTTTTTTTTGGAATAAATTTGTTGTTAAAGATACAAAAAAAATTTTAACTCAAATTTTAATTTAAATTATTAAATACTTATTTAATTGTGATGAAAGAATTGTGTAAAATACAAAAGGAAGTAGGTTTTGTGTGACAAAGGTATCTTAATGATCCAATAAGTCTTTTGTATTGAGTTGGGTCGACATTATTTCTATCTGAGTCTTTCGACAGTTGTAGTCTTGGTTCAACAAGTGTCGAAGTCGAGTTGCATTTTTCTATCTTAAATCTATTAAGAATTTCACCGCATATCTTCTTTCATGCATCATCAACCCATTACTGCTCTAGTAGAATTCGATGCCAAGAAAATATAAAATGTCGCACAAATTAGACATTTCGAATTCCTTGCTCATATCACCTTTGAAGTCTTTGATCTCTTTCATGCAGCTACCTGTTATTAACAAGTCATCGACATAGAGATATAGTATAAACAATTCACTTTTGTTTCTTCTTACATACACTTCATGCTCAGTTGTGCACTTCACAATATTCCACATACCTTAGGAAACTATCAATCTTCTTATTCTAAGCTCTTGGAGCTTGTTTAAGACTATACATGCCTTTATGCAGCATGTACACCTTCTTTCTTCGTATTGTTTCACAAGCCCAACTAGTTGTGCAACATAAACTTCTTCATCTAATGAACCATTCAGGAAAGCAAATTTCACATCCATGTGGAACATGTGCCAACTGTTCATGTTTGCTAGACCAACAACCAATCTGATTGTTTTGATCCTAAGAACAGGTGCAAAAACTTATCGAATTCGATTCCTTTTTTCTGCATAAATCATTTCGCCACAAGTCTTACCTTGTGTCGAGTTACTTATCCTTTGGGATTCAATTTCACCTTGTATACCCAGTTCACATTGATTGCCTTCTTACCTTGAGGCAATTCAACAAGTGACCAAGTATTGTTGACTTCGATGGACTCTATTTCCTCATTCGTTGTTTTCATTCACTTTGATTCCTTCAATGCCTCAGTTGCATTGACTAGTTCGACATCTGCATAGAAGGCATAATATACCAGTTACCTTCATTATCGACCACAACATTTGATGTAATCACACATTCCCGCAATCTTACAGGCATGTGTCTTGTTCTTTGAGGTCTGTTTGGGCCTTCTTCGCCTCTGACTTCTTCTTATCGAACTTATTTTATTTTGACTTCAATGGTTGGTTCTTCATATAACTTTCTCATTGAATTCTTGTTTACATTTTCAATCCAATCTAATTCCTTAAGTTCATTTATGATCACGTCCCTGTTGATCACTACTTGTTTGTTCACTAGGTTGAACAACTTGTATCCACCAGTCGAAGGACTTATTAGGATCACTTGACTCAATTTTTCATAAAGTTTTCTTCTCAACTGATCTGGCACACGCTTATGTGCTATAGATCCAAATACCTTCAAACGACTTAAGCTAGATTTGACACCAGGCCAACATTCATCTAGCGTGGTTCCTTCTAGCTTCTTCGTTGGACATCTGTTCATGATGTATGTTGCAGTCGACACAACTTCATCCTGAAATTCTTTAGGTAAATGCTTGACGTTCAACATACTTCTCACCATATTCATGATGGTTCAATTCTTTCTTTCATCAAATCCATTTTTTTGTGGAGTGTAGGGTGGCACCACGTCATGCATGATTCCTTCTTTCTCATATAACATGTCGAAGTCTTTCGACACATATTCTCCACCACCACCAGTCCTCAGAATCTTGAGTTTCGACCACTTTTTCTTTCGACCATAGATTTTTACTTGGAAAATACCTCGATCACTCACTTTTCTTCTTGATCAGGTAAGTCTACAGTTTTCGACTAAAATCGTCTATGAATATGAGAAAGTACATGTTACCTCCAATTGAATCCACCTGGATAGGTCCACATACATTATAGTATATGATTTCAGGAATTGCCTTCGAATTTCTTTATGCATCCTTGTTGAAGCTAATCTTGTGTTGCTTCGCATGCACACATTCCTCACACGCTTCGTTTGGAATGTCAATTTATGGTAATTTTGAAACCATAGTTCTTCTTTTTAAATATCTAATGTCGTTGAAGTTGAGATGGCCAAGTCGATAGTGTCATATATATTCATCCTTGCTAGCTGTATTCGCAAGGCACTAGTGCTTCATCACATTAAGTTCAATCTTGAATGTTCTATTATGAGACATATGAGCCTTCAAGATTAAACTTTATCTTGAATCGAGAACTCTCATCAATATGTCTTAAATCGACACTTTATAGTTCTTTTCTACTAACGACTTTATACTTAGCAAATTACATTTCATGCTTGGTATATACAATAAATTGAAAACCCCAGACTTTTTTTTCTATATTTCCCCATAATCAGAACATCACCAATACCTCCAGTTGCTACAGTGTTGTCATTTGTGAATTTCACCATGCTCTTCATTGAGGGCTTTATGTTGACAAACCAATCCTTCTTTTCATACATTTGTGATGAGCATCCTAAGTTCTAGTAATATCGGTACTTGAATCTCTCTTCATCTTTAGTTTTGACTATAAGCATCATCTCTTCTTCTTCTTCTTCACATTTTACAAGCTTTGCATCACTTTCTTGATTCTTTAATTTTTCTGGATAATCACTAGAGTAATGACCATACTTATGAAAATTGAAACATTGGATGTGTTTTTTGCCAGGTTTTCGACCATCACATTTTCATCTACCTGCATTACCACCTCTTTAGTTATTTTGGTATGATGGTCTTCATTGATCTCGACGTCAACGCTTCTCAACATACCTTGATTTGATTCGCCAGTTTCGTAACCCTGGTGAAGAAATCAATTATACTTTCACTTTCTTCCATCTGAAGCAATTCATATGTTCTCTTATGAGTTTGTAACCTCACCTCTTTCACCTTCTTAGCGCCTGCAAATGATTTTTCTAGAATTTACCATGCTTCTTTTGTTGACTCTATATCACTCAGCTTCTCAAAATTGTCTGAATCAACACATTGATGAATTATAAATAAAGTTCTATAATCTTTCTTTTCCAATTCTTTGTGTGTAACCTTTTCTTCATCTGCCGCTTCTTCTGCAAGTGGTGATACGCCTTCCTTCACAAGATCCCAAATATCTTGATAACAGAACACCACTTTCATCTACTTGCATCAATTCTGACTCTTCAGAATTGAAAGACTTGCCAAAAAATGCTCGTTTGATTGATTCAATGTCATTGCTATTTCTTGCCATGAATCGCTTAGCTAGAGCTCTATATACCAGATGTCGAGAATTATACCAAACCTATGGAGAATTCCAAATCAATCTTGATGAATATTATTTAATCAACACGATCGAAATCCCTTGTTCTTCAACCTTAGTTGCAAGATGACTCTACGCATCAATTTTAGTGGAAGAAGAAAGAAAAGATAATTGAAAAGAATAAGATTAGACTTTGAACAAAATAAGGAGAAGATGGAGATTTTCTACAGAGTTTTTCTCTGCTCACAAACTGTGATAATTTATTATGCAATTGCAAGTGAAGTTATTACAAAAATAGGAGTTACTCACTATTTATAATTTTAGATTTGTTTGCTCTCTAAATTAAAGCACAAAACTATAAAAGACAAAAAATACCTATTTTAGTTAACACTAATATAAATAAGTCAAAATCTTGTCAAACAACCTGTTTCGACATACACTAGAATAATTTCGACACACCCTTATATCTGTAGAGCAAACATACTTCGACATAAGAAATTACAATCTCAACAATATCTGCAGGCTCTTCCTTGCTTTAATGAGAATGAAAATATGGTGCATCCAATGATCCAAAATTGTGACCTGCAGTGAAGAGTAATTCCTCTTCTTTTTTTTTAAGGCAACTTGCTACAATTTTTTAAGTGGATTTCTTATTCTATTCCATAGGGGTGAAAAATATCCTATGTAATTCCGAAAATGCTCTCAGAAAACCAAAAATGTACTTCCGGTCACACTCTATACACTAATAATTTATCATTTTGAGATACACCATTCAAAAGATAAAAAATGGAATTGCAAATACACTTCCGGTACAAACCGAAAATATATTTCCGATTTTCAACAAAAATAAACATAGCCACTGTTTGTTATAACAACCATTTTACTTATATTAGAAACCAGAAATGTATTTTCGATTTGTATCGAAAATACATTTTTGATTTTTTGTAAATGTAATTTAAAAACGGTGCATATCAAAAATATATTTTTGATTGTTAAGAATATTTTTGAAATTTCACATAGTACATAAGAAAAATATGGAGTGAAATACGAAATTCACTTTTTTCGGCGAATCTAAACACAAAAATCAAATTCTCTTTATTATTAGTTAGATTTGGGATATTTTTGTGTCGTGCTGGTGCAATTTTCCTATTATAAAAGTACTAGTATTCTGTTTTTGGCGTGGAACCTATAATAACTTTACTCAAGAGAATAGAAAAAGAACCCAAAAAGTATCCTTGTGGGGTAACTTTTCTCGTGAGCCACCATCTCCTATGTGGGCATACGCATACCATTGATTCCATGCCATTTTAGCTTGACTGCCTTTCTTTATGTTCCTATTCTCAACTCCCCACTACAATTTTCATTATTTATTACCATAATACATTTTAACTCCTCATTTCTCTATTTTCGCTCCATAGTTCTACCGCCATGGCTGCAACTGCTACATCGTGTATGTTTTCCATTGCAATCAACCCAAACCACGTTCTTAAGCCTAAACGTTTCATCCTTCAACCCAATCTTCCTTTTTTCAAATCTCTCAAATGCACCCATTCCAAACCCAACACCTCTCTTTCCTACTCTGCCGTAGCTTTTCCCGAAACCGCCGAGCCCGTTGTTCCTTCCAGGCTACGCCATCTATCGGATGAATTTCGATCCTTACCTGAGCCAATGGACCGGATGAAGAGATTGTTACACTACGGAGGACTCATGACACCGATGAAAGAGACATCTCGGGTTGATATGAACCGGGTTATGGGTTGCACTGCGAGGGTTTGGGTTGAGGTGAAGATCGACGGTGAAGGGAAGGTGAGATTAACGGCTGATAGTGACTCTGAGATCACGAAAGGTTTTTGTGCGTGTTTGGTTTGGGTTCTTGACGGGTCTGAACCGGAAGCGGTTTTGAAAGTTTCAACTGATGATTTGGTGGCGCTTAATGTTGGTTTACCGGGAACCGGTCGTTCTAGGGTGAACACGTGGCATAATGTTCTTGTTAGTATGCAGAAAAAGACAAAACAGTTGGTTGCTGAGAGAGAAGGGAAAGTACCGTTTGAGCCTTTTCCTTCGTTGATTATTACTGCTGATGGTTTTGTTCCTAAGGGTAGTTACGCTGAAGCCCAGGTTAGCACCGTCTTTTCATTTTATTCTAATTAGTTGTTGGGTATTTGTTTGGGATTGGGCTCTTTTAACTCTAAAGTAAATAACTAGATCACTGTGTTACAACTATTTATGATTTTCTCGAGTGAGAACTTTTGGCTATTTTTGGAGTAAGCTCTTTATATTGATTTCTTTTTATAAATGTCCGCTCTTAAAAAACGTATTGAGTGTGCGAAAAAAAGAGGGTGGAACAGCCATGCGAGCATTACTTCTTTTAAAGCTTTGTAAAGATTTATGTTAATATTAGTCTGGAAAAAATTTTAAAAAACGGAATTGGACGGACAAACATATTAAAGATTATGTCCTAAAATATTGGTTTGTCCCGTAATAAGTGGGCATGTTCAGTGTCATTTTGCCATCCATTGCATAATAGATGGTAAAAAATTTCTTCAAAATATTTATCACTGCCCGGTCTGTCTTTACTATTTTATGATCCCATTTAATAAAATAATTAATATTATTATATTGAGTTATTGGTAGGACCTATTAAGTAGTCTTTTTGAATTTAGTAAATATTTTGAAATGTTGGGTTGTGGAATTTGATGCTTAGTATGTTAGTGTCGACATTAAAAATTACTATACTATAAAATGAGTAATATGTGTAATTGCCAAACCATTTAGACACTCAAGTGGATGAGACGCGTCTATTTGTTCTTGGGTCTTATTGTATCTAAGAGAATTTCTTTATCTATCTAGTGAATTTCTCTCACATCTTTGAAAAATCAAAAATATCATTTGCAAGTTAACCTGCGAATTCATCTTGTTGGGTAAATTTGTAAGTTAACCTGCAAAGTGATCTTTCTGGATGAATTCGCAGGTTAACTTGCTAATTCACCTTCTTTTTTTAAATCATGGATTATTTCGTAAGTTACCTTACAAAAGGGTGAATTCGTAAGTTAACCTGTGAAATATTCTTTGTGTTGTTTTTTTTAAAAATAATCAAGCATAATTCGCAAGTTAACTTACGAATTCACTCGATTTAGTGCATTTCGCAAGTTAACCTGCGAATTATGCAGAAACATAACCAAAACTCAATTTTGGTTGAAACAGAATTTTGTTTTGTGGTGTTTTTGACAATCAAAAAGTAATATGCATAAAACTTATATATACGCAAATCATGTAAATAATAATATGTTATAAATAATAAAGAGAAAAAATGTCAGAAATATTACATAAATTGTTCCGAACAAAATGCGATCATACAAAATCAAATAAAAAAACATAAAGGCTACTAGGTATGCTTAATCCTGACCTCCCGCGCCCTCCTCTGTCGGTGGTAACACGCAACACGCTCTGCCTCAGCGACCATCCTCTCCACCATGACAACCGCACTGAGTCCGCCCCTATCGATAATTCTGTCATCCAACGCCTCATGTCCAATATGGCAGATACTCTGACAGATGGGCAGTAGATCAGTGACATGATCATCTTTGGCCTGCTCGTTTTCCAAGAGCTCCTCATGTGCTGGCCTCGACGGACATCCCTCAGCCTCTGGTGTCATGTAAGGGTGCGACACCAAATAGAACCATGTCGTGTACCCCTCCACAGAGTGCCACATACGAGATGCCTGCATCAACCGAAACTCCTCTGGCACGACATAGTTCTCCCAATCCTGGAAGATATCGTCTAGAGCCACCCGTGTGATGGTGTTGGGAGCAGACTAGAAAGGAGATCGGGGTATGCTCTGCACATAGTCAAACTGACAAATACACCGCTCGGGCAAATACCGGACCATCATGTTAGCCCCACAGGCTAGCCACCCGGAGTATAACGAAATGGTATCGAAGGGAACAACCTCCCGGTAGTCCTCAAACGGGGTCCAGATGATGTCGTCGTGCTGGGTGCGATTAAGGAACACCCAGTAAGGAGCTACATTATCGTTGCCCCTGTTAAGAATAAATCTGGCAGCCCTGGACATAAAGTCTGCATAGTCGGGATCCACGGAGTAACCATGAGTGCAGTGAAAGTACGATAAAATTAAGCTCTGCATCGAAATAAAATAATGTTAACATAATTAAAATCAATTAAAACTAATTAAAACTACTTAAAATTAATTAAAACAAATTAAAGTTAATCGTTAAAATAAAAACGTACTGTAATGAGTGTGCACGAGCCGGTAAACGCCCTAGCTCTCCACCTGGAAGCTTCATTCAGCTTCTGATAAAGGTAGGTAAGAACAATGACACCCCAGTTCTAATCCTGAACTATAGAAAGGTCCGTAAAGTATCTCTGGTAGGTCACGTCTGTGAAGTGGCCACTCGTGTCCACAAAGACGGACGTGCCTACCGGGTACATAAAAAAATACCGGATGGCACAGTCCCGGTGATACTGAATAAAAATATCTTCCGCAACAGGCTGCCTAATTGTCTGTGCATCTCTTTTTGCACGAGCTGTTTGACGGAGGTGCTCCTCATATAATTCCTTCAGATAGGAGAATGTCACGTGCGCCCCGTTTGTGGAGTCACAGTCCTAAGCAGGCCTTGTATGGATCAGCTCCTAGGTGCTCAACCATCCACTCAACTGCCTCAACTCTGGTTATCTTAGAATGGTTGAGCAACCTACCTCTGATGGGTAGTCGGAGCAAGCATGCAACATCGTCGAGGGTGATCGTTAACTCCCTAACTGGAAAGTGGAAAGATGACGTCTCCCCGTGCCATCTCTCAGCAAAAGCACCCTGCATGCTGGTGCTAATGGTCCCGTAATCAATACTGTATAATCCAGCAAGACCGGATGCGACGGTAGCAGTCTGGAACCACTGAGTCTTCGGAGTATACAGTTCAAAGATCTTGCGGGAATGGTTAGAATGTTTCAACGTCTTTCTTTCCTGAAACATAAGAATCAAACGAAAATAAATAAATAATTCGAACGGCCAGTATACAAAAATAAATAAATAAAACGAAAATAAAATAAATAATACAAAAATAAAATAAATAATACGAAATAAAAATTATAATAACTCTCCGTCCCAAACATAGCGGACAATATGGTCCCCATAATAAATCAGGATGAATCTGTCATATGGCCCTCCTGGATAGCCAGCATCCTCCGCCTCTGCAGGCTCCTCAACATCGTCGTCCTGAGCATCCTGAGCCTTTGCAGGCGACGACTCGACCTCCAGTACCTCCATCTCTGGTACCTCTTCCTCATGTGCACGAGAGGAAGACGCCTCATGGAGACGACTCCTCCGTCGCGGTACAGAAGGTGATGCTATAGATAGTTGTCCCATTTCTTCCCTTTGTGTCCTTGCCCTTTGCTCGCGCTCTCGACGAGCCGACGCTGTTTGGCTTTGTCTGCCTTGTCTCAAATGTGTCATTTGGTTATCATGATCGACCATTTTCCTGAAATAAAATATAGCCAAAATTCGCAAGTTAACCTGCGAAGTCTCTTCTGCTACACTTCGCAAGTTAACTTGCGAAACCCCCTTCGTTCAAATTTTTCAAAACCCAGATTTTCAGACCCAAAACTCTCAAAATCCTATTTTTTTTCTACTACATTATCCTACTATAACATCATACACTACTACATTTCTTCAACCTAAACCTTATAATCTAATAAAAAACAGAAATTTAAATAGAAATTGTTTAAGAAAACATACCTAAAATGGGGGTTGTAATGAGTTGAACTTGATGTTGGAGGAGTTGGAATGAGTAGAAATTGCAAAGAATTGGTAGAAAGTAAGGGTTAGGAGAAAAGTTTGTGTGTTTTGAAATGAATGGGAAAGGGGAAAAATCTGTGTTTTCTAAAATTATACGCAGACTTCGCAATTTAACTTGCGAATTTCCCAAATAAGGTGAATTCACAAGTTAACTTCAGAATTCACCTTATTTTTAAAAAAATAAGGTGAATTCGCAAATTAACTTGCGAATTCACCTTATTTTTTAAAAAACGTGGATTATTTCGTAAGTTAACTTATGAATTCACCTGATTTGGAGAATTGACAAGTTAACTTACGAAACATGGAAGTATTTTTGTATTTTTCCCAAGAATGAAGGAGAATTCCAGTAGGTAGGAAAAGAAATTCTCGGATCTAATAGTGGTCTCTTGATACGACAAAAAGTGAAATAATAGCAGTGTCCTTTTCCGTTACATTAGAATTTGATGCTTGTTATAGCAATACTTTCCTGTATTTATTTAAACATCTTTAGACTTTGTCCTATTATGTTAGAGATACGTCAATTTTCCGTTTTTATCATGATTGTAGATGCTTACATACAGTTTGAACGTTATCCACCGTGCTTTTACTACACAAACTTTGTATTGAAAGTTCTACGGTATGTAAAGCCAAAGCATATTTGGTGGTGTTTTAGTTCTAGTGTGTTGAAAAGTCTCACATATTGCATTAGTGGTCCACACTTTTTATTACGGTATTGTAGGATTGAGTAAGATCAAATTCAACAATTTTATGATAGTATTTGAGTCTATTCAAAATTTGTTGGGTCATCCACCATTGTTCGGGTCATGCAGAAGATGTCCAGGTAAGAAGAAGTGTGTTAAGAATAAGAAATTTTTTATTGGGTGAGATATAGTCTGAAAAATGTATTTATAGGTGGTGGAGAATAATTGAACTTATAAGTCGATTTTGTATAATTGCAAAAAAAAGACAAAGATCGCGTACTGATCAAGGATGACCAAGAAATGGATTGTGTTAAGTTGTAAATGGTACTAACATATTCTACAGTTCACATAAATTGGAATTTTAAGTAATTCTTTGGGAATTCCACTTATCTGTCTTTATCTTGGACGAACATTTATTTAGAAAAATACACGTGTTTCATGATTGCTTCATCTATTCAAGTACTTTTAAAAGAAAAGTTACCTTATGAATGGATCATAGACATGCCAACAAATGCCATAATTTCATTGAATCTTGACCGGAAAACATTAAACTTGTAATTTATGTCTAGCTTTCCTGCAGGCAAAATACTTGTTCCCTAACAAGTTAAAAGTTGATGAACTAGTCAATGTGCTGAAGGATAAGAAAATTGGTGTAGTTGCACATTTTTACATGGATCCTGAAGTCCAAGGCATTTTAACTGCTGCTCAGAAGCAGTGGCCTCATATCCATATATCTGACTCACTGGTCATGGCAGATTCGGCAGTCAAAATGGCAAAAGCTGGATGCAAATTCATAACAGTGCTAGGTGTAGACTTTATGTCAGAAAATGTGCGTGCCATCCTTGATCAAGCCGGTTTCAATGACGTACGTACCTGTTTATTGATAGAAATTGGTCATAGCTTAATACAAGTATCTTGTACTATGAAGTATTAAATTAGAAAAATTCAGTACTAGTGCTACTTGTTAATCCTTAGTCCTTAATTTTCTTCTGATTAATTTTTTGTAGGTCGATGTTTATAGAATGTCAAATGAGCGTATTGGTTGTTCACTGGCTGATGCTGCAGCTACCTCTACTTATATGGAGTATCTTGAGCCAGCTTCTAGGTCTACTTCTTTGCATGTCATATACATTAACACTAAGTTAGAAACAAAGGCATATGCTCATGAGCTTGTGCCAACAATAACCTGTACTTCATCAAATGTTATCCAGACTATTCTGCAGGTCAGTCTTATGCAAACTTTTTCTCTTTGTCGTTGTATGGGTTGTATCAGTATATCGCGTAATGACCACAACAATGCTAGTTTAGCGCTTCTTAAAAACTAATATGTTTATCTCTTATGCAGGCATTTGCCCAAGTGCCAGATTTGAGCATATATTATGGGCCTGATTCTTACATGGGTGCAAATATTGTAGAATTGTTCCAACAGATGACAGTAATGACCGATGAAGAGATTGCTGCGGTACATCCTGAGCACAATGTAGACTCTATTAAATCATTACTACCACGACTTTACTTTTATCAGGTAAGGTTTTCCGCATTCACCGTTTTTGGAAGCTGCTTGGCGTGAATCCATTTTTTCCTATTATTTATTTCTACATGAAAATGATTTTATTCAGTGTTTCAAGAATTAGCTTCACAATATTGTGCATGTCATGATTATATGCTCTTTCCTTTTGGTGCTAGGATGGATCATGCATTGTTCATCATCTATTTGGCCATGAAGTTGTGGATACTATAAAAGAAATGTATTGTGATGCATTCCTCACTGCCCATCTCGAGGTACCGGGAGAGATGTTTTCATTGGCAATGGAAGCAAAAAGAAGAGGAATGGGAGTAGTAGGGTCCACCCAAAACATATTGGATTTCATAAAAGACAGGGTTCAAGAATCTTTGGATAGAAACATCGATGACCATCTCCAATTTGTTTTAGGAACAGAATCTGGGATGGTGACTGCAATTGTGGCAGCAGTTCGAAGTCTGTTAGAGCCTGCAAAATCCTCTTCTCATGGAGCGAAAGTCACTGTTGAAATAGTGTTTCCAGTTTCATCAGAGTCAATCTCGAAAACAACTTCTAGTCTAAATTCAGTTGAATTCAGTGACATCATACCTCCTGTTGTACCAGGAGTAACTAGTGGGGAGGGATGTTCCATTCACGGTGGTTGCGCATCTTGTCCTTACATGAAGGTAGGATCTGTGTTTTGCTTTTGATATAGTCAGCTAAGATTGGTCAATAGTGACTGTTTTTTTATATTTGGACTAGTTGTAATCTGATTGTTTCTTTAACCTTTCAGATGAATTCTCTTAGCTCACTCCTGACAGTTTGCCATCACCTACCAGACGAAGAAAATAGGTTGTCTGCATACAAAGCAGAGCGATTCAAGTTGCAGACGCCAAATGGTCAATCAGTGGCAGACGTAGGATGTGAACCAATTTTGCACATGAGGAACTTTCAGGTTAGTTTCTTGGTATACATTTTTGCATACTGTTGACATGAACAGAAAACCATACACTTTAAATTAACCTTTTGGTACTTGCACAGGCTACTAAAAAGCTTCCAGAGAAACTGGTAGATCAGATTCTTCACACCAAAGACAGTGGAAGGTTGGTGTGATAAACAATGCTGGTTGGTCAGATTCTTCATCCCAGAGAAGCTGGTTGATCAGATTGTTCCAGAGAATAATGTTATATATATGCTACTCTACTGTGAGCAATTCCACGTTGCAACAAAAGCTGGGTTTGTTAGAGGTGTTTTCTTATTGCATGGTAGTAGTTACCACTTACCACAGCCAGATTTTGTTGTATGGTAGTTTTTCTTTGCGTAGGAAACTTCTAGTATTGATTATTATTATTATTATTATTAATCACAAAACAAAGTTCGGTATCAGATATAGAAAAATGGATTAGATACCAGTATGTTGGGATTATTTCCACCACTTGAAAAATAAAGGATTAATACTCATTTTCCCAATACTATAGGGGACAAATTCAAAAAACATCCCTATAAAAAAAACACAGATTTGACTCTTCTATTTGGACACTAAGTGGATTTGATAGAGGATTCTTCTATTTTGGACACTCATCAGGTTCGGTCAAAGGAAAAAATTATGTGATGCGGGGCTGCCAGTGAATTTAGTCAAATAGAATTTGTGATGTGCCATTATTATTTTAATGTTTGGGTCTTAATAGACTAATATTCTTAGATAGTGCCATTATTATTCTTACATATATATTTTACACAATATTTACACTCAATACTATTCATTAATTTATACCATAAATAATGTTTTTAATAAAAAAATCAGTTAGATTATCTTTAGAGCATCTTTGTAGGCAGTTTTGAAATAATTTTACACAATAACCAAGGTATTGTGTCATAGTTTTTCCTATATTAATGTGGCTTATTTTGAGACTGTAGTTCTGCACAACAACGTCTCTTGCTTCTGCCAATGATTACTTTTCAACTTTAACATAATTTAATATAATTATAAATATAAATAAAATTCCAACAGCTATATTTCATTATTATATAGTATATGAACAAATACTCCTGACAGCTCTTTTATTACAATATTTGTTTATAATATTTTTTTGGTATAAATAGTAGATCACTCACAATTAATTCTACTCTAAACTAAAATTATTTATTTATCTCTTCTTGAAATTTATTTTCTACTCATTTTTTATCAATGAATCTCAATCAACATGATTTTTGGTCTAATTTTATGCAAAATAGTAATAGATCTCCTTGTATCCAAAATCAACAAAATAATCCATACTTTCGTAATTCCTCTCTTATTCCAAATCCACAACATATCTCAGTTTTAAAAAAAATTCTCTTATCCCAAACCCACAAAATAACACACTTTAAAAATTACTCATATCATACACCACTTTATCCATATCAATATCCACAATTTTCATCTCAATCTACCAACTCAAATATGCCTCATGGAGTTCAAATGGATAGTAATGGTGTGCAATTAAATTGTCAAGAGCTCGAAATACCACAAATTTGCACTCAGGGTGGCTTGGAAACTAATAATTTTGGTGAAGAAGTAGTATCTACACCGGTTGTGAGCACGCCAAAAATAAGATTCCAACTAAAGGAGGATGAAGTTATCATTCAATCATGGCTCAACATTTCAAAGGATCCAATTATTGGAGTTGATCAAAAGGGAGATAGGTTTTGGAAGAGAATCAGTGAAGTTTATAACAAGGATCGTGACAAGAATTATATAGAGAGAAAACCTTCAGCACTAAAAGGTCGATGACACAAAATAAATGTCGTCGTTCAAAAGTTTGTTGGGTGCTACAAATAAGTTGTGGCTATACAAAAAAGTGGGAGCTCAGAGAGTGACGTCATTTTAGCTGCAAAACAATTTTTTTACCAAGATGAACATGAAAAATTCACATTTGAAGATGCATGGAGATTAATGAAAGATGAACCTAAATGGCTTGCAGGTTTGCCAGAATGTTCTGCAAAAAGAACAAAGAACTCAATTTCAGGAGCATATTCATCATCTTCTAACCCGGCGACACCAACGAGCAGTGAATACAATCCAAAATCACCTACTTTGTTATATCGTCCAATCGGTCAAAAGACAGCCAAAAGAAAGGAGAAAGAAAAACTTGTGGAAATGTCTACTCCGGATGTCTGATTTAATGATATGCAAAATGGTTTCCAAACAAAATATGAATTGATGTCAGAGTTTGCACGTAATTATGCACATCTTGAGGGTGAAAAGTCAATATAGAGAGAAAAATGGTCGATGTCGAGGTGCAACAGATCGAGAGTGATAAAGATAGGTTGAAGATCAATGATTTGCAAATACTCGTGAAAGATACATCATATATGAATCATCGACAATTACAAGCTCATGAAATATTGTGCGACGTGATTAGAGAAAAATATGGACTTAATTGATATGATTATGTATTGTGGAATTATTTTTTTTGAGTTTGTATGTTAGAATTAGTTTTTATGATTATTTATGTTGTAATTTATTTTTATTTTTATCTATGTGATTCAAACTAGCCGTTATTCAAACTAGAGGTTATTCAAATTAGTTGTTATTCAAAGTAGTTGTTATTCAAAGTAACCTTTATTCAAACTAGTCGTTATTCAAACTAGATGTTATTCAAACTAGTCGTTATCCAAACTAGTCGTTATTCAAAGTAGTTGTTATTCAAAGTAATTGTTATTCAAAGTAGTTGTTATTCAAAGTAGTCGTTATTTAAACTATCTCTATTAATATTTTTAAAATGCACTCCAATCATCACAAACTCTTTCTCTCCCTCTCTCTCTCTCTCTCTCTCTCTCTCTAATTCTATCAAACTTTTTTACACGGATCCTTCAAATCCTTCCCACATTGCAAAAATGTTCATGGATTATATGAATGATGACATGGATGAAGAACTTGTGAGGCTTTTCTTTAAAAATCAAGCACAAGAAGAAGGTGCAAACACTAGCAGGCCTAGGCGTCAAAGAAGAAATATAGAGAGGAATCGTGAAGAGGGACATGATCGATTGTTTAATGAAGCTCCGGTATATCGAATGAGCAGTTTTGCCAAAGGTATCGAATGCATAAACATGTGTTCCTCCGTATTGTTAAAGCTCTGGGTCAACATGATGAGTATTTCAGATGAGGGTTGATTCAACTGGTAGATCAAGTATTTCACCGCTACAAAAATGCACGACTGTTATTCGTATGTTGGCATATGGAGCATCTGCTGATAGCTTGGACGAGTACTTAAGAATAGGTGAAACCATGACACTAAAATGTGTTGATAAGTTTACAAGGGGCATGATTAGTGTATTTGGGGCACAATATCTGCGAAATCCAACCATTGAAGACATCAAACGACTACTACAAATGGGGAGGCACGTGGCTTTCCAAGTATGTTAGGGAGCATTGATTGTATGCAATGGGAATGGAAAAATTAACCTGTTGCATTGAATGGTAAGTCGACTGTTATGCTTGAGGCAGTGGTTTCACAAGACTTATGGATTTGACACACATTTTTCGGGGTAGTGGGTTCAAACAACGATATCAATATGTTAAATCAATCACATGTCTTCAATGATGTTCTCCAAGGGCGAGCTCATACGCTCAATTATATAGTTAATCGTACTGAATACAACATGGGTTATTATCTGTCAGATAGAATTTATCCTGAATGAGCAATATTTGTAAAAAGAATTTCAAGGCCACAAGGGGATAATATAAAATTGTTTGCCCAACATCAAGAAAGTGCACAAAAATATATTGAATGAGCATTTGGAGTTCTTCAATCTCGATTTGCAATCATACGTAATCCAGCTCGATCTTGGCATCTAGATGCACTCAAGTATATAATGGATACATGCATCATATTGCACAACATGATTGTTGAAGATGAACGTGACACATATGGTGGGAATTTTGATTATTCTTATGATCATATAGGCAATGATCCGATTGCATTTCCTGATGATTCTAATGTTGATTTTCAAGAGTTCTTACGTAGAAGGTTTCGTGTCCGTGATAAGGGAATTCATCAACATCTTCAACAAGACTTGATATAACATATATGGGAACGTTTTGGACATGAAAATTCTCATAGTTGAAATTATTTTAAATCTATCTTTTTAATGTATTTTATGCCAATAATTTATTTTAACGTCAATGAATTTATTTTAATATATTGTTTTATAAATTATTTGATATATTTTAATTATTTTATTTTAATTATACATTATAATATAAAATATGAATATGAGATATTCATGTGGAATCTAGTGGGTCTCAATGTAGAGGTTTTAATGAGTTGTATAAATATTTAAAAAAATGTTTTAATGAATTATATGGATATTTAAATAATATAAAATATTAGATGAGATTCATTTAAAGAATTCAAATGAATTTGATGGATAATGATGCTCTGAGACTCTTTTCTATAGATCATATCAATAATAACAACTAAAAATGTTTTGACACAAAAATCAAGACACCACAATTAATTAAAAAAATAGAACTTATACATATAGGTATAAATTCAGTGTAAGAAAAATGTGTAAACTTATCATTTCTTAAAACAAAACTATATTATTATAATAATATTTTTTTATAAAAATATAATGTTCTTTTAATAATAAAATAAAATTGTTTAATAAAATATAAAGAATTAATCAATGAAATAATGAAATTGATTAATAAATATTTAGGTATTAAAAATAATTTAATAATAAAAATAATTAGTTAATATAAAGTAAAAAATTGATTAATAAAGTATTGAAGTTGGTTAATAAATATTCAGATATATTAAATGATTTTTAGTAGTAAAATAAAGTTGGTTAATGAAGTAGAAAATGTTGGTTAATGAAGTTGGTAAGTTTTTTAATATTTAGTCATTTATTAATTAATTTAATTATTTAATTAATTAATTGTTTATATTTCATTAATCTATTTTATTTTAGGATTAAAAAATGTATTTTTTAATAAATTATAATAATATATTACTTTTAGAAATATATATTTTTGTTTAAAAACAATATTCATTGTATAATTATAATAAATAGTATTTAGTGTAAATATTAATATAAGATTTGGGACGTAAGAATAGTATTCCTCGGAAAAGAAAACACATTAGCCACTAGGCTAAACCTCTTGTTTTTGTTGTATAAGTATTTGCATCAATTGTTATATTCTAGCATTTCAATTAATACTATTACATAATTATTTTTAAAAAATCTACTACATAATTACTTTTTCAAAAAATATTTATTATATGTTAGTTAAATTGTGAATGGTTTTGGTCTTACAACATTTGAAAAATATATTACATAATTATTGAAATATATAATTAAAATGAAAGTGTAATTAAAATATATAATTATTTTTATTAATTATATATAAAATATTTTGTTTTCAATAATTTTTAATTAAATACAAGAAAGAATAAATTTATTAATAGTTTATATCTTTGTTTAAACTTAATTTCAATATTTCATATATATTACTTAAAAATTATACTTATTTTAAAAACTGATTTTCCCTATATTTCTTTACAAAATATATAATATATAAATAAATGCGTTCATGTGTTAAATATATAATATATTTATGAATATATATGTAATAGTAATATTTGTATTTACACATTTTCTTTACGTATTATAATTTATAAAGATATAAATATTTATGTATAAGGAATTTTAATATTTAGGTATTATTAAATAATTTTTCTTTATTGAATAAGTATCTTAGAATAAATATGAAAAATGAGAATATTTATTATGCATATTTTCTTATATATCCTACATATGTGTGGCGTAGTATTTGGAATTTTAAATTTGTGGTGAGGGGAGGTCTCAAATGAAGTATAGGGTCAGGAGAGAACATTCCGGTTTGGAACTAGAATTGGCTATTTGACAGCACTTTTTAGAAAATCCCTGATCGAACAACATGGATGTTAGTAATCTGAGAGTCTCAGACTTGTTGATCCCAAATGATAAAAATTGGAATCATGATTTTATTGTGCCTCTCGTAGGAGCAGAAGTTGCCCAAAAGGTTAAGAATACGCCACTTTTTATTTCGGTTCAAAATGATAAACTTTAATGGAGGTGTGAAACTGATTGTAAATTCTAGATCCGTAGTGCTTACAGATATTGCGTTAATGAAGTCATTGATACTTATTAACTTAAAGTTTGTGAGAATTGGAATCTTCTGTGGAACATTAAAATTTCCCCACCTGTGGCGTCTATGTAGAGATTGTGTGACGACTAGACAGAGGCCGTTTTGACAAAGGGATTAATTGTCCTCCCATCTGTGTTGGTTGTAATAATAGTGAGGAAAATTCTTATCATTTATTTTTTCAGTGTCCCAAAAACGTTGAGTGTTGGAAAAAAGTTGGTATTTGGTCTCCGATGCAACAAATTAATAACAATGGAGGATCCTTTGCTTCTATAATTTTTTCTTTTTTGTAGGCTTTAAACCATGACTACCAGACGCTTTTCTCAGTTATTCTTTGGAGCATTTGGAAAGGGAGAAATAATCATATCTGGAATTCTATGAAAGATTCTTCGGTTTTAATCTATCAACGAGTAACTAATTTTATAGTTAGTTGGAAAGATGCTCAGCACCACCTGTAACATCCCGATTTTAATAGTTAATTACTAATTATTTATTAATTATTATATTATATGGTAATTAATTAAATTGTGTGATTTTGTGAATATTTGTATTATTTGAATATATGTGATATTTGCATAATTGATTTTATGAGTAAAAATAGTAAATAATTAGTAATGGGCCTAATTAATAGAATTAATGTGGGTAAGTAAGTTAAGTCCATTAAGAATAGGGTAGTAAGAAGAGAATGAGAGTTATGTTGTCATAACACAAAAAAAAGAAGAGAAAGAAGAGAAGAATAGAAGAGAAGAGGAGAAAAAGGAGAGAAAGAGAAAAAGAGGAAGGAGTAAACCCTAGAAGAGAAATCTTCAAGAGGTAAGGGGGAGAATCTTTATTATTATTACTATTATTATTTTGTATGTGCTTAGGTAGTGATTAGTAACATGATAGGTTTGTTGTTGATTTCAATTTCTAGATCTAAGAATTTCACATGTTAGGGTTTGTGTAGAAATCTATGAAATTGATAGAGATTGAGGTGTTGAATGAAATAGAATGAGTATTATCATGTTAGAATGATAGGTTGTGGTTAAAATGGGTATCAATAATGATGGGTAATGAAATAGGGTGTTTAATAGAATGAAATTCGTGTTGTTTCTAAGAAAAACATGCAGTAAAATATTGTTTTTGTATCTTGCGTTGACCTAAGATTCTGGGTGGGTCGGTGTATAACATCCAGCAAGGTTGAGAAGGGATGTGCAGCAGGTTTGCATCGACCTGAGATTTATTTGCGTTGACTCATGAGTTTTCTTTGCGTCGACTCATTTAGGGTTTGCGTCGACTCATGAGGAAGTTTTCTAACAATTTTGTAACAGCCATAACTTTTTAACCGTAACTCCGTTTTGGACACCGTTCAAATTGTTAGAAAGCTAATGAAACAACCTACATGATAGAACTAGTTTTTTTTTTTTACATTGGATGATTGGATAATTATGTTATTTTTGTAGAATGACATGTGTATATGTATGTGTATGTCATGAAATTGGTGAAATATGGATAACATGAGTTAGTATTGTTGTTATTTGATAATTGTGATTGTGTGATGATGGAAATACTATATGTATTATTTTGTCGTTGGTAATACCATGATGTATGTTGTTGTGCAATTGGTGTATAATTCAAGATGTTGGATTATCGAGATATGCTTGATAATTAGGATTGGTGGATAATCTTAATTTGCATATGAAGTTGAAAAATTGGACATGCATACATGGTCGACCTTGATCCTTAACGGGAAATATGGGGTGGTGAAGCGTCGGGAGTCACATTCTAAATGAATTGGAAGTGAGATTGAACTTTGTGTTCATAGATTGGTACCACATGCATTGAGTCACATTCATTTTACATTGGAGTCTTATGCCATGTTGACGAATGTGTACGTAAATTGTAAGATGTGCTAATTGGATAAATGATTGTTTGATTTGTACATTGATGATGGTTGTGTTATAAGGAATATCACATGAATTGTATAGAATTATTAATTAGTTGTATGCTTCTACATTGCTTCTAATTATATACATTATGATAATGATTTGAATTCTCACCCTTCTGTTGTGATATTGCCTCTACGTGGATAACATGCAGGTTCTAAGGATAACAGTGCTTTGCACGAGACTAATTGAGAAGATTAGTTAGCTTATCCTTATACTAGGTAGTGAGTCATTGATCTGGTCATGTAACACATAAATTATTTGAACTTATGCTTTCTATTAGATATTCGTTATGTATTCTCATATATTTTAGATTTGTATGTTGAGATACTATGTTGATGTGACTTGGTGCCGATGTTTGAATTTATTATGACTTGATTATGTTATGGATTCATCGTTATCTCATCCAATGGTTATAATATGGGGTGTAATCATTGATAGTGTCTGAGAAAATGAAATACTCCGCTGTGATATGTATAGTTTGTTTTAATGCATGAGATTTGAATATGTGTTATGATTATGACCAGGTGCATATTATATTTATTTTGTTGGTTTTCCTGTGTGTGGAAAATAATATGTGACGCCCTTTTGTATGTATGCATTCTATTTTACTATGATTTATACCATGATTATTGGGGATTAGAAAAGGGGTGTTACATTAGTGGTATCAAATCAATGGTCGGTCATATTTGGCCAGGTTATTAATGAATTTATTCTCTATTGTATTCGATATGTGTGTGAAACACTATCGATACTTGTGTGTTACCGCTTGTTTGCAGGAATGGGTTTGAAACAAGTGGGAGAGAAGATTTCACTTCTCTGAGTTGTTTAGTGGTGAAGTGTTGGTTCGGTGTTCTATTGATTTCAAGAGTGCGGATTTGAGCACAAATGAAGGACGTTATTATAGTTTGGTAATGATGGTTTATGCTCCATTACGGTTTTCGGCTACCTATTGATAAATTGAGGAACTAATCACCCTTAATCTCTTGTTAACAGTATATGAGATCATATTGGATGAGATATACTTGTCTTGCTAGTGTGATAGTATGTGAATTAGGATCTATGATGAAGATAGTAGGGAGAGTGATTCTTACTATAAGGATGTGAATGATAGGAAAGGAAAAGGTCAATTTTGTGGAAATTCGTATGATGGTAAGAGGTCAAGTGGAGGAAGAACTTCTACTTCGACCAAGTGTTTCAAGTGTGGTGTCGAGGGGCATCATAGTTTTGAATGTGGGAATGATACTGTGAAGTGTTTCAAGTGTGGCAAGATAGGTCACAGAGCTAATGATTGCAGAGTGAATGCAGATGTGTCTTGTTACAACTGTGGCAAAAGAGGACACATTAATACTAGGTGTGACAAGCCAAAGAAGGAGCAAGCTAAAGGGAAAGTGTTTGTATTGTCTGGTGCTGAGACTGCTGCTGAGGATAGATTAATCTGAGGTACATGCTTTATTAATGGTACACATTTGATTGCTATCATTGATATCGGTGCAATGCATTATTTTATTTCTTCGGATTGTGTTAAAAAGTTGAATCTTGAATTGTCTGATATGCTTGGAAATATGATTATTGATACTCCTGTTATGGGCTCTGTTTGTACTTTTATTGCATGTTTGAATTTTCCGTTGAGTATTTTTGGTAGAAATTTTTGGATGTATTTAGTTTGTCTTCCGTTGGATCAATTGGATGTAATTCTTGGTATTAACTGGTTGGAATACAATCATGTTTTTATCAACTGTTTTGAAAAGTCGGTTATCTTTCTTGATCCCTATGTCGAGAGATATTTGTTTTTGTCTGCTAAGCAAGTGGATGAGTCCTTGAAGGACGGTGCTCTGTTGTTTGCTTTGTTGGAAACATTGGATCTCAGCGAAAAGAGAACTATGGGTGAATTGCCTGTTGTTTGTGATTTTCCTAAAGTATTTCCTGAAGATGTCAGTGATTTTCCGCCAGAGCGTGAGGTTGAGTTTTCGATTGATTTAGTTCTTAAAACTAGTCTTATTTCGATGGCTCCGTACCAAATATCTACTTCTGAGTTGAAAGAGTTGAAGAGTCAACTTGAATATTTGCTTGAGAAGAGGTTTATTCATCCGAGTGTATCACCGTGGGGTGCACCTGTTTTGTTGGTTAAGAAGAAGGAAGGTTCTATGAGGTTGTGTGTTGATTAAAGATAATTGAACAAGGTGACGATTAAGAACAAGTATCCACTTCCGAGGATGATGATTTGATGGATCAATTGGTTGGTGCTTGTGTTTTCAGTAAGATTGATTTGAGGTCTGGTTATCATCAGATTCGTGTGAAAGCTGAGGATATTCAGAAGACTGCTTTTAGGACGAGGTATGATCACTATGAGTATTCTATAATTCCATCTGGTATGACAAATGCTCCTGGTGTGTTTATGGAATATATGAATATGATTTTTCATGAGTATCTAGATCAATTTGTTGTTGTATTCATTGATGATATTTTGATTTATTCTAAAAGTGAAGAAGATCATGTTGAGCATTTGAGTATTGTGTTATTTGTGTTGAAAGAGAAGTTGTATGCTAAGCTTTCTAAGTGTGAGTTTTGGTTGAAAGAAGTTAGTTTTCTTGAGCATGTGATTTCGAGTGGTGGTATTTCTGTGGATCCTTCAAAAGTTGAGGTTGTATTTCAGTATTTCTCGAGGCCTTCTTTACCAACACCATATTAGATAACCACCATGTATGCTTCATAAATGAACGCGGTGTCCAACCGTACTAGCAGTGACTTCAGCTTTTTTTGGAGATTGTCTTCTCTGACGCTGGAAGACGTAATGGGCATTGACGTTCACATTCAACTTGCTGAACATTATGCCTAGGGTCAATGTCAGCCATCTCATGCAGGGTTATGGCAAAAAGATCGGCATTATCCTGGAAGCATTCAATCAATGTCACTCTTACTTTTAACGAGAAAAAAACGCCTACTTTAACTAAACTCGATAGGTCTTCTCCAAACTGAATGGACTAGAAATCACCATTTGGCATTGGCTGTATCTCGTCTTTACGAGCATCTAAGTCGAACACACCAGAATCACTTGGCTCTCCTCCTACTCCTACTTCCGAGACCGTGGCCAACGCCAAAAGAGTTTTTCAACAAAAAATATTTTTATCCTAAACAACCCAATTAATTTATAGAACCAATTACACTAGATAAAACTCAATATGTTTTAGAAAGAAAAAAAAAAAAGAAAAGAATTTTTTACCTAGTTTTTCTATATGCCTATATTAGTTAAATCCAGTTATAATTTCCATTTTCTTCGTAAAAAATAACATATCAACATTATTCCATAAACAAGTTTAAAAATAACATATCAATATTATTCCATAAACAAGTTCCAATTGACAAACAAAGGGAAACAAACAATAATCGTGTTGTTGCTACCTTTGAGTTGAAATACCGTAACCATGTAAGAGATCTGGTTGCAATGTCAATTGCAACGTGGTAGGAAGACAGTGGCAGTACCGTGTTTGACAGCACAGAAAGACAATTTCAGTTCTTCGATTTTTGCGTTACGTTAACGTACAAAATTTCCAATACACGTTTTAGATCTACCTTCCCACACTAACATCACTCTATTCTAATTTATATGTCATTGTTTTACATCAACATTCATAATCAACACATGTAAGTCCCTCTTTGTTTCTATCTCATGTTTTTTATATGTCATGTTTTGTTAGCATAGGATGTTTGTTTTTGCTTTTGTCTGTTTTCTGTTATTGATGTTTTTTTCCTCCTTCATTGTACATGGAATGTTCTATTCTGACGACATTATAGATATTATGTTGCATTTCCAATAGGTAATCTGCTTGTGGAGATTAGATAGAAACAGTAACATCATGGGTTCTGAAAATTGGATGAAAAATGCACATGATCGAAATCAACCTCTCTTTTCTTTCGGATTGATATCTGATGTGCAATATGGTGATATTCCGGATGGTCATTCGTTCCTCGGCGTTCCTCGTTACTATAGGCATAGCATTCTTGTGTTACAAAGAGCAGTTCAGAATTGGAATAATCATAAGAGACATAAATTTGTTATAAATTGTGGAGATATTGTTGACGGGTTTTGCCCGAAAGATCAATCTTTTGATACTGTAAAGAAAATTGCTGGTGAATTTGAGAAATTCCAAGGACAGGTACATCATTTAATTGGAAATCACTGTCTGTACAATCTACCTCGCAATAAGTTACTTCCGCTGTTGAAGATTCATAGTTCTGAAGGCCATGGTTACTACGAATTTTCGCCCGTGCCCCAGTATAGATTTGTTTTCCTTGACGGATATGATATAAGTGCGATTGGTTGGCCTCGTGATCATCCGAGAACATTGGAAGCTATGAGATTACTCAGAGAGAAGAATCCGAATGAAGATAAGAATAGTCCAACAGGTTTAGTTGGACTTGAAAGAAGGTTTCTTATGTTCAACGGAGGCGTTGGAATGGAACAAATGGAATGGTTGAACAATGTTCTTCAAGACGCAACAAAATTGAAACAAAAAGTTGTGGTTTGCTGTCATATGCCTCTTGATCCTGTTGCGTCGTCTAAGGAGGCATTGCTGTGGAATTATGATGAAGTGATGAGTTTGATACATAGATATAGTTGTGTGAAGGTTTGTTTTTCTGGTCATGATCATAAAGGTGGATACTCCATTGATTCACATGGTATACATCATAGAATTCTTGAAGCTGCATTGGAATGTCCTCCTGGAAGGGATTCGTTTGGATATGTTGAAGCTTATCATGACAGAATATCACTTTATGGTACTGACAGAATGCCGAGTGTAGATATGTATTTTAATAATCATTAGATGTGACCAAATGGTTGCTCTTACTTATTATGTTTGAGTTGGTTCTGCGGTGAGGAGAATTGATTCTGAGTGAATTGATTGTGTAGAATTGATTTCTGCTTTATTTAATAAAGATTGAGAAAGAAACTTGCATTGAAAGTAAAAACATGTATATCATGATTTATTCATCATTTTGATATAAAAGCATAAACTTAGAACTATAAAGCATTATAAAAACAATCTACCATGAAGTTTCCTTCTTATGTCACTCAAATTCAATCACTGCTTCTGTGACTTTCCCTTCCTCTTCTCAATATAGAAGAACACGCCCAGGGACAAAACCGAGAAAGCACTGAAACAAATAGAGCAAATGTCAAGCGTTGCGTGGCGTCCACTGATCGCGTTGATTTCAAACAAATTAGTACTCTTATTAGCATTCGTGCTTTGTCCGTAAGCAACTTCCACGTCGTTGGCATCAAATGCATAGGCGCGTACAAAGTACGTGGCCTGAGGCACGGCGCGCTCGATCAACCAGTCATAGGTTTGCACCGTCTTGTTGGAAGCGTCGTAGTGCCTTGCTACCATTTTGTGTTGGCATGTCTTGTCCCTTGAGAGATCATCCACGGTCTTTCGCCACGCCCGGTCTTGTTGGCTTATGCGCGCGTAACAAAGTTTCAGTTTTATGGTTTTGTAAGAAGAATCTGTTCCTGCTGGGAAGGTCTTGTTTAGAGACCATGTTCCACTGATTTTGTCCACTCCAGATGACAAAACTGCATAAAAAATTTCATACCAAAAATCAACTCAACTCATAAAATCAAGGGCTGCATAAAACTAGCCTAATTTTTTCTTACGAAATTTTAAAAAGCAGGTGGCTAGATAGAGAAACCCTATACCATGTTAAGAAATGTGGAACTTAAGTCATTTCTATAAAACCGGTTTGTAGGATGACGATTGCAGCCACTTATAAACATATAAACTTATGTTCAGGTTATGTATTATCCGATATGAGAGTGTCTCTGAGATTATTCAAATTCAAGAGAAAGGGTTCATCAAAATTAAACATGATCTATGTGATTCATGATCTTATTGTTACCTACCTTCTCCTTGCTTGGGGGAAGCAGTGACAACAAGGGTTCTTTTCAAGGAAGAAAAGAGAACCTTTCCATAACAAATTTCAGCTAAACAGCAGAGAAGAAGTGATGCTACCACAAGCTTGTGAGCTGCCATTCTCCAACAACAAAAGCACTTTTGTAAAGAAAAGTCAACTTGTGAGAGGGAGAAGACTTGAGAGAACACCCAATGAGTTGGAATTGAATTGATATGATGAAAAGAATCTGAATGGAGATTCACTCATTCTAAAGCACTATATATAGATACAAAGCCCAATCCAAATAAAATAGTACAAATTGAGTTTTGACTTTAGGTTATGACACACATAAATATTGTTTAAAAGTCTAAAGGCCCAAATGCCATAAATATTGTTTAAAAAGTGTTTGAAAGAGGAAAAAAATTGTAGAGATAGCCTTTGAATATATTGAAGGGACATTCTATTCAAAACCAACTAGCTTGTTGGACTGATTAAAATAGAATAGTTTAGTTTAGGGATTTTGGACAGGTTAGTTTGGAAAACAGTTTGTTTTAATATTCCTTTTTAAGTATAACTTTGAGGTTTGTATGCTAGTAATTTTTTGTTTGAAATTCTTATTGCGTTCACTTTGTTATAATTGTGTTTCTATTTTCTTTTTGTCATCAAGTGGTTGGAAATTTTTTATGGACAGACGATTATACATAATCCATCAATTAAACTATCAGTCTGTTAAGATTAGTTTGTTTGTGGTTATCTATTTGCACAACCAATGGGTGAAATATGCCCCTCATACACTTTTAGAATTAGGTGATTCGTGTCTTTCACGTGTTAAATAATTTATATGTGTTTTAAAAATTCTTCTTCTTTTTGATACATTTTAGATTGATATATGACATTTATATAAACACTCATATGACAATTGTCAATTGCTTTAATCATAAAGTCTACATGCCAAATGTATTTACAAATGTCAAAGATGTAACAAAACAATGTTGGTCTATGAATTTTTCTTTTAAAAAACTAAATTTTTGGTGTTTAATTTAAATTAATTTATTTTTAAGTTTCTCAAAAACATCTTTACTAGTAAACGTGATCCTTTATGTTAAATTATGTCCAAAAAATGTCAAGTTATTCACATTTTTAGTATGACATAACTTATTTTTATTATGACAATTATAATACACTATTAAATAAATATAAATTAAGGACGAAAATTTGTGAGAGAAGTAAATCCCTTATTAATTATAATAAATTTAGTGAGGAAAAACTGTGTAGATGATAAGTTATTAATGAATAAAAATTAATTAAAAAAATTAATAAAAAAAATTTTCCGTCACAAAAAATTTCTCACAGAATTAATAAAAGTAAATTTTAAAACCATTTATCAATATTTCTATCACAAAATCCCTCATAAATGTGTTATATTTTTGTGAGGGGAATATTTTCTCTATAATATATTATTTTATATAAAATAAATTGGAGGTACCATTCATTTTAATGCCATTGCAATTTTTATAGGCTAAAGTTACACTTTAATATATATATATATATATATATATATATATATATATATATATATATATATATATATATATATATATATATATATATATATATATATATATATATATATATATATATATATATATATATATATATATATATATATATATATATATTTAATTAAGTAAAAATATGATTATCTTAAATTTTTTATTGTCCTTTTATTACAAAAATTTAGTTTTCCTTTCATTTACCAATTAGTTTTAGTTTCCTTATAAATCAAAAATCAATTTTAGTTTCCCTCTAATTAATAAACAAAAGAGTTAGTAGCTATTTACCCTTGCAATATAGTCGAGTTTTGATTTATCCTTTTTTAAAAAAAATGTTTGCTCACTCGTTAAAATATTAAAATTCTAAGTCTTTTGTCCTCTATGGATGAAAATTATTCTCTGTAAAATATATTTTTTTGATTTACCACCCTGATTTTTACACGTTTAAGGGGTCTCAAAAATTATAAGGGGTAATAAAAAAAATATTTTTAAAGGAGCAAATCAAAAGTCGCCTATATTGCAATGATAAATAACTATTAACCCATTTTTACTTTCCCTCTCATTTAAGTTTTGTATTTTTGGTCAAGCATTAGTGATAGGTTTATATATTTTTGAGAATTATTTACTTCGCAATTTGTGATAGATGACAATTATGTCATTAATATTTTGCAACATTGAAATTTGATACATAATTTTGATCGTCACAAAATTCGTCACTCTCCAACAACTACCTCTGTTTATCCTCGTTGATTCCTCGTTCTCCCCTGAATCGACCACTCCTTGTGTTGCATGCATTCTTTACTACCCGCCACCGCCAGAGAGTTTATGCTCTGCCTCCAACTCTGACACTCTAGTGGCCACTGCCGCCAAGATGCACAGAGACGGATACACTGACTTGAAGACGAGGATGCATAAGAATGACCTCCTTCTTTGTAAGATTGTTCTCAAGGATAAACTTGTGTTTGATGATAGTCTTAAGCCTATTCATTATGATGCTGCTAGCGGAGATCTTAAGGTTTGTTTCATTCTCATGTTTTCATTTTTCAATAGATCTAGTGTAGCTGCTAGGAAATGGTGCTACTATATTCAGTAGATTCGGTGTAGCTGCTAGAAAATTTTAGATTCAAATTGAGGCAGGGCAGGTGGTGTGTTTCTTTTACTCTTTAGATAATAGTGGCTATGGATTTATTTGCATTATGTCTGTTAGTTTTCCACCTATTTTTCTTGTTTAACACAAATAAGAATAATATTCTATAGCTTTGGGAATCTTATGGCACAAATACATGTTGATGAGGGTGATAGCATGAACTATGTACATGTGGTCTTGTTACCTCTATAAAAGATTTTTGAAGGATTTGCAACAAAAATGGTAGCTGGTAATTTCCGTTTCCTCTTAAATTTACTTAATTTCTTGTATGGAAGAGAAATACATAGGCGGGTAGATATCCATTTTACTATATAGTTGTTGATTGTAATTGAAAAATATTAGTATATACACATTTCCTCTAAAGTTGACGGAAGATGCGAATAAAAAAGTATTGAATATCTTTGTATTGAATATCTTTGTATTAAATTCCGTACATATAAAACAGTTGTGACAAAACTTATTCCAACTGAGCTCATGTGTATTTATTATGATATCTATAACAAACCTTTTTATTTATATATTAATTTGTGTGAAGCTCAAGCAAGTGTTAATATTCATTGTTCTAAAATTTCTTCTAGTAATGTTATTACATTGTTATTTATTTATTCCGTTAAATTTCCTTTGCTTTTTGTTTAGAATGAGAAGAATGAGGTTGTGGAATCAGAAGCTGATACTTATTCTGTAGCTATTACAAATTTTGTAAGTTGTTATCAATAATCACACCCCTTTTATATACATTTCAATGTTGTGTTATGGTTTATCACTTCAAACTCACTATTACTTGTGCTTTTGTACCTAAATCATTATCAGATAAAAAAATTCTCTTCCATTTCTTCAAATCATACCCTCAAAGATCTAAAATCATTCAACGCAGTACTGATTCTGTGATGTTTCATTACTCAAAGTTGAAATCGATAAACTCTAATTCCTAATCCTTCACTTTCTGTGTTGTTCCAATTTAGGGGTTTCTTTTCCAATTTCCTCTTTGTTTCCAAGCCCTAATCGATCTCTTATGTAGAATCTTTCACTTTGTTGAGGTATTTATCTTTGTAGTAGTAGATGTCAAAGAATGGATGCTACTTTGTAGAATAGAGAGAAAAGTTTTACAATCCACTTTGACTAGAGAGCTTAGTTAAGATAAAACATAACCATAATTGTGACATAAGAAATGTCAAAGTGAACACAGTAGATGAACACTTAATTTCACAAGCAGAAGAACTAAAAAGGAAACTAAGCAACAGTAGATATCATTTTCAAATAAAACTTATATGATATCTAATTACTCAATGAAAAGTTTGTATTGTTTTGTATTTATTGAAAATAATTATCATTAGCTCCTTTAACTATTCTTCATTTGTAATGCTTCTGTTCTGTTATATACTTCTAGTACTACTATAAGATAATTGAAAAATGAAAATGTATATTCTAAACTATACATGGGGGAAATATGTTTAACATAATGTCGGATCAACGGGTCATGTAGAAGCACCACCAACTAGACAACGTTCAATGCGAGATATGTTTAACATATAGAAGATAGTTATTGTTTGATTAGAATCAGGAGTTTGAGATGTTTTATGATGATTAGTTTAATTAACATTAGACCATGTCTATTGTTTGTTAGTATCAAATTAATACATGAGTTATATTTTCTCTAGTAATATTTCTTAGCAAATATTATTTACTATCATATTATCCTTTTTATCTAAATATAAAACATTGTTCATAGGGACTAATAAAGTCAATGTACTAGCTTGAGAGCTTTAAGCACTTCATATTTGAAGAAGGAAAAAGAACTCCATTGTAAAATAATGGAGCTTGAGACCAACATATGGAGCAGTTAAATTAGTCTTTCTTGGAAGTATTGACATGTTTCTTTTTTATCTCAAAAAAAATGAAACTGTTATGGATTAAGGAAAGTTTTCCTATGGACTCAAGAAAATTTACTGCTAATGTGAAGTATTTTCCAAATAAACTAAATAGTGTTTTGTAGATTGTCTATACCTTGTAGTTTTGTAATATACAATATATTTTAGATTGTTTTTATAATTTGTTGAAAATTAAATATGTAAATGTAGATTATTTTTGGATTGTTTAGATTCTAACAGAGGCATGGATAAATAATTAGGAATGGTAATCTCTCAATTTTTTTTAATTAAAAAAAAATAGTTTAGCCAGAGTTCAACCGTAGCTAATAATTAAAATTTATTAATTTTCAGACGATTTAGTCATAGGAGAGGCGTGGCTAAATTCTATTTTACTGTGGCTAAAATAATGTTACCACTGTCATTATAACTGTGGCTAACATTAGATTTCACCGTGGCTAAATTTTGCAACGCCGTTTCTTTGCACGGTTGGAGGAACCGTGGCAACATTGACTTAGCCACTGTTAAAGTCTATTTTTACACGGTTGTAACTGTGGCTAAACAACGGTTTTTTGTAGTGTGTAGGTATAGTGGTGATGTTACTTGCTCTCAATGAAACAAGGACCGGGTTGATAAAACATTTATGCACATGCTTTATCATTTTTCTTTTCTATATGGAAGGACAAATGAGTTTATAATACAAGACAAAATCATCAAAACTTGGTGCTAAGGTTATTAATTTCATGAATTTTTTAATCTACTTCATTGGAGTTGGGCGCACATCACGAAAATCCCAAAATACCCCTTTAAAAATAAGAAGCATATTTCCGGTAAGCACCCCTAATTTGTTCAACTCAGACGAAATGTGGTGGCACGCATGAATCAGTTAAAAACAATATTGGAGATTAACTTCCGGTATGGTACCGAAAGTATAACTCAGGCCACAGAAGCAGGAACATTGAATTACATGTCACCTGAATATTTTGTATGTTACTGGAAATTTATTTCCAGTTTTGTCACGAATGTTGATTGCTATAAGCAACAACCATGGTGATCACCACCATTCTTCAACCCTCTCCTTTAACCCTCTCCATTGTCAATCTGTGTTGCACTCAAAATCCATACTTTTTTGGTTCATCATATCAGAAATAGCTCACCAGAGAAGAATTTCAAGTAAACATCATCCCTTTTATCCCTCATTCTCTGCATTAATCCTTAAATTGTTGTAGAAAATAAGGTTACGTACAAACCAGAAGTTTATTTCTGGTTAGTTGTTGAACTAAATCGGAAGTTTATTTCTGGTTTTGTCTCTATTTTGAAATTGTGCAGCAGTCTCCACTGTTTTGTCTCTGTTTGGTGTATTTATGAATTTTATTATGTTACATCGGTATGGTGCACCCCGATAACATTCATAAGCCCGATGACACCGAAGTTGTATCGTCGGTCGTTGTTCTGCCCCGTGTAATTAAGTCAGTTGATGTTCGTGAACATTTTAACAATGTTCAAGAATTTGATGTCCGAGACAATATGTTGCAGTTGATTCGTTTAGAGGCAATGTGGTTAGGATTTGGTATCGTTTAGAGACACTTTTTTCGGCTCTTTCAAGTAGTATATGTAGCATTGTAATGTTAACTTCATTTTGATAATGTATAATGTGGAAATATACTCTTTTTTGTAATTTGAGCACTTGAAGAAAAATTGGATATATGACATATTGTGTTTTACTAATTGTCTTCTGTTCTGGTTCCTTTCTGGTTTTTCAGTGCCAGACCATTTACCGGAAGTTTACTTCCGATTTTGGTCTTAAGTAGGAAACCAGAAGTTAACTTTCGGTATTTTCACTGACACAAAGATAGGATTTTTATGGTCCATGTTTACATCCTTTTACTATAAAAACACCACTCCTCTTATATTTTTCCATACACCAACACAAAAAATCAGAAAATGGACATCAAATTGAACATCGAATGGGTTGTTGGAGTTGTCCATTTTCCCGGCGACGAACCGTCTCGCGAATTCAAGATCACGGTGTACACCCTAATTGAAGAGGTGCGAGAAACTTTGCAGGAACTTGTTCCTTACGGCAACGGTCGAAAGGTAGAGAAGATCGAGTACCGCTCGCCATCAGTCGATAATGAAGGGGATCTGCAGTTCATGAATCTATAATATAAGAAAAGTTGATGTTCTGGAAATCACCCTTTTACCCTTTGTTATTTTTCAAACATATTACTAATTTGAGGTTAAATATTGTCTTTTTATTATAGATTCCAACCAATTCCCACATGGTTGTTCATCATTTCATGTGCAACAAAAAATCATTTTCATATTTTTATCTTTCTTTTTCATTCCCAATGTTATCTTTGGCAATCTTATCATATCTCTCATCAATACTTTTTTTATTTCTTAACCCATTTTATTTAACAAACACATATATCTTCATATATTTCTTCTCACCTACTCATTCATCATGTCTCTCCTCTCACCATATTTATATATATTTTTCATTATCTCACAATGTTAAATTTCCTCATTGTTTAAATTTCTTCTTCCAAATCTCTTCTTTCAACATTTCATAATATTAATTTAACATTTGATACATTTTTCAAAATAAAAGGTAAATATGAGTTTCAAATAGTTTTTCAATTTCATCCTTCCAAGTATAGAATAAGAAATAATAAATATAACTTCTTTTTTCAAAATAAAAATAGTTGAAAATAAATTCTTTTCTTCATATATACTCTTTTTAAAGATTAAGTTTTATTGTTCTTAAACAAGTTTCATAGATCTATATTTTTTTTTTATAGATTTATCCTTTTTTCTTAAATAAAAATGGTGAGTGAAACTTAATAGAATTTATAGAAATGTCATATTGTATTTTTCGTAAATTTTCAGATATATTTGTAATTCATACCTAAACAAAAATAATATTTGAATACGGGAACAAGTCTATTATTGATTCAAATATTTTTATATACGAAAAATAGTATTTATGATTCATATTTTTTTTAATCTAAAAGTGATATATGAGATAACATCTATTATTGATCTAAATATTTTAATATACGAAAATTTACTATTAATCTAGATATTTTTGTAAATGATGCCTAAACAAAAATAATATTTATATACGGGAAAAACTCTATTTATATAGGAGAAATAATATTTGTATATACTAAAAATGATATTTATACTACAAAAATCTTTTATTAAAAAATGGTATACGGAAAACAAATTTATTATTGATCTTAATATTTTTATATATGAAAATTTACTTTTGATCATAACATTTTTATATAAGAAAAGTTGATGTTCTGGAAATTACCCTTTTACGCTTTGTTACTTTTCAAACATATTACTAATTTGAGGTTAAATATTGTCTTTTTATTATAGATTCCAACCAATTCTCACATGGTTGTTCATCATTTCATGTGCAACAAAAAATCATTTTCATATTTTTATCTTTCTTTTTCATTCCCAATGGTATCTTTGACAATCTTATCATATCTCTCATCAATACTTTATTTATTTCTTAACCCATCTATTATAAATCTATAAAAATGAAAGTACCTGGATTTTACCACAACACCCTTTCTGAAAAATTACAATTTGGTCTATTTTTTAAGGGTAATAAAGTAACTATGACAAATGCTTGCACCACATTCATTTGGAGCTGATGTAATTAAGAACTCTAATATTTATCTTAAATATTTAAAGTATATCACAATCTTTTTAAATTAACTTTAAAATTGTAATCATGATAAAAAAATGTTAAATTGTAGTCATGAAATTTTAATGAAAAATGATAATCATAAAAATTAATAATAAAAGGTATAAATTTATTCATACAATCCTATTTATCATCCTTAAATGATATACGCATAAAATCTATTATAGATCTTAATATTTTTATATACGATTTTTTTAATTATTAATATAATTTTTTTAACCTTTTATTTAAAATAAATATATTATGTAAAAATATGCGCGTACCAGATCAGAACCCGTGCGTAGGCACGAGTTTGTTACTAGTTGTGAACTGAAGAACGACGACGATTTACGGGTTATGTGGTCGACTTATCGAAGTTTTCAGGAGAAAGTTCCACTCGAGTTAAATGCGACTTTATCAAGAATCGTCGATGACATTATGAGGATGCTGCAACGTCCACCAGGATTTGTAATGTTCAATTTATGTTTAACTTTAAGTTTGTATTTACTAAGTTTATGTATCTCTTTGTTAGAAAATGAAATGAATTTTTTCTGGATTTCTGTTATGAACGAAACCAGAAATATAGTTACGGTTAGGGTCCGGAAGTTAACTTCCGATTTAGGGCAAAATACATCCGATGATAGTGTGCCCCGGAAATATATTTATAATTTTGAGGAGCATTTTAAAATTTTTGTAGGAGGGCTAAGAAGGACATGTCCGAAAGTAAAGCCATATTTAATTTATTATGTAAAGTCAATTATATGTAGTGGAGAGAAAGTTTCAAAGTTATAGGAATCATCAATTTATTGTTGGTTAGGAGAAAATTAAGTTAGCTATTCATAGCACAACAATTAATATAAATAGTTGATACATTGTAATGTTTTAATCATCCCATAATCATCCAAGAGTTTAATAGGCAATTGCTTCTCTTACTTTTATCTCTTATTTTAGTTGCCTTAATAATATTTTGTTACTTTGATACCTAACAGTGGTATCAGAGCTATTGGTGTAGGTTCATATTCTGCTGCGGTTCACGGTTATTATTCACACGTGTGATTATATACTTTTACAGTGATTGTTAACGTATACCGAATTCATTCCAGTGTGCGGTAAAATTATACAATACTGTTCACGTATACTTTGCTATTCACGGTGAAATTGTGTTAGCCGGTTCAGTTGCTAATTGTTTGGTGTAAAACCATGACAGCAAAATTTGAGATTGAGAAGTTCAATGGGAGTAATTTCTCCCTGTGGAAACTGAAGATAAAAGCAATCCTGAGGAAGGATAATTGTTTAGAAGCAATTGAAGATAGAGCTGAGGGAATATTTGACGAAAAGTGGAATGAGATGGATAGCAACGCTTTTGCTAATTTGAACTTAGCATTGGCGGATTCAGTTTTGTTTAGCGTTGCCGAAAAGAAAACTGCAAAGGAGATATGGGATGTCCTCATCAAATTATACGAGGTCAAGTCACTACACAACCGCATTTTCTTAAAGAGAAGACTCTATACTCTTCAAATGAGTGAATCCACATCTGTGACAAATCACATCAACACTCTAAATACAATGTTTTCTCAACTTAGATCGGCAAATTTTAGCATAGTAGAAAATGAACGTGCGGAACTTCTACTTCAGAGCTTACCAGATTCATATGATCCACCTGTCGTTAACTTAACAAATAATAATGTTACAGACCGTCTATACTTTGATGATGTTGCCGGAGCTATTCTTGAGGAAGAGTCCAGGCGTATAAATAAGGAAGACCATCAAAAAAACTCAAAACAAATAGAAGCTTTGACAATGACGAGAGGCGTATCAGTGGAATGTGGCCCTAGTGGGAGCCAAAATCATGGTAGATCAAAATCTCAAAGTAAGATGAATGTGAGATACTACAATTGTGGCAAGAAAGGGCACTTGAAAAAGGATTGTTGGTTTAAGAATAATGGTGAGAAGTCTTATGAGGCAAGTTCATCTCAGGGATGTATTGCCAATACCTCTGATGATGGAGAGATTCTATATAGTGGAGCAACAACTGGTTCCAAGGGTAGTAAACAGCTCACTGACGTTTGGATAATTGATTCAGGAGCAACATGGCACATGACTCCTCGACGATATTGGTTTTACACTTATCAACCTATCTCAAAAGGATCAGTGTTCATGGGAAATGATTACGCCTTAGAAATTGCTGGTGTCGGTACTGTCAAAATAAAAATGTATGATGGTACAGTTCGTACAATTCAAGAGGTACGACATGTGAAAGGGTTGAAGAAGAATTTATTGTCTATTGGACAATTAGATGACCTCGGGTGCAAGACCCATATTGAAGGTGTGATCTTGAAGGTGGTGAGAGGTGCTCTAGTAGTGATGAAGGCAGAAAAGCTATCTGCAAATTTATACATTCTTATGGGAGAGACGTTGCTAGAGGGTGATGTGTCAGTTGCATCAACTAGTCAAGAAAACTCAACGACAATGTGGCATCGCAGACTAGGCCATATGTTAGAACGAGGCTTGAAAGTTCTTGCAGAACGTAATCTCATACCTGAGCTCAAAACGGTAAATTTACCTTTCTGTGAGCACTGTGTGATAAGCAAGCAGCATAGATTAAAGTTTGCTAAGTCAAATTCTAGAAGCAATCACATACTGGACTTGATTCATTCTGATGTGTGGGAGTCACCGGAAATATCCATAGGAGGAGCAAAATATTTTGTATCATTCATTGATGACTACTCCAGGCGATTGTGGGTGTACCCGATCAAAAAGAAGTCAGATGTGTATCTAATATTCAAGGAGTTCAAAGCACTAGTGGAACTTGAAATTGGTAAAAAGATAAAATGCTTGAGGACAGACAATGGAGGAGAATATATAGACGATAATTTTTTGGCATTTTGCAAGCAAGGTGGTATTAAGAGACAATTTACTGTTACTCACACACCTCAGCAGAATGAAGTAGCAGAGCGGATGAATAAAACTCTTCTAGAGAGGACTAGAGCTATGTTGCGAACTGCAGGACTAGCCAAGTTCTTCTGGGCAGAAGTAGTGAAAACGGCCTGTTACTTGATAAACCGATCACCATCAACTGCGATTGGTTTAAAGACACCGATGGAAATGTGGAATAAAAAGCCAGGAAATTATTCTTCTCTACATGTGTTTCGCTGTCCTATGTACGTGATGTACAACTCCCAAGAAAGAACCAAGTTGGATCCTAAATCCAGAAAATGCATATTCTTGGGCTATGCTGACGGTGTTAAGGGGTATCGTCTGTGGGATCCCACTGCCCACAAGATTATTGTCAGCAGAGATGTCATATTTGCAGAAAATGAACTGCAAAGTGAGCAGGAAAATGATGGCACGCCTAAAGATGTTACTACTATTCATATAGATGGAAAGTCTGGAAAAGAAGATTCTTTTGAAGCAGAACTGGAACCAGATCACGAGGTACAAGAACCAGAAGAAGCCGATGATGTTCAAGCTAGATGAACATCACGTAAGATAAGGAAACCATCATGGCAATCAAAGTATGTGATGGCTAGTCATGATGCATATTGTCTTCTATCAAAAGATGGAGAACCATCAACCTTTCATGAGGCGCTAAATGGTTCAAATACTTCTCTGTGGATGGCAGCAATGCAGGAGGAGATTGAAGCCTTACATAGGAACAACACTTGGGAACTTTTTGAACTTCCCAAAGGTCGGAAAGCCATTGGAAACAAATGGGTGTTCAAAATTAAACGAGATGGCAACGATCAAGTGGAACGATATCGTGCAAGACTGGTGGTCAAAGGATATGCTCAGAAAGAAGGCATTGATTTCAATGAGATATTTTCTCCAGTGGTAAGACTTACTACTATCAGAGTAGTTCTTGCAATGTGTGTCGCATTTGATTTACATCTTGAGCAGTTAGATGTGAAGACTGCATTTCTTCATGGAGAACTTGAAGAGGAAATATATATGCTCCAAGCAGAAGGGTTTGAAGAAAAAGAAAAAGAAAACTTGGTTTGCAAGTTGACCAAATCTCTGTACGGTTTAAAGCAGACGCCCAGGTGTTGGTGCAAGAGATTTGATTCCTTCATCATGAGCCTTAGATACAACAGACTGAGTTCAGATCATTGTACGTATTACAAAAGGTTAGATAATGATGATTTCATTATTTTGTTGTTGTATGTGGACGACATGTTGGTGGTAGGCCCCAATAAAGATCGAATCCAAGAATTGAAGGCACAGTTGGCTAGGGAGTTGATATGAAGGATTTGGGACCCGCAAACAAGATTTTAGGGATGCAAATTCACCGAGACAGAAAAGATAGGAAGATTTGGCTCTCTCAGAAGAATTATCTTCAGAAAGTCTTGAGACGCTTCAACATGCAAGACTGTAAGCCAATCTCTACCCTACTTCTTATCAATTTCCAGATATCCTCAAGTATGTGTCTTAGCAGTGAAGCGGGGAGGAAGGAGATGTCTCGAGTACCGTATGCATCAGCAGTGGGAAGTCTTATGTACGCTATGATTTGTACTAGACCAGACATTGCTCAAGTAGTTGGAATAATCGGTCGGTTCATGGCAGATCCAGGTAGAGAGCATTGGAATGTTGTGAAGAGGATCCTGAGACATGTTAAAGGGACCTCAGATGTTGCATTATGTTTTGGAGGATCAGAGTTTGTTGTCAAAGGATACGTTGATTCAGACTATGCAGGTGATCTTGACAAAAGAAAATCTACTACCGGCTATGTGTTTACACTAGCAGGAGGAGCGGTAAGTTGGTTATCTAAGCTACAAACTGTCGTAGCTTTATCTACCACAGAAGCAGAATATATAGCAGCTACCCAAGCATGCAAGGAAGCTATCTAGATTCAAAGGTTATTGGAAGAACTCGGGCACAAGCAACAGAAGATTATTGTGTATTGTGACAGTCAGAGTGGCTTGCATATTGCAAGAAATCCAGCCTTTCATTCCAGGACTAAACACATATGAGTACAGTATCATTTTGTTTGAGAAGTAGTAGAGGAAGGGAGTGTGGATATGCAGAAGATTCACACTAAAGATAACTTAGCAGATGTTATGAAAAAACCGATTAACGCTGACAAGTTTATTTGGTGCAGAAACTCTTATGACCTATCAGAAACGTAGGAACATTGGAATTGGCATAGTTAAGAGATTTTGAAAGCAAATAAATAAGACTTTAAGTGGGAGATTGTCCGAAAGTAAAGCCATATTTAATTTATTATGTAAAGTCAATTATATGTAGTGGAGAGAAAGTTTCAAAGTTATAGGAATCATCAATTTTTTGATGGTTAGGAGAAAATTAAGTTAGTTATTCATAGCACAACAATTAATATAAATAGTTGATACATTGTAATGTTTTAATTATCCCATAATCATCCAAGAGTTTAATAGGCAATTGCTTCTCTTATTTTTATCTCTTATTTTAGTTGTCTTAATATTATTTTGTTACTATGATACTCAACAGGACATGAGGTGGAATAAAAAATTCTCTTAATTTTTTGTTTGAGCTATCTTTTTTAATTTTAAAGATTATAGAAACCCTTTAAAATGTTTAAATCTTAAATTGATCTCATGTAGACCAATTCCTATTGAAGTTGCTTGAACCTTTTCAAATTTCTCACATTTACATTTGAACTACTCCAATTTGTATAATGATTTGTATTTTCCTTTTTGTTGAGTTTACTTGACCTCCCTATTTCATCCAATGCATGTTTATTTAATAAACTATAGTTGAATTTATTTGTGTTTTATCACAGCTACCCTTAAAGCTAACTTATACAGCCTTTGAACCAAAGAGCATTACAACTGAAGTTCCTTTAGAGAAGACAAAACACAAAGACTAATATCATGGTATGAATTGCTTTCATAATATCAATTTTATCTTGCAATTAGACATTTTTTTGTCTTGTTTGTTTTTGTACATTTTAATCAAGTAAGCTATATTTTTCTTTTTGTAAGTGTTTATTGTATTTTCACTATATTTTATTGTATATTCGAAGAATTTCATTAAGTCAATATGTCTTGTTTCTCTTTTTTATTTTAATCTTATATGTGTTATTCTTATATGTATATAGATGGCATACAATTCAAGACAAATAAAGAGTTGATTTGTACATGGCATGGAGAGTTACTTTTTTTCGAGGAATCATGTTCGGCTTGAGATAAGAACTATTGTTTACAGAAAAAATATTATTATTTAGTGAGAGTTTTTCTCTAGAATCTATCTCCACTTTTTGATCCACCTCTGTGTCTTTGTAATTGATTATATATTATACTGAGTTTAACTATAAACATAGTTTTAAGAACAATATTATTAATGATATTGATGATATCATTGTATTATGGAGATGAATATATGTAATACTCATGAATTCAACTAAAAGAATGTTTCAATTGAACATTATTAAATTAAATTATAATTTTCATCTCGTTTGATGTAATAAATGTATTAACAATTTAATTAGTGAGAGAATTTGCTATATACTCCCTCCGGTCCTTTTTATAAGGAACACTTTGCAAAAAAAAATTGGTCCTTTTTATAAGAAACACTCTTTAAATTTAAATTTTATTAAATACATAATTCCATTTCTACCCTTATTAAATAAAATTAGATAACACTTTTCAATGTAAGTGCATTAGTTACATAAACATATTCCCCATGCAAAAATTTGGAGGGAAAGTTGCAAGCACACAAACAGGCACTACCTAAATTCAATATATTCACGTTTTCTTTTTCTTCACTGTAATATTCTATTGTTTCTCACATTAGCATACACATGGAATCTCATAACTCTAATGAAGATGGATTTAAGTCTTCTGCTGGGAAACGGAAATTTCATATTGATTTGAACAAGTTTCCAGATATTGAAGATTCTTTTGAAGTGGAAAGTGAGACTATTGAACATTCACTTGATTCTACTACAACTGTTGAAGAGATTGTTGAGGAATCTGATATCGAGGGTGAGGATGAAGGTAGACACCCAATCATTAGAAGGAAGATGCAAATATGGAATGAGAAAGATGCAAAAGAAATTACAGAGGTAAATTCTAGAGATGGTTCTCACTCAACTTCTGGTTCCTTGGACATGATTGATAATCTTCATGAACTTAACAAAGATGCAGAGGAAGAACTTAACAAAGATGCAGAGGAAGAAGAACCTTTCATCCTTGAACGTGAAGCTGTGAAGGATGAGGTTATGAATGTTCTGCGAATTTATTTTCATCGAGTTTAGTTGAAAAGAAATGTTATGGATATTTTGTTTTTGAAATATGGAAATTTTATGGATATTGATAAATCCTTTTCATTTTAGTAATGTTCTTGTGGTACTATGTTATGTCGAACATCGAACAGAATAAAACTTTCACTTTTGATTTACTATGTTAATTTGAACAAAATAAAACTCTCGTTATTTTTATACAAAACGAAATTGAAATGTCAATACGCAACCTCGGCGCCACTGTAACGATAAAATTATACTCCAAGGCAATACATAAAGTCTTATGTTACTGCTACTACAAGTAACTTTGGTAAAGTTTTGTGGAGTTAATTAGTACATTCATATACAACAAAAAAACCACTTGCAAAATTATTCTGTTTAGTTAAATCTTAGGAGGTTACATTTGCATTTGATTTTAGGCTATTTATCCATTGTGTTGTTTTCATGGTCATTTATTTTTTGTTTGAACAAGTTATCTAGTTTGGAGACTTTAAAACATTTTAGTTAAAATTATAGAAAATTCTGAAAGTAGCTCTCAAGAGGCAATATAAATTAAAACAAAGATTCTGAAAGTAGCTCTCAAGTAGCTCTGAAAGTAACAATATAATGAATCAAAACATTTCATTTTCATCCAATCAAAAATTCTGAAAATTACAAAACAAACACCTGCTAATTAATCATCAAAACTTTGAAGATATTCAGTGACTTCTTGAATTAACAAAGAATCACAACTTAATTGAGTAGGTATACAACCTTGGTTATACATCATGTCTTTCTTCATGTGAGGAATTTTGTACTTGTTTGATCCCTTGATCTTGAAGAGTAGAAAATTTTTTATCAGATTGTTGACAGGAAAAATCATCAAATGCTTTTTGCACCGCATCAATAAGTTCGTCAATTGAATTCACCGCTTCTTGTTGCTGCAAAGACTGTATGGCATTGAAAAAGCCTAAGTCCAATACATTCAAATCCGGTGAATTTGGTGGTTGGCAAGTCATTTGAATGTCAAAACCATCTTCACTTGCTGCTCTACAAAAATCGGGATCATTTGTAGAAATATGTGACCTTGCATTATCTTGCTGAATGTAGATTGTCTTCCCTACATCTTCTCTTGGCCACATACTCTTAATGGCTGGTAGGACTTTACTTATTAAGAAAGATTTATTCACCTCTCTTGTAACCGAAGTTATAGGTTTCCTTTCTAATGTCCCTGCTACTCTATTGACACTACTTCTTCTAGCTGGTTGTTCATACACAAATGGAAATATACCAATCTTCCCTGAGAACGTCACATTCTTTTCATCGTCAAACCTAGGTCTAGCCACAGCAGCTAAGAACATAAGCTTACCAATAAAGTTCTTGCTTTTGCATGTTCTATATGGCTCTTCTTCATCCGAAAGCAAGTAATAATTGTTTTTGGTTTTGGTAATATAAAACCATTTTTCATCGATGAAAACAATATTATGCATAGAAATAAACTTTGGATCATGAGGCAAGCTGTTACTATCAAGCATATCCTTACAAAACCTTAAACGATTAATCATGTTATCCTCTTTTAAATACGGCTTAAGCGTACTTGAATGACGTCGTATAACTCCTGACTTTTGCAACCTTATCAATGACGTCTTAGGAATGTTAAGAGCATTAGATAGAGCTCGATAGGTTGATCGTTTTGATAACGGTACTTGACGCATTCTCTCAAAGTCTAATTGGACCCTTTTCCTTCCACACAATGTTTTTCTATGACAAACATTACCTGTGTCCTTTACTTGATTCCATATACGGTAAATGACACTTCTATGAACATTGTATAGTGCAGCTATTCGTGGTATTACTCCATATTTATGTGACTTCCCATCCGGACTCAAACTCAACAGTATATGATATATAGCCTTCCTTTGTTCATTAGTTAGAAATCCCCATTTTCTTGAATTGATTTCACTTGTCAATGAGTCTGCACAAATGATAAAAATGTGATGGAAGAGTTAAAGAATCAATTAAAGGTGATAATTTTGCCTACAAATAGTATAATTTCATGCATGTATTTTCATCCATAAACATGATAATTTGCATATATGTATTTCATGCTACTGTACATAATTTCAACCTACTTTTTATAATTTCATGCTACTCATAATACACTTGTAATTCAAAAAAATACGAAAGAAAATTAAAATAAGAAAAGAAAATAAAATGATAGTGTCACTACTATTATTTGAAATAATTACTCACCATTTTCAATTGAAAAAGAATCATTGTTGCTTGTTTCTTCTTGAATGGAAAAAAATTGATTCATGTTACCTTCATCATTGACATATGGGAAATGAGTTAACTCAAACTCAAATTCAGATGATTCTATATTTGATGGCACATCTTGGTTCATGTTATCTTCAACAATGAGATTTGATGGATGATTTAGCTCAAACTCAAATTGAGGTGTTTCAATATTTGATGGTGCAATAGACTCACATATAGAAGATGATTGTTCTTCTGGAAAAGAGAAAGTGATATTTAAGTCTATGTCAAGAGGCATTTTTTAGGATGAATGAAAGTAAATATGGAAAGCTCAATCTCTTTATATAGAGAGTGATTGAAAGTGTAGAGTTTTTGTGATAATGTTTCAAAATTTAACCTTTGAAATTTCAAAAGTTTACTTGCTAAAAATTTGGAGGTAAATTGCTAATATAAAATGGTGGGAAAGCCAAATTAACAAAAGTTTTGTTTTTCTGAAATTAAATCCAACGTGAAGCTTGAGTAGCAATGGAGTAATATGTGTGGTAATTAACATAACTCTTCTTGTGAATAGCAAAAGATATTATTGGAATTAAGCATAGTGGTGTATTGATAATTACAAGAGACAAGAATAATAATGACTATCATTAATATTTGAAGGTTAGTTTTGGAATGAAATAATCATTTTTAAAATTATTAATAAAAGAATTAGCTTCCTTGGTTTGTGTGATTTTTTCAAAGTGTTCCTTATAAAAAGGACCGGAGGGAGTATCATAATGTGATATAATATTTATAATTTAATTAGTGAGGGAATTTGATATACATCATAAATTAGGGAAGGAATCTTAAATACATCATAAGTGAAGGAATCTGAAATACATCATTGATCAGTTAGGAAATTTAAATTCCTCACTAATTTGTGATGGAATTTCATGAATAAGTTTTGTATTTTTGTCAAGCATTAGTGACAGGTTAATATATTTTTGACGAATTATTCCTTCACAATTTGTGATGGACGACAATTATGTCACTAATATTTTGTGATATTAAAATTCGATACGGAATTTTGATCTTCACAAAATTCGTCACTCTCCGACAACTACTTCTGTTTATCCTCACCGATTCCCCGTTCTCCCTTGAATCAACCACTCCCTGTGTTGTCTGTATTCTTTATTACCCGCCACCACCAGAGAGTACTTTATGCTCCGCCTCCAACTCCGCACTCTAGTCGTCGTTTCCGCCAAGAAGCACGGAGACAATGACATTGGCTTGAAGACATGGATGCATAAGAGTGGCCTCCCTCCATGTAAGATTGTTCTCAAGGATAAATCTTTGCTTGATGATAGTCTTAAGCCTATTCACTATGATGCTGCTAGTGAAGATCTTCAGGGTTTTTTCATTCCTATGTTTTCATTTTGGTTACCTTGAATCTTACTCTAACGAGGCTTGAGATAAGTCTTCATAATAAACTCCATCATCAGGAAACCTATTTGATCAAAGATCTTTGTTGACTTCTCATAACGTCACTTGTCATAAGATGTTGTCTTCACAGATAGCCACTGGTAACTTGATCTCCAAGCACAATAATGATACCCAGGCTTCATCTTGATCAAACACTATCACTTGATAAAAAATTTGTCAAGCACCATCGCCTGAGCAAACACATCAAACATTATGACTTGAGTAACATACCAAGCACCATCACTTAATAAACAACTTGCCAAGCACCATCTCTCAAGAAAACACATCAAGCATCATCCCTAAATAAAATGATATCCTTAAACAACAAGACTGGTGAAGACTCCTCTTAAGAGCGACGCCAATATCAAAATCAAGTCAACAAGTTGTTACACAGTCATACTTACAAGCATGTAAATTCAAAGTGAGTTCCTTCAAATTTCTAAGAACGAATCCTATTTTTTGTTCAGATATTTCTCAATCTCTTCGATTTTTTATATATGAATCATACAAATTTAAAGTATTTAAAATTATTTTTCAATCCTCTTAGATGGCCCAAAGGTTTCTTAAATTCCAATCATTGTCCCAAATTTAATCATTTTCCCTGTTTTGGTACATTTGTAGAAATTAAAATAACATTAGGTTAAGACTATAGAAGATGAACTTAAAACTAAAGGGAATAATATCATATACACCATCCGAACACATTTATAAGCAACAAAAATGATCAAATTCTTGGTCACTATTATAAGCAAAAGTCAATTATTACTAAATCGTTCAATATTATAATTCCTAAATATCCATATATTTCAATTTCCAACATTCTATTAAATTTAATAAGGAGGACATTATAGTAAATTTAATTAATTTTTCACTAAAATCTAAAAAGTTAACCACACTTGATTGAGTTTCTTAATAACCGTGAAACTATTTTTATTGCTTATAAATGTGTCCGAAAAGTGTACATGTTTTGGTAGAAAAACTTATAGACATATAAAAAACTTGACTAACAATTTGTAATCATAGACTATACTATAATATTTTTAGCATTGAGGACTAGGTTTATAGAATACATTACAACTCTAATTTTTTTTTTTTTGACAAGATTTGTAGAAAAACTCTAATTTAAAAAACGTTATTTACTCTACCTATTTTATCTTTAACTCAGATATTTATGGATGAAATTTGTTTAGTAAAAAAAGTTTTGAGGTCATTCAAATTAAAGTACAGCTCTAGTCGATCCATAATCAACTATCAAGCCATTAAAAGAATAGTCCACCATGCCACCCAAAATACCCCTCCCTTTCAAATAATTTACACATCAAAAAGGTTAATTTTATCTTTTCATAATCATTACAATTATCTAATATCAAAACATGTCCTAAAGTTACACGTGTCAGAAGTTGCAACTTGACTCCTCAGTTGCAACTTCGACTCAGAAGTTGCAACTTCTTTTCTCTTGAAGTTGCAACTTCGACTCTTCAAGTTGCAACTTGACCCTTTCAAGTTGTAACCCTTGAATTTAATCATTTTTACACTTTAATTTGAGAACCATTCTATTCCTTACTCTATTTTCACAATTTTAATAAATTGAATTGACATAATTATTAAAAAAAAAATTCAAATATCAAAATTATTCATAATTCTTAAAAAAAATATTTGCGCATATTAAAATTTTTACTTTTCTCACGGATTACTATGAACAAAATATTTATTTTATTTAGTTAACATTATATTTATTTGAGACACAAAACTCAAACTTTTTTATTTTCTCACGGGGCACTATCAATAAAATAATTTTGTATACTTTTTTCAAATATTTAAATTAAATTTAAATTATTATTATTCATTTTATAATTAAATAACTCATTTCAAATATACATCTATATTTAGATAAAATCTATATTGTATTAAATAAATTTATAACGGAACACGACCAATTAAATTCACGCAAAATTATTTTTGATAAATATTACTTTCAATATGCATTTGAATAAAAATTTACTATACAAAATTATTTTAATCTATACAATTTCATGAATATCATTAATTTTTTATATAATCATATTTATCATTCAATATTATAAATATCAAAACAAATCTATCTATCTATCTACTTTACAATCAAACATTCGTCCTATTTTTCATTGTTTTCAATTCATTACGATTCGTTCAACAACTTAACGGATATTCCCGTAACGCACGGGTCCCTTACTAATTCCTTATATAACTCTTATATAACTGTGTATTTATTCTTCCCTTCCCATTGGAGCTTTATAGTGTTGTCTTTGTTTTTGTCCATTATGTCTCGGAAAGGGCAAGCAGACGTACGTTGATGTCACTCTTAGCCGTACAGTTAGAGAAAAGCCAACGCAAAAGGGTTAGTAAGATGTAAACTATTATTTCAAACAAACCATAAACTATTGTTAATTAAGTTTCGTCCTTTTCATACGAAGTTTGACATATCTTAATAATATATAAAAACTCTTTAAAAGGATATTTGTATTAGCTTGAGTTTTTATTAATGTTTGTCGACCATTAATCCAATCACCATTATGATTATTGTCAATTATAAATGACCACCATCAACTATCATTTCAACTATTTCTTTGACTTTCATCGATTATCATTATAACCACCGTTAATTAGTACTGATAATCACTCAGATCATTTTCGATCACCATTTTATTAACCTATAATATCAAATTTAACCACCACCACCTATCATTCTATCACCTCCAACTATCATGTGGAGCACCCTCACCACTATGATAAAAGTCAATCACTGATCTCATTATCAACCACCACCACCATCGATTATTACTCTAACCACCACTCAAACCATTATAAACTACCATTGGCTATCACCATTGACCATCACTCTGAGCATCACTCTAATCATTAGTAATCACCACTTTAACATGCATTTGTTGACAATCGCTCCTTTTAATCACTATTAAACTCATTTTCCATTTCCTCATTTAAAAGGTTTGTATCCTTATGTGGACAAATTTTCAAAAGTTTGAAAGAGACTGACTATCTTGACTTCAATTTTCTAAAGAATAGTTTCAGTCTTGAGTTAAATAAGAGAACATGTTGACCTTCCACTAATTCTCTTTTCTGACACTTTATGTCATACCAATTTTTGGTCTTTTCCTATTACAACTTAGGATTTTCATATGAGAACAATATTTGTTAAGTTATTGAGTTGGAGCATCTATGCTTGTCCAAGTAATGACAAGTTAAAATTCAAATTTTTCACAGTCCAAAATACTTTGTGTTCCAACTCAATGGATAAGTGGCAAGTCTTTCCATAAACTAACTGATAGGGAGACATTCTTAAAAGAGTTTCGTAAGCAGTCCTATAAGCCCACAGATTGTGTGTGTATGTGTGTGTGTTGTGTGTGTGTGTATATATATATATATATATATATATATATATATATATATATATATATATATATATATATATATATATATATATATATATATATATATATATTGTTTCTTTTACCACCTCTCCTAAGAAATGCATTATCATTATAAAAAAGAGGAAGATTGTGGAACCTTGTTTTTGCAAATAATATATCTTTAACCAAGACATCATTTTTTGATGATGACAACTATGATAACAATCGTAAAGACAACTGTAAAGACATCCATAAGGTCAATCATAAAGACAACCATAAATATAATTGATGATAAGTCAAGCATAGTGCTTAAGCGGATAAAGATATCAACCTAAGTAATATGGTTTGATGAATTTGACTATTTAAAGAAAGCAAACAACGTGCATTAACTAAAAGCCTTAAGTGATCTCAAGCAATGTCAATACAAAAGGTAATATTAGGCAAAAGACTTGTAGAAGGAGTTAATCTCTTAGGTTGGTAAGTGAATGAACATATGTAAAAGCGAAGAGCTTTTTCTTAAAGTATCTTAACGTTATGACAAGTGACATAAGAGCAGTGGAAATAGTTAGATGACAATATTTGACCTATCTAATCGATTAGGTCATTTTTCTAATCGATTAGATTTGTTTAAACTTAAGCCTCAAACTCTCTAGACAACGCCTCAATAATGTACAACGACTAGATATATCTTATTTCCTTTTACAATGACCACCGACGACTATTTTTCATAATCTAAGCGATTATATTAAAGTGATAATCGATTAGCCAGTGGTAAAAATAATTAAATGAGAATTTTATTTTGGGAACACCTCTTGCCTATAAATAGAGGTCTAATTTCTCATTTCAAATTATCCAGAATCGTGTTTTGACACTCCCCTCTCTCTCTCTCTCTACAGTTTTACTTAACTTTCTCACAATAGATATTATATCCAAATCCTTTTGTGAGAAAAGTACTTTGTGAGTGAGGATATCAATGTACTTCTAAAAGGGTAGAGTTGTAAAATTCACCAAGGAAATTTTGTTTATACACCTTAGTTGAATACAATCCATTTAGGGATATAATATGTGATTCGAAACTAAACCCGATAAAGTTTTGGTTAGGGATTGTATGATCAGTTCTTATTTAGGTTGAAGATTAACTGTTATGATAATCATTCCTTGGGTATTTGTTAGCTGGTAAAAACAGGATTGTTTGAAGATTAGCCGGTAGTAAAATCTTCTGAGGTTTGAGATTAGCCTAGTTAAAATCTCAAAGGTTATTTGGTTATCCTGTCAAACCAAAATTATAGAGATTAATTACTTTGAAACTTGAAGACTAACCGCTACAAGGTCCGTGTTCGAGGAAGGAGACTAACTGCTTCAATCTGCAGTTGGGAAGGGATAATGGTCACTCCACTCTCAACAATATATTGGAGAAAAGACGCAAACGTCTATATCCACCATCTTGTAATATTTGATTGAATGTCAACCACCATTTCCTTATATACGGGGTTCGAGAGTCTTTCCTACTAAAAGCTCTCATATCTATAATACTAGGGTCCAATACACCTAAAACCTAATCCCCAATTACCCATAATAATCCTCACAATAATCTAGACAATATGAGTCATACTTAACAATACACATAATAATCTCCATAGGATGGATCATTCTGGAAAAAAAATAAACTTACACCGTATGAGACGAGTCACTTAAATTACAAACAACATGACAATTATTCAAATAATCTTTCTATTTTTTATATAAAATAGGTAGATATTTTTCCGTCATTTTAGATTTCATATTCTCGTTGTTGTGAATCTTGTTGTTAATTACGACAAAATTCAATATCAATTTGTGGGGAAAAGAATAGTAGCAACCAAAATAAATGGTCTGCAGCAATAATAATTCTTACACCGAAAATATAACAGAATAAGGTGAGAAAAAACAAAGGTTTGTTTACCCAGTTCGATCAAACGATCTACTCTGTGGGAGAGAGCAACTCTCCAATTCACTATACTCAGAAAGTTGTTACAAGAGATTACAAATGAGTTACAAGAAAATAGTCTTCACCTTCATGTTCACAAGAACAACCCTGAAGGTGCCCAAGAATTACCCTATTTTCTACCCAAGTGTTTTCCAACCCCTTCAACCTTCAATATATGAATAACTCAAACCCAATGTGTAAACAAGTGTTTCCCAATTCTCAATAACCTTAGGTAACCCCAAAGGTTTTCAAATATCAAAACTTTTACCTTCTAAGGTTTCCCTTGAGAATAGTTGAAACCCTATACAATGCCTTCAAACCCTTATTCTCCCTTTTGGTGCAAGCTCTAAGATTGTCACAATATAATAACAGAAGAGATACATATTTATAATAGCAAATATCCACCAACTAAAGCCCAAAATCATAATCCAATCAAACATGGATTCATGGACCAAACCGAAAGAGGCCGAAAGGAGAAATTGTAAAAAAAGTCTGAGAAACCCAAAAACACTATTCACATCCATACGATCACTATTCACGTACGTATGGTCATTGTTCACGTCAGTGCGATCACTATTCACCTATCCGTACGACCGTACGATTTACCCGATTTTTGGTTTTTCGACTTTCTGAAACTTCCAATTTCTGTGGTATATGCAATCTCTAAAATATGTTTTCTTTCTCTTCATCAACAAAGGTTTTAAGGCACATTTTAAACAATCTCTACCTTGACTTTAAACCGTTTTGATATCAATTTAACCATCAACAACATTGTTGCTCTCTACCGGGTTGAAACTTTAATCAATAACCTTGATCAAATTCAAACAGTCCTTGAATCTTGATCTCGCCACTTGCATCCACTTGTTTCCAGTTACTCTTTTCTACCAAGGTAATTTAACAAGACAACACATATGATTTTTCAACCACCCTTGACTCCACCTGTTTTCAAATGCCTCCCTGAAGTTTCTTCTTCTTTTATTTTGCAGTCCTTCAGCCACATTAAAAACATAATATCCAAGGCTAGCATAACCGTCCCCTTGAGATGCTACAATAACCCTCCTTATTACCTTATCATAAGTCAAATGATAATCAGAGATCTCGATAATCATTCCCTCACTACTGCTAGCACTCATAGTAGGAAACTCCACCTCAAACTGAGTTTTCTCCGTTATAGTTTCTCCCGGTTTTCTCCCTTGACTTTCATTATTCTTCTTTTGAAGAAATTCTCTACCAACCAAGTAAGCTGATTTTACCTCGGCTTTTCTCCAGAAACTCAATAACAACTCAGCGGTAACATGCATTTTTATCCCTTGATTTCATCAAAATTTATTCCTGGCGACTTCTCTTAGAACTTTATCCCCGAGGCACAAGATAATAGCGTTTCTAGCCTTATCCATCATTTCTGTCTTCTATACCTGTGTAAGACCCGCTGACATCAATGCTTAACTCTTCAAAGCATCAATACATTTCTCTTGAATTAAAATTGTCTGCATCTTAATTTTCCACAACCCGAAGTCGTTGTCCGGAAACTTTCTCAATCTTCCATCTGCCCATGGTGCTTAATACCTCTTAGCTCCACGCTCACCGCACCACTTGTTGTGAATCTTGTTGTTAATTACGACAAAATTCAATATCAATTTGTGGGGCAAAGAATGGTAACAACCAAAATAAATGATCTGCAGTAAAAATAATTCTTACACAGAAAATATAACAAAATAAGGCGAGAAAAAAACGAAGGTTTGTTTACCCAGTTTGATCAAACGAACTACTCTGGGGGAGAGAGCAACTCTCTAATTCACTATTCTCATAAAGTTGTTACAAGAGATTACAAATGAGTTACAAGAAAATAGTCTTCGTCTTCATGTTCCTAAAAACAACCCTGAATGTGCCCAAGAGTTACCTTATTTTCTACCAAGTGTTTCTCAACCCCTTCAACCTTAAATATATGAATAACTCAAACTCAGTGTGTAAACAAGTGTTTCCCAATTCCCAATAACCTTAGGTAACCCAAAGGTTTCCAAAACCTTTGTCTTCTAAGGTTTCCCTTGAGAATAGCCGAAACCCTATACAATGCATTCAAACCCTTATTCTCCCTTTTGGTGCAAGTTCTAAGATTGTTCCAATATAATAACAGAAGAGATACATATTTATAATAGCAAATATCCACCAACTAAAGCCCAAAATCATAATCCAATCAAACATGGATCCATGGAACAAACCGAAAGAGGCCGAAAGGAGAAATTGTCAAAAAAGTTTGAAAATCCCAAAAACACTATTCACGTCCATACAGTCATTATTCACGTCAGTGCAGCCACTATTCACCTGTCCGTACGACCGTACGATTTATTCGATTTTTGATTTTTCGAATTTTTGAAACTTCTAATTTCTACAGTATATGCAATCTCCAAAATATGTTTTCTTTCCCTTCATCAACAAAGATTTTAAGACACATTTCCAACACTCATTAATTATATTAGATTACAATTTAAACCATGAAATCTACCAATTAAGAATTTTATATGATCTGTCTTAAATCTTAGGTTCATCATCGAACTCGTTGGTTAAAAGTGATTGAATTTACATTAAAGAACTTGAATTCAAACTTTGAAATACTCTTTTATCCCTGAGTCCAATTGTGGGATCGAAATTTTATATCTAACATTCAAACAACTGTTAGTCATATGGGTACAAGGTTTAATAACAATTCGATAAGTTCAGATCCCACACTCCACTAACATAACATCTAACAACTTGCTATCAAAATCAAGCCTTTATTTTGCCTTAAAAGGAAACCAAATATCATACACTAATCTGCATAAATAGTGTTAATGTACACTCATTTCCAAGAAGAGTAATATAGGATGTAACAAGTAATGACTAATGAGCATGGAATCATCACACATGTATATAATGCAAACACTAACTCAATTACTGAACAGAACTATGCAGAAACCAAACAACTGTGTTACAGCATCACTAATTACACGGACCATCATCAGTTATAGTCACAATCCCAAGGGTTGTCTGTAATAATGAACTCCTGGCTGAAAAAGAGTGAGGTGATCAACAGCCTTTCCAAACAGTTCTTTCAAGTCAGGATTTTGAGGTAAAACTGAATGACCAAATTTCTCCAAACTAATCAATACATGCTCTTGCTCAAGAACCTTACTATTGCCAACATTTATCGCAAGATAACAAAGCAATTTTAGGCCATACACTTGTTGATGATCATTTACTTGCAGCAGCCTCATTAGCTTGGGAATTCCATCAAGCTCAAGGATTATCTTAGAATGGTCCACATGGTTGTAGTTGTCCTCACACACAAACTTTTCTAATGCTACAACTATTTCCCTTGCCACATTTAAATCCCTATTCTGAAGGTGTGCAACCAAAGGACCGAGAACATGAGGAACCTTTCCAGGAAAGTTTCTGGCCAAGGACCCAATTGACTTAATAGCTGGAATCAGAAACTTAGAATCACTCTCTTCCCGAACCACCTTCAAAAGCTGATCCAAAACAGCCTTTGCCGCAGGTGCAGTGGACCTAAATGCACTTCTTCTAAGAGCGGCATTGGACTCTGCCACAGCTGCGATTTCCATAACAGCCATGAGACAATTGAGCCTCAATTCATCACTTGCTGACTCAATAATCTTAGCTAAACAAAGCAAACCTTTAGTCTCAGTAATCTTCTTGCAAGCTAACAGACACCCTTTGGAGAGTTTCCAAAGAGCTTTAGCACAACTGACTTTAACATCATTCCTCAACTCAAGGCTCTGATCAGCCTCTCTTCCTCTGCAACTGATTCCATCATATCCAACCTCAGTAATATCCATAGACAATAGTGACACCAGGGGTTTAGTCACATTAGCCAGTATAAACTCCTCACGTGCAAAAACGTCTTGATCGGCCATAGCAGAGACCAAATTAGCAACGGAAACTCGAACTCTGAATACTCCATCCGATAGAGCCTGAACAATAATTGGAACAGCAAGGTTGCTGATGAGGAACGGAACGATCCATTGTTGATCATCATCAGAGACAATGTTAACAAGAGCATTGGAAGCTGCAAATTGACAATCAGGGAAAGAAGAATCCTTAAGAAGCTTAAGGAGAGGCAAAACACCACCTTCCTCCATGATAATGAACTTATTCCGGTAGTTAATTTCAGCAATGGAACCCAATTCTGTCGCGGCTTCAGCACGGTCGGTAGGATTACCAAGCTGAAGGGAATAAATGTGAGTCCAGACCAAAGCCAAAATTGGATGATTACAGGCAATAGGAGGGATTGAAAGATCAGTCCCATTAGACTCAAAAATATTCAACAACCACAACATATCTCCATTAGAAGATTCTAGAAGGTTGCAGACTTTCTGAAAATCACCATTACTCCCCATCGTTAACAAGTGCTTGAGCACACCAATACCTCCATGGTTTTTGCACCTCTGCACGAGTGCGAACGTTTTTTCAACATTCTTTGAAACTTGTCTCACCATACGACGAATCGGTTTATCATTCAACGAATTCTGGTTCTCTTCCACCACTCGCACAACGCATCGGAGGTTTTGGCAGAGTATTTCCACCTTCATCGCTAGTTGGTGACATTCCTGTTTAGATGATTTAGCTTCCCCTGCCATTGTCATGACTTGCTCTGCCATTAGAATCGGTATCAAAAGCTCCTCTTTGAGGCTCTTTTCATCTTCTACCATGGAGCTATTCATGATTCAACACTAACTAACCACTTAGACTGAAACAGAGAATGAAAAATTGAACAAGATTGTATTTGTAGTGTTATGTTATCTTTTGTTATTGTGAATGAACTTGATGAAATGCAAGAGTGTTGAATTTTGTTTTATACATAGTTTTAAAGGAAGTGTGGTTTGGGTTGAAATTGAAGAGAAACTACGAGAGAGTTGGGACGAAACTTAAGTGAGATGTGATGGATGTCTTAATAGATTTCTTAGTCGATGCACACGGCTTGTTGATGTTGCTGACTGATACTTTGCTGATTGTTGATAGCTTTAGAAAAGGTGAATGTTAGTACTACAAGGAAATTTCCTGTCCTACCAATGTCTACGAAAATGAACGCTGCTTGGAGTATTATGTGAATTGGGTGAAATTTCCTGTCCTACCAATCTCTCATCTTTGATTCAAAAGTAAAAGTGAATTGGGCGAGGTTTCTAGCTCTTAACCTAGAGAATTCAATTAGTTTGACTGGAACACTTGTTGGCGTGTATTTATGTGAGGTGTGACATATTCAAAGGAGTGGTGAGGTTGACCACGGAGCCTTGCCCCTCTTCATTATAGTATTACTTGTATTCTTTACAAGTTGGAGAGTTATTGAATCCATGATGTTGGCCTTAGTTAGACTTGATTTGTAGTTATTGAATCCATGATGTTGGCCTTAGTTAGACTTGATTTGTGATACAAAATAGTTAACATTTTCTCGAGTACGAGGTATGTAGGGCAAAGTGGTTAAGTATATGTCGTGTTGATTATGTAAATGGTGTGTTCGATGGAAATGTCGAATAAGATTGAGCTCGATTATGGCTTCTCGTATAGGTACGAATAATGATCTTGTTTGGAGAAACAATTATGTTTCAGGATTAAATCTGTCGTTAATGTTATGAATGATTAAAAGTACCTTGGGATTGAATAACCAATTTGGATCATGTGTTGGTTTTAATGTTTATGATCGAGACTGTTGATGCCTTATCACAATAATGGTGGTTATGCCCCTACTAACGATTATTCGGTCTAAGGGGCTAACTTCCTCTTTATAAATACAAGACCATTTTCTTCATTTTTTTTAAAACTAATATACAATTATGTATTTGTTTTTGACCACCCAAATGACCAATCGAACAAGGTTCAATCCATCTTAAATCAACTATATTCTAGTATAAAAGCATTTCACATACTAAGAGCAATGTACAATCTCTGATCTCCACTTTATTATACTCATCTTGAAGCTTAAACTAACTTGGCGTTGGAGTCCTAACCACAAAGGTTCACCTCGCCCCAACATAAAGGAGAACGGAGTAACCATTCAAGATAACCAATTATCCAGGTATCTTCATTTTTGGTTCCTAAGTGAAGCTAGAACATCCATTTTTGGTTACCGAACATAACAATGGTGTCATCCATGAGAATCGACTTCTGATTTCTATATTTCCACAAAAATTATGTTTGCTTCGCAAGCGTCTTCGAACAAACTAAAAAGTTCTAAGATCTGGATTCTTGCGGATCATATTTAAATCTCTGGATTACTAGTATGTAACCTCCTTAGATCACCCAATCAAGAGGGACTCAGCCTTCGATTTTTATGATTTCGTAGATTTACAGTCACTTTCCATCTTCATCATTCACAACTCCCTCTGATCTCATAATCGAGAAACACTCATAAACGAGCACGAAGGTTTCTCGTAGTGAACTCGGTCAACCACCATTTCACTCCAGTTCTTCAAAGTCCAGATCTCTAATTTCCTCAAGAACTGCTCAAGATAAGCAAAAGAATGGGCCTCATATTCAGATCTAAGGTCATGTCATGGTCTAAAAGTGATTTTCATAAAGGTCAGATTGGAGATTCACAACTCACCTTCCAACCTAAATTTGTCCTCACATTTCCCGCATCTTCCGAAGTGTTTACAGGAGCGACAACAGAAAATACCATAAGTTCATAGTTAATGACAAGCATTCAAAATTCATAGAATGTTATAGAGGTAGTGCATGATATGTTATAGTATGGATCATAGAATGTTATATAAACCATTTATGTAATGATCATTGTTAAATAATAAACGCAATTTCAAAATGTTCAATTCTTAGTCATATTATAATGCATGCTAGCCTTTTGCAGAATCCAAAACGAAGTGAAAAATCGAACAACATATTTGTTTTGGAGGGGTATAGAGACAATTCAACATCTTTTCTGTAGGGGTATAGCGACAATTCAACATCTTTTCTTCAGCTGTAGTACCACAAAAAGCATATGGAGTGCAATCCATGATCCGCGGAGTTGGGATGAGGAGTTAAGATGGAATGTACAAAGGTGCAAATGTAAAGAGGTTAAATCTACTCTTCTAAAGTGTGCCTTGGCTAAGATTATCTACGAAATTTGGTGCCTCCGTAATGATGTTAGTTTCGGGAATAGTGTTAGCAATAGGAAGTTGGAGGACATAGTTATAGAAAATATCATTAATAGAGTTTGGATGAGACCTAATTGTAGAAAATACATTAGTAGTCTCATGATACCTTAGTTTTGGTTGCTTGTGGCTGGATCGCCTTGTGTTATGTGTTTTTGATTGAATATATATTTCTTTTCTTTCAATTTTTTTTATATTATCCTCTATAATGTTTATATTCTATTTATTAGGCCATTTTGTTGATAATTTAACATAGAATTACATTTGTTTACGTGACAGTCTAAATGTCATTTTATTTAATTTTTTTAAATCCATGTAATTTTTTTTTAAATTTTTTTAATTGGTAGAAACAATACTAAACTTTAAAAAAAAATAAATTAAACTGATACCTGAACTGCCACATCAATAATAATAATAAAACCCACTATTATCATATCTTATATTAGCTAAAGCATCAACGCATAATCAGATTTACAATAAGAGTAGCACATTTTTACTTCTCAGTCTAATTGTAAAAGCCTTTGGATACGTAATATCAAACTTCATTCCATTACATAACTGTTTATAGTGATTTTGGTAAATAATCAATTAATTTTGAATAATTACTTGTAGGATCAAACTAGAAAATCTTAAGGCATTTTGTGCATAATTATTAAAAAGCTTTTGGATGTTGTTATGAGTTTAAAGTTTACTGCTAAGAAAGTGACAAGAAAAATATTTGAAAATGAAAAGAAATCTATTGTAAAATAAATTAGAAATGAACAGTAAAGGCTGGAACAAAGCAGACAAAAGTAAATGCAATGCTTTGATTAAATATATAAAAGTTGGTGTGTAGAATCATATGTTTTTCTCACAAATTTGTTTCTCGCTCTGTCTTAGGTACTTTGAATTTTATAAAGATTTTACAAAGATATTACCACCATGATTCCTAACGTTATAACCATATATATATATATATATATATATATATATAACTGCTTACTGTTAAGGACCAAAATGTAGATATTTTTGTAGATAATTTTGTGGTCCTTTACTATATCCTTTGTAAATTAGTAGTATTTAAGTTGTTAATTTGATATAAATATGCTTTTATGTAGTTTTTATTGTAAATAACTTAGTTTACCAAGTTTTATGTTTATTTTGTAGGTTGTTAAAGTTGATTCTTGAAGCATTGAAGTTTTGGGAATGCTTGGATCAAGTTGGATCAGCTAAAGAACCATTTTTTTAGTTTTGAGCAGGCAAGGCCGCTGAGCGCAAATCAAAGCACACTTTTCCTGTTACTGTTCAGGCAGAACATGAATTTTGAGACTGCTCAGCGGCGTGGTCTCGCTCAGCGCGGGCCACTGAACGCGGTTTCTTTGTTTTGCTGAAGGCGCTCAGCGCCGTCAAGCCGCTGAGCTCGAATACTTGTCATGGTCACTTCTATAAGTATCATGCTTAGATATTTTCTTCAACAACTCTACCTTTTCCATCCAAAATCAGATTTAGGGCATAGAAGTAAGTTATTTTCTCCATTGTAACTCAAATTCTTGGAAGAATCTCTTGAATCTTTGCTTCTTTATTTTCCATCCATGTTCATCATCATCACTCCATTTCTTGCAAGTGAAGCTACCAAGAGAATGAGTAGCTAAATTTCTTTGTGTCAAGATTAGAGGTAGTTAACCTATCTTTTATGTATTTCTTTTTATCTCTTGGTGTATGAACTTAGTTGATGATATATATATATATATATATATATATATATATATATTGAATATATTTGTTTTACTTGTAATTTTTTCTTTGGATCATGATTGAGAAATATGTTTCAAACTTGACCTAAGATATTCATCTACTAAGGAACAAATGCTAAACATAGATTTGTGAGTTAGTATTTACTTGTATTGAACTTAATGATTATCATGTCAATAGTTAGAGTGATACATCATCTAAAGATTAACATGATAACACTCATAATATTAGTTGGAAATCAATAATATTGCGATGATACATAATTATATCGATCATCAACTAGTTCATTTGCTTGATTAATTGAATTTATATGAAATTAGGTTAATGAAACTAATATTGACATGCTTTTACCATTTGAAAAACCAACCAAACTCTCTTTAATCCAAACAACTCTCTTTTGGAAAGAAAACTAAACTTGTTTACTTGAAATTAATGATTTTTATGACTAGGAAACACAACTCTTTTTTAACCAAATCTTAAAATACATTTGAACTATCGAACGACAATGATATGACACCAATCCCAGTGGAAAACGATAATTAAAAATACTTGTATCAGAAAATACGTACAACAAAATGGCGCTGTTGTCGGGGAGGGAGATTAATGTGGCTAAGATGACTCTTGTGCATGGTAATAAGAACCCAATGACTCTTGGATTTTTGGGTCTTATTATGGGGTTATGTAAGAAGGCTGGTGTGGTTATGCCTGAGGTGGCAACCAAAGTGATTAAGAGTGTGGTGAATGATGATTATGTTACTAGACATTGTGTGCCAAAGCTTAGTGGTGAAGGATCCCCTCAACCACAGGCTAATGCTCCTCCTGCAGGTTTTGTCGGTTTTAATCAGCAGTAGACATGTTTGTATTCTTGGCAGATGATGGAGGCTCAAACGAAGCCTCGTTTTTTTACATGATTCCATGGTATCGCCACCATTTACCACTTATTAACCACATCTTGAATTGAGCCAGAGTAGAAGACCATGCACAGAAAATAGGTGATGTTTTCGAGCAATTTATATTTAACTTGTTTGATTTTGTTTGTACATTATGTTGACACCGTGAGATCCAGAAGTTTTTATGTTAAAATTGAAATTTGTTGGTACATGAATCATTATGTCTAAATTTATGTTTTAATGAGAGCTTGAAAAGAATGTGTTTTAGTGTGTTTCCAAATAAATAACTAATGATGATTCATTCTATGAAATTTTTCTTGTTTGTAAACACCACCAATTGTTTGATTAGCCTTGTTGAAGTGCATGAACCAAAAAGAAAGGATAGAAAAATTGAAAGTTGGGGAGGTTGATCACTTACAATGGCTAAGTCTTCAGTGTAACACCCCAATTTACCCCAATTATTTATATAGAAAATCAGAGTGCAAAATTCTTTTACAATACATAATCAGGATGTCACACTTTTCAACAAAACACATAAACATACTTTCATACAAAAATGATCCATAACACTCGAATATAGTCTTCATAATCATAAACAACTTTATTAATAACGCGACAATTTCATAAATATTCTCCATATTAAATATAGCATATTCTCAGTCATATAACAACGGCAACATAATAAACTCTTCGGTTAACAACAAAAGTTCAACACAAAACAACTAAACAAAACAAGTGTTCATCCCCCGAGTGCTACGTATCAGAGCAAAAGACACCAAACTCGAACTAAAGTGCTAACAACTACTCTTCCTGATTACCTGCACGTTACCAGTATAAAGGCAACGACGAAACAAATAGAAAAGGTGAGATATCAAACTATATAATTAAGATTATGATAAATAATATATAGTCAGAATCATATAAAATCACTGTTTCAGAGTAAATTAAAATTTCATAAATTAAATACCGAGGCATCACACCTTAAAAAACAACTCACTTTAAACAGTTTGCTTTAAAGTATAAATCTCGGATACATAGCATCGTCAGAAATCATAAATTGATTCAAAAACATCAAAACATCTTCTTTAATAAACTTCCTTAATAAATCATATTTTCATAAAGTATGATTCTTATATACAAAAGGAAGAACAACAACAGAATCAACAATAAGACAACATAAATATTTCCCCCCGAGTGCTACGTATCAGAGCGACACCGACTCAACTAACAGCAACTATAAACTACGTCTTCATAACCTGCACGTTACCAATAGAAAGGTAACGGCGAAACAAGTAAACGGTGAGATACTCCAAAACATATAATTAAAGGCATGATAAGTATATATATAGTTTTGGAATTATAAAAGATATAGGTTAGTGAGTGCATTCCAATACCTATCTAAATCTCACTTACTTCGATCGTCATTCTAATGTGTATAATCTACACTATATCGCCATAACCTCATCAGCATACTTCGTCGCAACAACACATAAACTTCCATCGCCACGAAATCATCACAAGTTAATACGTCACTAACCAACACGGCAATTATAAACAACAACATCAAACAATACTAATAACTTAAGCATCATAAATGAGATCATCACAAATTGGCTAAAGCCCATCGTTGCTTTTGGCATAAAAGCCCATCGTCACAAAACATCATCACATCATATTTGCATTAAGCATTTCATCAAAGTTAAATCATCGCAAAACTCATTATTTATACTCATCACCTAGTTATCATGAAACTATCGAGTTATATCCATTTCACATTCATCACAAAGATCATCACCAAACAAAGCATCGTACATCATCACAATTCAACATCATTCATCAATTAAAACCCAACGCCAAACAACTCAAACATAAACATGACCGACTCCATGAGACACGACTATGTTATGCATGTGGTACCCGTCGCTTTGTCCATAATTAGGAACACTTGGCATAAAAGCCTCGTCGCTTGGCATAAAAGCCTCGTCGCTTGGCATAAAAGCCCATCGTCGCCAATGCAATGTATATGACTCGACAATAAACAACACAATACAAAAACATCATCGTCGCTTATCAAAATTGGCATAAAGCCCACATCGCCATAATTTATCTAAATCAAGATAAATACATCATCGCATCATATTTGCATTATGCAAAACGTCACATATAATTCATGATCATCAAAAATCATGCATTCACAAATCGGAAGCATTTATTAATCACGTCAATATAATCATCAATCATCATGTACAAATACATATACCATCGCATCGTATATCAACAAGTATTCACTAACTAATACGTCGTCGCAAACATTATGTTTAATCACCCCACCTCATTATCGATTTGTTCACTAAATTCTAAATACGAAAAAATAGTCAAACACCTATCATCGTTGCAAAAGCCATCCCTAATAACCGGCATTACTCCTAATCGCCAACATCGAAATCGGTTTGTCCATACGTGTCTTAAATCTACTAAAATGCAATCTGATTCAATTTAACCATAAATTTGCCTATTTCGGGTCATCTCATAAAAACTCGCAATTTCTAAAAATTAACCTCACCACTACGTTCTACACGTCGAACTTAGCTAGCACGTCAATTTTCGTTGAATTCGGAGTAACTTACTTCGTCGTCAAATTTACCGGAATCGGAAAATCGAAACATAATCGGGTTCCAAAAGAAATGCGAAAAATCAGAATTTTGGAGGCTACAGATGCATCAACACGGGCCCCCGTGTGCATCAACACAGCCCGTGTTGAAAAGCCACCAGAAAGTACAAAAAAAACACAAGTCAGTGAATCAACACGGGCACCCGTGTGAATCAACACGGCCCGTGTTGATTGGCCTGCATTAACTCTTCCTCGTTTCAAGGGATCAACACGGGCACCAGCGTGAATCAACACGGCCCGTGTTGATTGATCTGTGGGGAAACTCCATTTTTAACATTCCCAACCTCACTTTTACCATTCTCATTGATTCTAATCATCATCAACCTCATAATCACTACTCCTATTCCAACTCTTCTAATCTATTTCCAATAATCAATCAACCCAAAACTCTATAAATCAACTTATCCACTTTCTCCCAAATCCAAAACATAAACATCAAAACCTAACAATATGAGATGGAGAATCAAACCCCTTACCTCTAGTTTGGATGATCCATGATGATTCTACAAAGCTCAATCCACAAGCTTGCTCATGATCTTCCTCTCCTTCTTCTCTTGCTCTTCTTCTCCCAAAACCCTCTCTTCTTCTCTCTAAGACCAAGTTTGGCTTTGGTTTGTAAGAATGGAAAGAATGGGAAAGAAAATTGATTTTATAAGTTGTTTTTCTACTAGCAAGCCTAAGTTTCTATGTTTGGTTTTGGTATGTATGAATGGAAAGAAAACAAAGAGAAGTGTTTTATGAATGGAAAGAAAATGAGGAAAATTGGTTTTATAAGGGTGTACTCTTACTAGCCAAGGGTGTAAACCCCATTTCTACAAAATTACTCCTCACACCTTTATCTATTCTTAAAACACTAATAACATCTAATTATATAATTAATTCCATTCATTCAAATAATTCCGGGGAATTAAATATCGGATCCTAACGAAACGTTGCCAAATATATTAATTAACACAAACATTCTCGTCGTAAAATAAATATCGATCGGTAATTCGAAAATATTAATTTAACATAATATTAATTAAAACAGGGCGTTACATAATGTATGTATGCTACTAACATAAATGGCATACAACAACAACCTCGTTCATAAGTTATTTCAAACCACAAAGGAAAACAACAATTCAACGTCAACGTTGGCCACCAAGCCTTTAACACCATTCGTCCTTATTCAGGACAGCAACCAACATCATGTAATCAACACAAATTCAGCAAAACAAGCATATTCTAACAGCTCTACTAACGCATACAACCATTCTTGCAATCCCTGCAATTCCCGATTTGGTTAACTATGGCATCTAATGTTACTAACTCTCTAATCGGTGCTAATTCTACTCAATTCCGGTATCATTACCTATTAATTATTATCTTTATCTTACTCATGAAAGCCTATTAAAAGTTATCTACTTTAACTACTTAATTTGGATAGAATTCAAATCAGAATTTATTGTCAAAATTCGCAACGTATGCGCTGCATCCTCTCTTCGCGTCCCGAGTTTAGCAGGTTTTAGTTCGCGTCGTGTCCACCCATTGGCGCCGTGAACTGAACGAAATAGAATGGGTTTTCCCTGCGCGAACAGTTTCTTCCTCAACCTAAATCCCTAACTTTTTGGCATCTAACACATCTATAAACCAGAACGATTCAGTTTTTAAGATTCTAACAACATGGATAACAAATCACAACAACCTTTATCACTTTCATCAACCAATTCTATGGATTGTTAAGCATCAATTTAAATTCCAATCAACAACAACAAGACACAAAAATCAGAATTTCATAAACCCCAACTATCTATCACTCATCATATTCCCAATTATCGAGCAATAATCCCACCCCTTACCTCTTTGGATTGATGGCAGCTCTAGACCTTGATTGGATTCTGGAACTTTTGACTATAGCTTTCTCACGATCGTATTCTCCAAAAACCTATTCCTTTTCCTCTATTATTCTAATGACTCTATTTTCTTTTCTTTTTCCTACCAGTAATAATAATAATATTATTTTATTTAATTAATCAAAATCTACATGGGCTTAAGTCATACACCCCCTCTTACTTAGCAACACCATAAACCAAGCCCAACTCTCTCTTCTACTTATTTCTAATAAAATTCCCCACATAAACCAACTAAAAATAATCCAAATACTCAACGTGTCACTTAAATAAATAATTCTAGTTTTGACGATAAAACTTGAATTAATCTAAAATAATCAGAAATATTTAATTAAATAAATAATTAAATATTGGGGCGTTACATTCAGCATTTGACACCTAATCCTCTGCGTAATTTCCAACCTTCTAACTTACTTCCATGTGTCTTAGATGTCTGGATAATATCAAAAAATAGTTACTCGATCTGATCCTTTTTATGTTGTCTCAACCATCGTGGTTAATGGCCCAACCTGTCAAATAATGAGAAAAACACTCCCATAATTTGGAAAATATTCTAAGTTCTAAAACCCAGATCCAGTGTGCTTGACACCAATGTTCTCCTCTTGTCGTACATATAACCCCATGTTCTCATATTTTAACTATTTCTTATCTCAACATCATATTCTCTTTGTCAAACTCAGCACATCGAGAATCTTATGTGAACAACAACAAACATATTTCTTGTTCAAAATATTCACTACAAATAACACCGTAACGACTATTGGTCAAGGCTTTTCGGTCACCCAAACCCAAAACCAAACATCAAAAACATGTGAAACTTAAAACATATAAAACATGTAACTTAATTCTTTGAAAATAAACCCTACATTTTATTTTTAATACTATATATATATATATATATATATATATATATATATATATATATATATATATATATATATATATATATATATATATATATATATATATATATATATATATATATATATATATATATATATATATATATATATATATATATATATATGTATATTTATGGATAAAACATGTGAAACTTAAAACATGTAACCTAATTCTTTGAAAAATAAACCCTACATTTTATTTTTAATACTTATGTATATCTATTTATATATATATATATATATATATATATATATATATATATATATATATATATGTATATATGTATATTTATGGATAGTTATGTAATTTAACATATAAGCGGGTTTGGTTTGGTGGGGTTTTATCTAAACCCACACCGAAATATCGGTGGCACCCGAACCCAAACCCAGTCAATTCGGGTTTCATCCGTTGACTCGGGTGCGGGTGCGGGTGGGGCCCGCGGGTTTGGGTCTGCTTGCCATCCCTACTTATAGCCTCTCTTATGTGTTATTTTAAATCCTTCCAACACTCCCTATAACTTGGTAACAAGGACATTACAAATATTCTTTTATATAAACAACTAAACCAATTACCATAGTGATCGTGCACCAAACCCCATAGCTATTTTGCTATGTTCTTACTAGCACAATGAATATTCAACTTAACCCAATCTAAAGAAGGGAAACTATCAAATAATAAGAGATTTAATCTTAAGAACTAACTATGATTATGTTCGACCCTTCAAGCAACTCTCAAATCTTAGGAGTCTAATTATTATTTTTAGGATCATGCTAACATGTGCCTTAAGAGTACATGTTAAGGATACTATAATTTAAAAAAATTAAATGTAATAAAGTCATATTTAAAATTTCAAAATATTGAATGCACGCGATTCAAAAGAATATTTCTATAAATAATTTATAACACGTGTCTTTGGGGCACATGTTAGCTTTTTCCATATTTTTATTATTGGACAAAAAATATATAAAAAAATAAAACATTGAAAATAAATTTTGGGCCGTCGTTCAAAAATGAAACAATATGTTCTTCTCTCTCGTTCTTTTATTCACTTTGTGCCTCTGTCAAAAACAAAAACCAAAACGACGCTATTTTTTGATAATTTATTTGATTAACATATAATTATATTTTTGTTATGTCCTTTTAATTATTAAAATTATTATTTTTAAATATAGGTTCATTTTTAAAGTTAGAACCGAATTTTAGGATTAATTAGGTCGGCCTTGACCATGACTTAATCATAATTTATCTCTTGCATACGTAAGTGCCCCAAAAAGAAGATGGACGGAAAAAATCAGAATGAATCTTTGTATTTCTTCCTTCTAAACTAAATTCTTCCTTCTAATATATATAGAGTTTAAAGAAGATGCATTCATAGTGTAAATTTTCTTTACATTATCATCCAACATATCGTTTTGCCATGTCATATAAATTTTTTAAAAATGACAGTCTGATTTGACTGAATTTATGATCGTGATTGATTGATTATAATTTTTTTACATTGTTCATCACATATTTATATATATATATATATATATATATATATATATATATATATATATATATATATATATATATATATATATATATATATAATATTATTCTAAATATATAAGTATGAATCAATTACGAGTACATTAATTATTACTACACTCGCAAACATTATTCATTAAACATTTTGGTTAAATAAAAAGAAAAATCTATTTTTTTAAACAAATATTCAACAAAATATTTGATAAATATCTACCAAACAACTTTTAACTTTATTTAAAAAGCTCTTATGTTCAACTTTAATTTAAAAGTAGTTTTTAGAAAGATAAAAAAGCTTGGCCAAACAATACCTAATATATATAAAATAAAATAAAAACCCCTATGGTATTAGTTCTAACTTGTTATAATTTTACATTGTTCACTATATTATGTTTGCCCTTTCCCATGCTTATTTACAATATTACGATTCATGGAAATATTTGTTCACGATATGAAGTAAAATAAAGCATACTTAATAGTCCTTAATTAGCATTCAAATTAAGTTAGATAGAAAGACAAACACAACTAGAATAAGACAGATGCCGGCAAAATTCCTTCAGACACAGTCATACTGATATCTTCAATGTGATCAATCTTCTACCAATCTCAGATTTTAATAACTCAAAACCCAACCCTTTTATTCTCCTCAAACATTCTTACAAAATCAGTAACAGTGTGTCTCATCTCATCCCAATGGATCGAAGGTACATCAGAGAGAGCAAAGGTCCACTAACCCTACAAAAAAAGATGGCAGAGACACTCCGTAGAGAAGAACCGCCACCCGACTTAACCGATTTCATGAACGACATGTTTTTCGGGACTGCGGACACTCACCAGAAAACCTATGACCTTACTGGAGGAGTTGGTGTGAGTATGGAGGACGAGGAGGAGGATGATGGGTTTGATGACAGTACTAGAAGTAACAGTGCGAGGTTGACGCAAGAATGGTTGCAAGAAGCGCGACGTGTTGTTGCTTCTTCTCCTTCACGCAGTGAATCTCCTGGACGCCTTTTGGGTTCCCCTCGCTTTGCGTCGCCATCAAAATCATTGCTTCCATCTTCTGATCGGACAGATGCTCTTTCTAGGACTAGGTCCGCCAGAAGGTAACAATACTCTTGCAAAAATTTAATTAGTAGTAGCGTAGTACTAGTAAATTTTTGCTTGCATGAATAAATATAGTAAACTCATAGACATGGCTATTAGACACTAATTTATCTTGTTTTAAAAAAAAGTTATATAGTAACATATTTTTTTCAATATTCCGTTTTAAATGAAATTTGTTGTTTTATAATATACTATATAATAGATCTCTGTATGTTAAATTATTTAGAGTTTAAAAGTAGTGCTGTCAATGCATCACAATTTTTTAAAAGGATAATTTAAATATAATTTAAAAAGTCAAATTTTTATAAAAATTAACAATTATATTTTTTTTTATATTGTACCAATATATTATATTGTCGATATATTTTCATTAAATTCACTTATTTATTATAGAAAACCTTAAACACCATTTTAATTTTTGAAATGTATATGTAATTTATCATAGATCAAACAATTTAATCCTTCATTAAATATATATCTATATTTTATACAAAATTTATTGTTTATGAATTATAAGTATATTTAGAACTATTAAATGTAGTAAGTAGTGTGATTCTAACATGAGGACAGGTTGGACCGAATTGTATTTTATCGAGTCTAAGGCTGATTTTATAACAAAAATTCAATTAAATCTTATAATTTGTCAAAATCATATTTTTTATATATGAGTCATTTTAAAAATTTAGTTAATCTATTAAAATGTTTGTTTTATTTTCACATAGTTTTTGTACGAGTATTTATGAAAACAATTTATAATATATTTTATAAGATTTTATTTTTTATTTTTTAATTTTTTAAAATAACTAAGTTTTTTTAAGAAAAACATCTAATATGACATTTTATAAGCTAGTTGTAAGACTCTTATGTGATATTCTCATCTATCCATATATAATTATCTATTCATATATAATCAAGTGACATTATGTATCAATTATTTCTATTTTAAAATGACTGTTATTTTAATAAATAAAATTTATTTTAAAATAATTGATGATTTTACAATATAATAATGATTATCATATTTTTAATTGTGTTTTTTATTTTTTACTTTGAATAGTACTTTTAATATTAATAAAATTAATTTTATAAAATATAATATTTTATAATAATATTATTATATTTATTAATTTGCGTTAAAAAAACATAAATGACAGTTATTTTAAAATAGACGAAATAATGTCTAAGTTGGTCACAAAGTCATTTAGCACTCCATCTATAGACCAATTAGATAAATCATTTGTTAAATCCATCATTAGAGGTCGAAATATTTCAACTTACTTAAATTATATTTGAATAGATATAATACAACAGAGCAGAATAAAATATAACAACAGAGTATAATAGAATAAAATTGAATGAAATATAAATCTGTTTGATTATTTCATTTAAGGAGTCTCATTCCATTTCATACATTTTAAATTAGATAAAACAAAAAATAAAAAATTAGATGAAATAGAATGGAAAATAATCTATCAACATTTTGCAACAAAGATGAAAAGTGAAACCCTTTGTCTCCATTGTACAATGTGAAGCAGATACAGAACAGCGGAAGGAATCAGTGATGAAATACTCTCCAAAACTGCAAAACACACCCGCAACAAATCCGACACATTTTCTCCTCAACCTTCTACACACGGGGATGAATCCCCTGCAACTGCAGTACACAAATGGTTTTCCAACATCCTCAAACCCAACAACAACAACAATACCCTCAGTAACACGCCACCACCTTCTCCCGAATCTCTTCCTCCACGTCAGCCTCTTTCTCGAAAATCCCGCTTCAAAACCGAACCCTCCGCTGCACCGAACCCACAGTCAATCCAGCCTCCTAATCATAATTCCAGAAGAACATTCAAGACTTCTGCACCCTCGCCGGAGAATCCTAACCGCCGAACTGCACCGACGTCCGATTCACTACCACTCTCCCCACCGAGGAACCTTGTCGAATCCGCTTACCGGAGGACAATATCATCTTCGACTTGCTCGTCGGAGAAGATAGCTCCGGCGAAGCGTTTCGCGAAGGAAGAAGAAGCGGCTGGAGATTATAGCCTCAACGGGTTTTTGAAAGAGCAGAGGAATTTGTTTCAGAGATTCTCCAAGGAAGACCTTCGTGCAAATGTCAGAATCAAAATTGTGCTTTCTGGAGCTTCAAATAGTAAGTAAATATGTGAAATTTGTTTTGTTTTGATTTGATTGCGAGAGTGTTGGAATATGATGATTTTTGTTTGTGTGTGTAGGTACGGCGTCCATGGTGGCGGCTATTTGCCATGCGTGGTTGCTGGGTTATCGAGAAAGAGAGAGTGATGAGAGTGGAAAAGAACGCATTGTGGTGGTGCCTGTGATGAATGTGAAGCGAGGTGCTATGTGTAACCTCAAGCAAGCTGCATGGCTCTTTCATCATGCTGCTCTTGATGCCACCGCCTTGCTTTTCATTGATGAGGTCACATTTCCTCTTTTTGAAGATATTTGTTTTTGTCGTCAAATGTTTATTATACATAATATGTTAACAACCTATGAAGCACAAACATCATACACGACAATGACACATCAACACCAGTGATATTTAAAAAAAAAATGTATAAATTGAACATAGTCGTATCGTAAGTCTCTTTCTCGCGTGGTGTTGGTGTTTGACACGGACACATACATGTATCGTGTCACATACATGTATTTTTTAGAGGTGTCTGTGTTACAAAGATGTTAACACATTGTTTGTTTGTTTTATGATGTCAAAATCTGAGATTGAAATAGTAGTCTTTTACTTAGTTTGCTGATATAGTACTGAAGTTTGTTTACAGGTGGACATGGAAAGCCTTTTGGTAACTGGTAAACTGAGCGTCCTTGTGGTTGGACAAGATATCTTAAACGCAACTAACGAGGTTGGTTCACATGAAAATTAGTTTAAAAACAAGTTTTGTGTCAATCCAATGTGCAACATATGCTATAATTGATTTTATATTTCTTATAATGTTCTGCAGGTTGGATCTCAATGCACCGTTCTAACAGATAACTACTGTGAGGATGCATATGATCTACTTCAAAACTCTGTGTTGAAGAAACTATTGGTAAATTCATTCTGCTTTCTGGTTATTTCTTAGATAAGTACTTTTTGTTCAATTTAGAATAACATCACTCTTTTGCTTATATATTATTTTCCAGCTTGCTGGTATTCTGCTAGACACACAGAATCTAAAAGCTTCAACATCAGTATCATTGACAAGAGATGCTGAGGCAGTCCAGCTGCTATTGGTTGGCTCAGCTCCGAACTACAGATATGCTTTATTTGATCAGCGTAGGGTTTATGTTTCACCGCACATTTAAATTGAGAGTTTCTTGATAATCAAGTTCAATGTATATATTAAGTTGTTTTTGATTCTTTGAAGTGATGCAAGACCAACAATCTTCTTCTTTTGTGGAAGCTTTGAACCATAACTATTGGAAGCTCCCTGATGAAAGTAAGTATCTATGTCTATTAGCTGCAAGATCATATTCAAATCCCAAACAATGTCAGATCCAGTCAAGCTTTATTTTTCTTGAGTAGGCTGGGGTTAAAGTCAGAGATTCATTCAATTGAAGGATTTTATATGGAACGTTTTAAAGATGGAATTATTCTAATTAATCTTCGTGCCAATTAGGTGAGAGAGTCACTTGGCTTATAAGCTTTGCCTTTTAGGTGTGAAAACTCAATTAGGCTTTCAATCTCCAACGCGTCACTCAACTTTATCTGGTCAAACTTTCTCAACGAAAATACCAAATGTTCAATGCATTAGACCAAAGATAGAACCCAACCCAAAATTCCAAATTATTAGAGGGAGCCCTTTATTTGTCTCGCAAAAGAGTTCTGTGGGGTGGTACACCTGTTTGTTTGAAAAAAGGTGGTTTAAGGATATGGTTAAGCAAGCCAGTTGGCTCAAAACTTATATGTTAAATACCGTAGTGTGTTGCTTATGCACGCCTATGGCGGGTGTTGGGATTGACACGAATCGTTACCGCATACAATATCCTTAGCAAGGCTCGAGAGACCTCGAGTAATACAGAACTTCCATAGAAGACTAATTCCTCATCATGACGTTTGGGCGACACTGCCACTGAGAGACAAAAGCTAGGGGAGCGAATGGGATTAGAGACCCCAGTAGTCCTAGCCGTAAATTATGGATACTAATCGGCTGTGAGTATCAACCCGTGCAACGATGTAGCTAATGCATTAAGTATCCCGCATGGGGAGTACATTCGTCCTGATCCGAGGTAAGTAGTTCGGCTAAGCTGGAAGAAAGAAATGTGAGAGTTTAGCCTATCAGTTCACTTGAGTTTAGGGAAGCCGGTTAAATGCTCTGTGAGGAAAATGCGGGAACAGTAACAGGCATGGATGGCCGCCTTGAGGAAAATGCGGGCACAGTAACAGGCATGGACGGCCTTGTCTCACTTCTTAGGCTGAGACTGTCTAACGTGGGACTTCTGATAAGGCACCACCGTTCATATGCAATATCATTGACGGCTTTTACTCCACGAATACTTCATTCAACTTTGTCTGGTCAAAATCCTCCACTGGTCCGAACATTTAAAGGGTAGCCTTTTGGGGGAATCAATTCTGTTAGGCCCTCTCTTTTCCTTTTCTAAGTCATTTTTTTGCAAGCCTCCTAATAATGCACCACTTATTGAGAGCCGGGGTCCTTAGGAAGTTTTCACTCCACAACACCTAACTTAGCGATACTTCACTAAGTATGATAAGTAAGAAGCTCCGCCCCCACTAGTCAGAATCCTTCGTGAATTGCCCTTTTTGAGAAGTCACTTCTCCCGATGAAAGTACTAAATGTTAGGAGCATAAGCCAAAAAGGATAGTTCAACCCAAAAAAACTAATCTGTTAGATTGGAAAATCCCTTGACTTATAAGCCACCCTTTTTTTTTAGACTCTCCAATGTAAATCTCCTCAGTAAATATCATCATTACCATGAATGTTGAACTTTATTCTGTTAAAGGAAGGAACCATAACTGTTATATATGCATTAAGGATATAAACAGAATAATTAGCCTGTTATTTAGATAGCAGTTGTCTACACTTATGAACATTTAAATATGGTTATAATTATTCTCTTTTGTTATTCTATGTAATAGGTGACCAAAATAGTGAAGGAAACATGGAGCAAAAAGTTCGCGAAAGAAAGTCAAGCTCTACATCCGACCGTGAAACTACCATGCCAAGTTCAAAAACAAATTCTACAGACACAAAAGGTATATTTTGAAATGATGATTCGATAAACAAAATCCATTTAAAACTATTTCTTATCAAGTCTAGTTTACCTTGATGCAACTATAAACAAATGTGGTAACAACATTTATCCTTGCAGTCAAACTTGCCACACCAGTTTTGCAATCTCCTAGTCCAGCAGCATCATTAAACGCAGAAAAGGATGCCGGTCGCGGGAAAAATAAATTCTTCTTGGCAAGGTGGTTTGGATTTGGTTCAAAATGAACTACGCCATCTATACAAATGGCAACTTATTTTTGCAAAATCAAAAAATAATAATTCAAATCATCATCATCCCATCAGCAGATATATACGAGTCACACCAGGAATATGTGATGTAGTTATTGATTTTGACCATTCGATACTGATTGTATATGGATTGTCACTTTTCATGTTAATTATTAAATTGAATTATTGTGACATTTGTGATGAAGAAGAATGCATATGGTCCTATCAGTTACACATGTGAATCTTCGAAGCTGTCTGGTTATTATTGTTCTTGACATTGGTAATATCACTCACAATAATAGGACTAATCTATTGTCTATATTTCAGTGATACAAAATTCAGTTTACTAACATTTATAGCTCAATTACCAAGATTAGATCAACAAAGAACATTTCCAATTTTTGCAAAATATAGGTGTAGATGTAGATATCTCAATATGGAGAATTATTGAGCATGTGAATACAATCTATCTTGTTCTACAATTATGCTTATTTTGCTAAAACATCAGCTGTAACTAACTCCCAAACTCATTTTGGTCCCAGTAGCTTTTTCATTTTCAATGCTTCCTCACTCACCATTCCATTATTTGGTGACCCATTTTCATTTTCTAACTTAGATAAAGAGTACTAGTACTTCATTTTCAGTGACTATGACCATGACCCTTTTCATTCAACTTTCCAAGCATAAAGAAACAAAGAAAACTCTGATGAACCACTAACACTAAACCCTTCGACAGATTCAACACTCCTAGCTTGAATTGATAGTGGAGAAGATGAACAAGATGAAATAGTAGATGATAAAATTGGCTTAAAAATAAACAAAGCGTGTTTTAAACCAGGACTAAATAACCAATCATGAACATCCCAATAAACTTCAATTCTCATTTTACTTAGATGAACTGATTCATTACCTCTAAACTTCCACTGCAAATGCTTCACATGAATCACCAAATGTCCATCAATTCTTATCTCCATCTCCGGCTGCACCGATCCTACAACAACGGAATCTCCGTTTCCACTTCCACTTCCATTTCCTCGGTTCTTGCATTCAATGGAAATCTCATGCCACTTGCCCTTCTCATGAAACTTAGCTCTAGTTGAGAATCTCTTCCTTCCAAAAATATGTTCTTTTTTCGAAACCAATATCGGATCAATAAGTGCTGGTCTACACCCAGTTCTTCTATAAGCATCTTTTTTAAGATCACCAAGAAGAAGAACAACCTCTTCATCACAAACAACAGCTACATAGTATTCCGAAGTTGGTTCTGTCTCTCCATTGAATTTAGCAGCTTTAAGGTCCCAGAAAATATCAACAGCTTTATTTCCATCTACCATAAACCGTTTTGAACCTTGTTTTCTCCAAAAATACCATGGCTTTAGTTCAACCTTGCAGGAATATTGAGCTTCTCCTTCTGGACCTTCCACGGATATCGAAAGTCCATGAAGCAACAGATTTTTGCACCATGTAATGGTTATCAAACGGCAGTGATCAGCTACCTTTGTTCTGTATACTGACATGTAAACACTCTGACCGGAACGCGTCACGCCTGCGCCGTGATCATCACCTAGTTTCTCCGCTGTGGAAAAGCAAGCAGGAACACCAATTGAGTCTTGCATATTGGTGATCTTCGATATTGTAGAGAATTGGATTACTAAAAGCTCAAAAACTTTGATATAGTGTAGTGAGTCGCGGCGATCAAGTTGGTCGATATCTTATACTGAGATATCGAAAACCTTGAAGTCGGGACTCAGGTAACAAAACAACCTAGAGATGAGAAGTGGAATATGAGATTGGAGAATAGATTTGTTGAGAATTTTAAAAGTACTTGTGAGTGAGAGGGTGAGAGATCTTAGTCACAAGGTGAATGAATGAATAATAGATGGTGCCAGAGGTGATTTTGGAAGCATTATTAATTGAAATTAAAAACAAGTGTTTTCCAAACTGGCACATGAGTGAGTGAAAGAACAACTCTTATGCATTATCTCTCATTTAGTTGAGATCTCTATTTTTTATTGGAGGGGTTAAATTTTACCTTTTTAAGTACAAACTTTAATGTTTAGAATCCAAGGTTGCTTTATTTATAGTACTAAATTCAAAAGTGGTTATTTCCAGGCATAGTTTGATGCAGAAGTCTTTTTTTTTCATCAGATTTGGTGTATGGATTTTCACAAAGTTGCAAATTATTTTACTATTCAGAATATCACATGATATGGTCAAAAATAACTGGTCAAAACTGTTATGGGAAAAAAGATCAATTATAGTTATGAGGGTTAGCATTTCGATGCAAGTTGTCATCATATTTTCTTCCTTGTTTGAAAGTATCTCCTTAATACCATTGCATTGCATGTGACTTTTAGTTTAAAGATTAACTTTTAAACTGTCCTTAAGAGTTTTTAATTTTAAAAATTGTGTCCTAAACGAGTTTCATGGATGAAACTAGTTGATTGTTGAAACAACTACTCTTTAACAACAATATTGTATGCAAAAGTTAACCTTTTGATGCTTAAGTTAGTGAAAGAATGAAAAATAATGTGAGAGGGAGAATGAATTTAAACATATGAAATAGCGTGTTTTATTCATATATATATTCATATATATCAAGAATAGTTGAAATTGTTATGTGTAATACAATGTGATGTGCAAACAACCGTCTCGTTGAATTGAACGGTGATTGATGCACTGAGAATTTGATTGTTTGTTTCTGGTTCGACAAAGATCTACATATACATTTAGACTTCAACTTAAGATCGACTCTTGGGCTTTTTGTCATGGACTTTACGAACAATGCAGAACAGTTCTTAATGAGTGGACTATCAAAATAAAAATAAATAAATTACACATTGATTTCGGATTGATTTCAGATCAGTTCTTAATGAGTGGACTATCAAAATAAAAATAAATAAATTACACATTAATTTCGGATTAATTTCAGATCCTAGCATATATATCAGACACAAACTTTGATTGATTTTTTATGAAAAAACCATCAATTTTGGAGGATGGTTTTGGGAGATTAACTCAGAAGAAGTTAAACTTAAATATGAAATAACTAATTAAAATTCATATCATAATTGCATCTGACCCTTGTGATGATATTAGGTAATTTAGTTGCCTGAATTGTCCACATACATTTGTCTTGAAAAGAAAAAGCGTCCACATCCAATTGGATAACGTTCCAACTGTTTCACACATAAGCCTCACACTTGATTCTCATTAAAAAAAATATATATCATATTATGTTTTTGACATATCATTATTCAAAAGATCTAATCATAGTTACTCAAAAATAATAACATAACATTATTCAGAAGAAGAAAAAAATAGAATAGTGTTACTTGGATTCGATGCAGTTGTGTCAGGAAAATACTAACTTATGTTAATGTTTTCTTACATTAAAAGTTTGAAAATGTTTTTATTTGATCGAAATGAAAATGAAAATGAAAAAGAAAAAGTAATAAAATGCAAATCACATGAAGCATAGAACGTGGTCTATGAATAGAGCTTAGAACAGCATATTTCATGTGAATAAAAATATGATAAATTTGGGATGAAAGAAATGATGACACATGTGTTTACCACAAACCGTTGTGTTAGCATTTGTCAAAAGAAGAGAAAAAGTTAGGAATAATTAAGATTCGTGTTTGTCCTTATCTTTCTGGTGTCATGTTAGTAGTAATAGTATTTAGCTGTATAATTAAGGGTGATTTGCTAGTTTTACCTTCTACCATTACTTATTTTTATCTTTACATAAGTTGATTTATAAGCTATAAGCATGATTTGTTTTGTTCCGTGTGGAACATATGGTTAGGATTTACTAGAGAAAATTAGATTTACTAGAGAAAATTAAGTTGAATCTTGATGATGAATAACGAGTATGTAAAACAATTGACTGACAATCAATGAATTGTGTAAAATGTGAGAAATAAGATAGTTCACGACAAGAAGACAAATATAGATCATAATGGTGGTTGTTGGATAAAAATTAATAATTCAAGTGGTATAATCGGTTAATATATGAGAGTAACTAGCTATAGTTGCAGTGGTGGAATCAGACTATAAAAGTTGGGGTGGTTATAAAATTAAATATAATTTCTAAATAAAAATTTAATACTATAATGTATATAAAATATTTAAATTGTAATAAACAAAAAGTTGACTATGAAATGATTAAAGAGTATTACATAAAAACACCTTACAATAATGCTCTACGGTTTTTGAATAGTTTGAAATCATCAATAATAATCTCAAAATTAATATTTGCAGCAATTTCTCTTTCAATGTTAATTGTCATGCTATCTCCTAGAAAATCAGCTTCCATTTTGTTTCTCAATCTTGTCTTGATAATTTTCATTGTCGAAAAAGATCTTTCTGTAGTAGATGTAGATACAGGGAGAGTCATGATAAGGCGGAGCAGTCTATCAATCAAATAATAAATTTTCTTATTTTTCGTTGCAACCAAAGATGAACATAATTCTTGAATAGTTGACAAATTATTCAAACTCGATGCTTGACGAGCGTCAATAATAAAATGCCGAAGTGAAATTTCAAATTAGTCTTCTCTTGCTCATTGAAGTCCATAGGATAATATTTTTCAACTAGAGTGCAAATGGTATCAAGGTTAAAAGCCTTGTAATTATCCTTGGGAGACAAAGCACAACTTAGAATTAACAAATCTATCGCTTGTTCGCTAAATCTGTTATTCAACTCTTGCAATTATTTGTCAATGGTAGCGAAAAATATTTAAACTCTAAAAAAATGCTCAATGGTTCCCTGGTTTTCTTCAAGACGAGAACGACCAAATCTTGTTGTTGAATGAACATCATTAAGATCAGGAATCTCAATATTATGTTTTTCACAAAAAGACTTCACAGTAGCAAACAATTCACCCCAATCAATTTCTCTTAATTCTTGACTAAGAGCTTTTGTTGAACAAACCAAATTCATAGCATTAACTACATCCTGATATTGTTGTTGTAAAGCTTGACAAAGCATATTTGTCATCCCCATAATTTCTCTCATCAAATGCAAAATGAATATGAAATCAAATGACTTCAAATAATTGAAAGCACTGTGAGCATCTCCACGTGAAGCATAACTTAATCCTTCCTTAGCAAATTTTCTAGAAACAGAACAAGTTGCTTTATACATATTTATCAAGTTAGAAATAGAAGAGAAATGTGATCCCTAACGAGTATCCCCTGCTCGCTTCAAAGTACCAATTTGATTTTCACCTTTACCAGTTACAATCTCACCAATCTCTAATAAATGTTCAATTTCATCTAATTGGGAAGCTTGTAACTCATCATGGCGCTTTGTAGAAGAACAAATAACATTAACAATTAAAGTTAGCTTCTCAAAGAATTGATGAATAGGTGTAACTTCTCTTGATGCGTAACCAAAACAAGTTGCAATCAATGAGCAAAACAATGAACATAATATGCATAAGGACAATCCTTCATAAAGAGTGCTTGTAAACCATTCCATTCTCCTCTCATATTACTAGCACCATCATACCCTTGACCACGAATGTTAGAGACATCAAGCTTATGCAAAAAAAGTATATCACAAACTTTTTGCTTAAGAGTTAAAGATGTAGTGTCACTAACACGTGCAAGACCAAAAAATCTCTCTTGTATAAAACCATATTTATCAACAAATCTCAAAACAAGAGACATTTGCTCTTTTTTGCATTCATCACGCACTTCATCTACAATTATACAAAATTTGGAATCACCAATTTCTTCACGGATATACTTTCAATTGAACTTTGAGCTTGAACAATATTCCTAATGTGACCATCTTGATTCAACAAGTCTTAACAAGCTTTCATAGCATTGTTATATGGAGAACACTGATCTTTCCCTATGTGTTTAAGAAATGCACAATTTTTTCCATTTCTAACTTTCTTCCAACCTCTAAAACCTGTAGAAATGAAAACATCGGAACCAGGACGTCCACTTGGTCTTTTGCTAAAAAGATAACAAGGGCAATAAGCAGCATCTTCTGAAGGTGAATATTCTAACCATGAAGGAAAAAGGCTAAACCAAGTGTGTTGAAAGCGTCTTTGATGGTCTTCATTACCAGACAATGGATATTGCTCTAAATTCATTTGGTATGGACCCTATTTTAAATAAGCTCTTTTTATTTCATCCATTTGATTTACATTATATTCCCACATTGAAGGACGTTTTCCAGGATCACGTTCTAAAGAATTATCAATGTCATCTGAACAAACTCTATTAACGTTTTCTTCAATTCTTGAATTCTCAAGAACTCTTTGAGGTTCGAGCATAGGTGTTAAACTCTTTTCATCTCTTTCTTTCCTCTTGAAAAAAAAAAATTTACTCTTCATTATCACCTTTGTGCTGCATAATTAGTTAAATAAATTAACACAATACAACAAAATCCACAATCAATCTCAGTGAGAACCTTAGTGAGAATCAACATCAAATCAAAATCATAATACAACAAAAACTTAGTGAGAAAATTAGTGAAAATCAATCCTATTTCTCAAATCAATTCTAACACATAAAGATCTCAAATCAATTCTAACTCAAAATCATAACCCTAACCCATCAAAATCCGAAATCAATTCTAACTCAAAATCATAACACAAACCCATCAAAATCCCAAATCAATTCTAACTCAAAATCATAACCTTAACCCATCAAAATCTCAAATTAAAATCATAACATAATTCAATCTTACACAACTTAGTAAGTTAGTTAGTAATAAAACATATAAAACCAATATGATTTCATCATAATCACAAGCCAAACCTAAATGATAAATTTATTTTTTCAAAAACATAACAACAAACAAATAAAATCTTACTCAATCAAGAGGTAGCAAGTTGTTAGATGGAGAACTTGTATTACTGAAGTAAATTGCGGTTGGTAAAACAGAAGAAGGCAGGTGAAAGATGGAAAGTGGTTGTTTGATGAAGAAAGTATTTTGTTGGAGAAGAAGGGTTTTAGAACCGTAAAAAGTTTAGAGAAAGAGAGTATTTTGATTGTTGAAAAATTAAGGTTTATTTGGTAAGTATAGAATTAAAATAATTAATGGCAAAATTGTAAATTTTTATTTTAAATAGGGGTACTTTGGTATTTTAACATTATAATATTGAAAAAGTTGTTTTGGAGCTCTGTTAACCAGTTAACCAAACGTGTTAATCGTTTACACATAACATATAATTTTTTTTGTTTTGTCTGTGTTAACCAGTTAATAGTCTCTGTTACATATTACAATTTTGGGTTTTAACTTCTTTTTTTTTATAATTAGATAATTTTTTTCATGTCTCATTCATTTTGTAACAGTTGTATAAATATCTTGGAGGCATCTTCATCTTAAATTTATATTTTTATTTTAAAAAAGGTAAAATATATTAGAATACTTCTTAGCACAAGGTGTGCCAAGAGAAAAACCACAGTATAAAGATACCATATATTAACTGTCTATCAGATACACTCCTAAGCCAAGCAAACCAAAATTCTCAGAACCCCTAAGCCCTACTATAAATCCCACCAACAAGACCCTAAAACCACCTCTACATTAGAAGATCGATACAACCTACATACATAATACTGACAGCTACAATTTCGAGATCCAGCACCACCTGCTTGACTCAAAACCAGATCGCTGAAACTTGCGCAACCAAAACAGGATGAAAGCAGAAATAGTTGTTGCTTCAACCACCCATACTGTATATTCAATCACACTTAAACCTCCACGTAAAGATGATTGGGCCATCAACTCTAATCGACGACCAAAACTACTGCACCGAAATTAGCAAATTGACAAAGGCTTTCTAGACTGAGAAGCATGATGCCTCAAATACACGTGTCAATTCACACTGTCTAGAAACTAATCCACAGTAGAATCCCCAAACAAGACATAGGCTGAAAGAAATTTAGCGAACCAAACCACCGAATTATGAACTCATGTTTGACCGAGAGCCAACACCTGTGCTGCTCCAGAGCCATTGGTGAAGATGCCACAGACCGATAAAACACTATAGAATGGGACCAACCACAGCAGAAAATATCCTCAAGCAGAAGACGCCACTACAACATAAAAGAATCTCAAAGAGTAGAATTCGAATGCAAGATCACCATCTGTTGCTACTGAAAAATGAATCACATTTTATCTTAAGTTAATAAAATTATTCATTCTCACCCGCAATTCTCTCTGTCTGTCTGTCTGTCTGTCTCTCTCTCTCTCTCTCTCTCTCTCTCTCTCCCTCTCATTTTCTTCTCTTTCACTATCTTCTTTTCCACATACCCTAAATCCTCCTTTGTTAATCAATTGTGAGATTGTATGTTCCAACATTTAGCATCAAGAGTCTGGTTCTGATCCATCAACATCCGGTGTACAACATAAATTTTGTCTCCATTGATAGTCCCTACAAACCTATTGTAACACCCTAATTTTCCTCGAAGAATAATAATTTAAAATCAGAGTAATTTTTACATCATTCAACATACGATTAGGATGCTACATTTCGAAAACATACAAAATATGCTCATAAGGGTATAAGATACATAACCCAATTATGGATGAACCAAGAACAACTCATCATGGTATTCAACTTCAACCTTTTTTAAGCAACGAAAAAAGAATCATATTTAATATCAAATTATTCTCATCTAATATAAATCAACATTTAATAAAAAACTAAGGAGTTCAAAAGACTCCAAACAAATCATTTAAAGTAAAACAAATAACTAAGCATTCAACCCCCCATCGCTCTAATGTTATGTGTCAGAACAACGATGCCAACTAGAAAAACAAAACAAAGAGAAACCTCTTCTGATCCTTGCAGCCTCAGGCTTCTCCTGATTATCTGCACGATGATGTTTAAAGCATCATTCAAATAGAATGATGCGATATCACAACAATATAAAGGAGTGTATAATAATAAGTAGTCAGCAAATATATTCATGCATAGTCACACATTTCGCATATCATACTTTCACACAATCAACAACAATCATATTACATATTAATTATACAACCACGCCTATCATCAACATATATCATGGAGTTATCATGTAACACACACCAACCATGCATAACAAACATCATGTTAATAATAATATAATGTAATGATACCGACTCACTAACTCAATGAATCTGGTACCATTTACGAACAATTAAGTTCACTTGCTCCCAATCCACGTCATCTAGGACAAGAGCCACCAATATCATGAATAATTAGGTTCACATCACTCCCGATTAATCCAACTAGGACCAGAGCCACCAACACCATGAACATTTAGGTTCACCATACCATCGATCCACGCCATCTAAGATTAATGCCACCAATAAGAGTAAAGTGCTCACCATGAATGCTTTGACATAATTATGCAAAAAATATCATACATTGATATCCACATCCATCAATGTAACACGCCGGAACAGGCCACCAACTAATAACATATATAGCATGTAAACTACAATACTGAGACAATTTCATATAGCATCATCGCATATTTTTTCATACATCTATCTCAACCACAATGAACAGATAACAGAAAGAAAATCATAAGCCCTCAACAACTAATCATCCACTATATTCGAAAACATTTTTTACAAAATTGAAAATATTGTTAACTTCTCGTAGGTTCAAACGTGTGTCAAACAGGCACCCGGATCAAAAGATATGATTACTCAAAGATTTAGAAAAATTCTACCAGACTCAATGGTAACCGATTACCCTCAGACTGATAACCGGTTACAACCCTGTAACAAAAAATCAACACTTATGTATTTCATCTAGTAATCAGTTACCCAAAAAAAGGTAACTTGTTACACCCCATGTAACCCAACTTCTTACGCTTATTGCATGTGTGATAACCGGTTACCCCAATACCGGTAAGGGATTCCCACTGTCAAAAATGTAGTTTTCTGCTATTTTTCAGAAAATGAAAATCCTTTTATTTCAATCCTAAAACCCCAAATTTTCACAAACATATTTTATCACTTCTATAATTTATACATACATGTTTCACAACATTTCCAACCATTATATAACAACAATTGCACCAATTCAATCACAAATATGTCAACAACTATCAATTTGATTTATTCATAAAAATGCATATTCATCACAAGAGCACACAACAAATATAGCAATCATAATTCCCTAACAAACCCATCATTATGCAATCCCTTAGAAAGTTGGAACCCCATACTTATCTTGAATTAACGGTTCCTAAGCTTCAATAAAATGCCTCAAAAGATGGCTTTCCAATTCTAGGATGAAAACTATTGTTATACGTGAACTCTATCAGTGGAAGATAACTATCCTAAGTACCTCCCTGCTCAAGGACACACGCTCTCAACAAATCCTCTTAGGGCTGAATAATCTTCTCCGTCTGACCATCCCTCATGGATAATACGTAGAACTCAATCTCATCTTAGAGCCCAATGCATCTTGCAAACTCTTCCTAAATTCAAAAGTAAACCTCAAGTGTCTATTTGAAACAATACTCAATGGAACCCCAAGAGGTTTCACAATCACGCAGATGTAAATCTCTGCCAACTTCAGTACAGGAAAATTGATATTAAACAAAATGCAATGAGCCGACTTTGTCAACCTATCAACGATTACCCAAATTGTATCATGCCCATTGGAGTACTCGACAACCCTGTCACAAAATCCATTGATATAATATCCTATTTTCATTCTAGAACATCTAACAATTACATTAATCCTGTAGGTTTTCATGTTCGGCTTTTGACTTCTTACAAGTCAAACACGCATATACTAACCGTGCCACATCACACTTCAATCCATGCCACCAAAATAACTTCTTCAATTCTTGATACATTTTAGTAATTGTCGGATGGATACACAAACGACTTCTATGACTTTCTTCAAGAATCATCTTCTTTAATTCAGAGTCATCTGGAATACAAATTATGTCGCGGAATCTCAATACACCTTGCACATCTATTTTAAATCCATTATCCTCAGAAGGATTACTCTTTACCATAAAGTTTACCAACTTTACATGTAACTTCTGAGCTTATTTAATACTCTCTCCGGCCTGATTTATAAGCAAAGATTCTCTTTTTAGGTTCAATGAATAATTAATGTATCTGGTATTTTATGTAGACCATACACATTCATTATTCAATGAACCTAAAAATAGAATCTTTGCTTATAAATCTGGTCGGAGTAGTACTGTTTAGGAAATTGTTTTTAATCTTCAATATTCCCAACATTACACTCAACAGTGTTATCTCATACACTAAGCTCAAAGCTTTGAATTGTTCAATTAATTCTAACTCTCTGACCATCATAGTAGACATATGTTATGATTTTTGACTTAAAGCATTTGCTACAACATTAACTTTACCCCGATGGTAATTTAAGTCAAAATCATAATCCTTTAACAACTCTAACCTCCTTCTTTGTCTCATATTCAGTTCCTTCTGGTCAAAGAAGTACTTCAAACTTTTGTGATCATTAAACACTTCAAACTTGGATCCATAAAATCAATGTCTCCAAATCTTTAACACAAACACTACTGCATCCAATTCTAGATCATGAGTAAGATAATTTCGTTCATGAATTCTAAATTTTGTCTTCTTCACACCTGAAACTTCTTCACATGAACCCAAAATTTTGTAAGGGTTTTTTGAAATGTATATACTAACTAGACTATCAATTGAATAAATGAAAATGTCATGTGTGTAAATAGAAATACCACGTCGAAAGAATTTCAAATTTCGAGTGAAGATTTCATGTCAGTTGGCTAATTGAGAGTTATATGAGGGAATCTAAATAACATAAAGGACAATTAAAAAAAATTACCATCGACTAAAATTTAAACTCGTTAACATTAGAGAGATTTGTATATTTAACCCTTTTTAAAATTTACAAAATAAACATTGTAAGAGTATAAGTAATTTAGTGGTTCAAACTAAAGAATTCTTGCACATTCTATTTTTAAAATAGGAAGAAAGAAAGTACATTAGTTATAAAAAAAAACAATAAGGTATAAGTATTTTAGAGTTAGTTGTAAATTAGCTTATTCTACGCATACAGATTTAATAATAGAAAATATATTCAAACTGTAATTAGAAAAGAAAAAAGAAAAGAAATACTATAGAACATAGTAAAAAGAGCAATTATATGAGCAATATATGTACTTTTAAGGCTATGTACAATGGAGACGTTGAATAATTTATTCAATAGTTGAATCCTTACAACTGTGTGTTAAATGAGTTATTGAATATGATGTGGATTAATTGATGTTGAATAGATTCAACATGTTGAATGAGGAAGAATGAAGTTTACATACAGTATTTTGTAAAATTTTATTAGTTGTTGTGATTATTTAAATTTTTAATATGTTGTAAATAGTAGTAGAATAAGGTGTTGAATTTTATTAAACAAAACTATTATAATATATAAAAATTAAATAAATGTTAAATTATTAGGTGGAAGAAATAGAAGTTCATGTGAAAAATAAAAAAAATAAAAAAATAAAGTATTGAATAATAAAAGTATAATAGATAGTCTAAGTCTAACTCATGAAAGAAATGATAGGCAGTTGGTCTTGATAAAGTTTTGCTCCAGCATCCGCAAACCATGTGCTACCAAAATCTGCAACAATGTAAACTGTAAAGTAAAAGTGGCCAGCAATATATGGCCTACTAATCTTATAGGCCACGCCATATGGCTCTAATTTGTATGGCCAGCCTGGTTTGTTAAGGACTCCGGCCATTCTTCGACACACATGCTTGGCCACACACTGTCTTCACTGTCTCCATTCTAGACACACTGTGTGTTTCATCTACCAAATTTTCTATGGGTAAAGATCCTCTAATTTTAAGGAGGGAAAGTTAGAATGACTTTAGACAATACTAATATTTTTATTTGTGCGATGCACGAGACACATTGTTGATAGATATTTATATAATAAAAATATAAATGTTTAAAAATAACAAAAGCATACATATGTATTTACATATTATAAAATAAAAAGTACTTCTCGCAGATATAAAATATAGATTGTCCTTCTCCGACTTTTCTACTAATTGAACAAAAATAAAATAAGTTCATCTTTGAGATTTAAAAACAAATAGCAATTTGAACAAACTTACCAAATATATAAATGTTGAAAGTTAATTAAAATAGCAATTTGAACAAACTTACCAAATATATAAATGTTGAAAGTTAATTAAAATAGCAATTTGAACAAACTTACATAATATACAAATGTTGAAAGTGAATTAAAATAGCAATTTGAAAAAACTTACACAATATGTAATGTGTATCAAAACCTTTTAAATTTGTAGTTGGCACTGTCCACCGATGTTAAGAAAAATAAACATCACATAAATTAATGAAGTTCATATATGTCCGAAAGTAAAGCCATATTTAATTTATTATGTAAAGTCAATTATATATAGTGGAGAGAAAGTTTCAAAGTTATAGGAATCATCAATTTATTGATGGTTAGGAGAAAATTAAGTTAGCTATTCATAGCACAACAATTAATATAAATAGTTGAGATTGAGAAGTTCAATGGGAGTAATTTCTCCCTGTGGAAACTGAAGATAAAAGCAATCTTGAGGAAGGATAATTGTTTAGCAGCAATTGAAGATAGAGCTAAGGGAATATCTGACGAAAAATGGAATGAGATGGATAGCAACGCTGTTGCCAATTTGCACTTAGCATTGGCGGATTCAGTTTTATCTAGCGTTGCCGAAAAGAAAACTGCAAAGGAGATATGGGATGTCCTCATCAAATTATATGAGGTCAAGTCACTACACAACCGCATTTTCTTAAAGAGAAGACTCTATACTCTTCGAATGAATGAATCCACATCTGTGACAAATCACATCAACACTCTAAATACAATGTCTGCTCAACTTACATCGACAAATTTTAGCATAGTAGAAAATGAACGTGCGGAACTTCTACTTCAGAGCTTACCTGATTCATATGATCCACTCGTCGTTAACTTAACAAATAATAATGTTACAGACCATCTATACTTTGATGATGTTGCCGGAGCTATTCTTGAGGAAGAGTCCAGGCGTATAAATAAGGAAGACCGTCAAGAAAACTCAAAACAAATAGAAGCTTTGACAATGACGAGAGGCAGATCAGTGGAACGTAGCCCTAGTGGGAGCCAAAATCATGGTAGATCAAAATCTCGAAGTAAGATGAATGTGAGATGCTACAATTGTGGCAAGAAAGGGCACTTGAAAAAGGATTATTGGTTTAAGAAGAATGGTGAGAAGTCTTCTGAGGCAAGTTCATCTCAGGAATGTATTGCCAATACCTCTGATGATGGAGAGATTCTATATAGTGGAGTAACAACTGGTTCCAAGGGTAGTAACATGGCACATGACTCCTCGACGAGATTGGTTTTACACTTATCAACCTATCTCAGAAGGATCAGTGTTCATGGGAAATGATTACGCCTTAGAAATTATTGGTGTCGGTACTGTCAAAATAAAAATGTATGATGGTACAGTTCGCACAATTCAAGAGGTACGACATGTGAAAGGGTTGAAGAATAATTTATTGTCTATTAGACAATTAGATGACCTCGGGTGCAAGACCCATATTGAAGGTGGGATCTTTAAGGTGGTGAGAGGTGCTCTAGTAGTGATGAAGGCAGAAAAGCTATCTGCAAATTTATACATTCTTATGGGTGAGACGTTGCTAGAGGGTGATGTCTCAGTTGCATCAACTAGTCAAGAAAACTCAACTACAATGTGGCATCGCAGACTAGGCCATATGTCAGAACGAGGCTTGAAAGTTCTTGCGACGTAATCTCATACCGAGCTCAAACGGTAAATTTACCTTTCGTGAGCATCGTGTGATAAGCAAGTAGCATAGATTAAAATTTGTCATCAAAGAAGCAATCACATCTTGGACTTGATTCATTCGATGTGTGAGTCACCGAAATATCCACAGGAGGAGCAAAATATTTTGTATCATTCATTGATGACTACTCCAGATTGTGGGTGTACCAACAAAAAGAAGTCGTGTGTATCCAATATTCAAGGAGTTCAAAGCACTAGTGGAACTTGAACCGGTAAAAGATAAAATGCTTGAGGACGACAATGGAGGAGAATATATAGACGGTGATTTTTGACATTTTGCAAGCAAGGTGGTATTAAGAGACAATTTCTATACACCTCAGAATGGAGTAGAAGAGGATGAATAGAACTCTCCTAGAGAGGACTAGAGCTATGTTGAATGCAGACTAGCCAAGTCCTTCCGGGCGTAAGTGAAAACGGCACACTTGATAAACCGATCACCATCAACGCGATTGGTTTAAAGACACCGATGGAAATGTGGAATAAAAAGCCGGAAATTATTCTTCTCTACATGTGTTTGGTTGTCCTGTACGTGATGTACAACTCCCAAGAAAGAACCAAGTTTGATCCTAAATCCAAAATGCAAATTCTTGGGCTAGTCGATCCCATCCACAAGATTATTGTCGAGGATGTCATATTTGTAGAAAATAAAGAAAATGATAAAGATGTTACTACTATTCATATAGATGGAAAGTCCGGAGAAGAAGATTCTTTTGAAGCGAACCTCACGAGGTACAAGAACCGCCGATGATGTTCAAGCTATCACGTCGATATCTGAAACCATCATGGCAATCAGAGTATGTGATGGCTAGTCATGATGCATATTATCTTTTATCAGAAGATGGAGAACCATCAACCTTTCATGAGGCGCTAAATGGTTCAGATACTTCTTTGTGGATGGCAACAATGCAGGAGGAGATTGAAGCCTTACATAGGAACAACCCTTGGGAACTTGTTGAACTTCCCAAAGGTCGGAAAGCCGTTGGAAACAAATGGGTGTTCAAAATTAAACGAGATGACAACGATCAAGTGGAACAATATCGTGCAAGACTGGTGGTCAAAGGATATGCTCAGAAAGAAGGCATTGATTTCAATGAGATATTTTCTCCAGTGGTAAGACTTACTACTATCAGAGTAGTTCTTGCAATGCGTGCCACATTTGATTTACATCTTGAGCAGTTAGATGTAAAGACTGCATTTTTTCATGGAGAACTTGAAGAGAAAATATATATGCTCCAACCAGAAGGGTTTGAAGAAAAAGAAAAAGAAAACTTGGTTTGCAGGTTGACCAAATCTCTATACGGTTTAAAGCAGGCGCCCAAGTGTTGGTACAAGAGATTTGATTCCTTCATCATGAGCCTTGGATACAATAGACTGAGTTCAGATCATTGTACGTATTACAAAAGGTTAGATAATGATGATTTCATTATTTTGTTGTTGTATGTGGACGACATGTTGGTGGTAGGCCCCAATAAAGATCGAATCCAAGAATTGGAGGCACAATTGGCTAGGGAGTTTGATACGAAGGATTTGGGACCCGCAAGCAAGATTTTAGGGATGCAAATTCATCGAGACAAAAAAGATAGGAAGATTTGGCTCTCTCAGAAGAATTATCTTCGGAAAGTCTTGAGACGCTTCAACATGCAAGACTGTAAGCCAATCTCTACCCCACTTCTTATCAATTGCCAGCTATCCTCAAGTATGTGTCCTAGCAGTGAAGCGGAGAGGAAGGAGATGTCTCGAGTACCGTATGCATCAGCAGTGGGAAGTCTTATGTACGCTATGATTTGTACTAGACCAGACATTGCTCAAGTAGTTGGAATGATCAGCCGGTTCATGGAAGATCCAGGTAGAGAGCATTGGAATATTGTGAAGAGGATCCTGAGACATGTTAAAGGGACCTCATATATTGCATTATATTTTGGAGGATCAGAGTTTGTTGTCAAAGGATACGTTGATTCAGACTATGCAGGTGATCTTCACAAAAGAAAATCTACTACCGGCTATGTGTTTACACTAGCAGGAGGAGCGGTAAGTTGGTTATCTAAGCTACAAACTGTCGTAGCTTTATCTACCACAGAAGCAGAATATATGGAAGCTACCCAAGCATGCAAGGAAGCTATCTGGGTTCAAAGGTTATTGGAAGAACTCGGGCACAAGTAGCAGAAGATTATTGTGTATTGTGACAGTTAGAGTGCCTTGCATATTGCAAAAAAATCCAGCCTTTCATTCCAGGACTAAACACATAGGAGTACAATATCATTTTGTTCGAGAAGTAGTAGAGGAAGGGAGCGTGGATATGCAAAAGATTCACACTAAAGATAACTTAGCAGATGTTATGACAAAACTGATTAACGCTGACAAGTTTATTTGGTGCAGAAACTCTTATGGCCTATCAGAAACGTAGCAACATTGGAATTGGCATAGTTGAGAGATTTTGAAAGCAAATAAATAAGGCTTTAAGTGGGAGATTGTCCGAAAGTAAAGCCATATTTAATTTATTATGTAAAGTCAATTATATGTAGTGGAGAGAAAGTTTCAAAGTTATAGGAATCATCAATTTATTGATGGTTAGGAGAAAATTAAGTTAGCTATTCATAGCACAACAATTAATATAAATAGTTGATACATTGTAATGTTTTAATCATCCCATAATCATCCAAGAGTTTAATAGGCAATTGTTTCTCTTACTTTTATCTCTTATTTTAGTTGTCTTAATATTATTTTGTTACTTTGATACCCAACAATATATTTATTTATATATTGAGATATAAAATTATTGAAGTAAAAAAATTCTAACCATCCCAATATCATTCGATAGCATAACCAACCAATTGACTAAACTTGCAAAGAAAAATTAACTCTATAAAACAATTTGTTAAATAAAAAATGAAATCAAATTTAATAATAATTTAGTATAGAATAGATAACGTACGTTATTCATATTTTGGAAGACCTTCTTGTAAACAACGTTTGAAGTGTTATCAATGTCATTACCATCATCGTCGGTGATAATAATAGAGTTATTGAAAATTGCATCGGAAGTTGAAAAACATGCGGAATTAAAATTGTAGAAGAATTGAAGAGTTAGATTTAAAGAATAAAGAGAAGGAAAAGTAGAAAAACTTTGGAGATTTTTTGTTCACTAAATCGTCTTATTAAAGAGGTGGTGGAATAATTACTCTAATAATAATATAATAATAATAATAATAATAATAGTTAAATTACATTTTATTAGAAAGAAAAATAGGATAGGTGATTCAGTCAAAAGGAAAATAAATTATATTCAAAATATTGATAGTGAATTGGTTGATCATTTAATTATATAATTTATTTAGTATAAAATTCATTAATAATTTTATATGGCAGTCTATACTAACCTAATATTTATAAAAAAATATTTAATATAATATTTAATTTGTAGATTTATTATAATGTTGGTACTGTGTAGCAATTATGAATGTGAAAAATAATCGAATGTTGTTTAATAATATTATTAGATGTAATTTATTTTTAGATAAAAAATATCTTATTTAATTTGAGATTTATTTTATGGCAATGATTTTATAATAAATCAAATGTTCAATAATATTTTAGATGTAAATTATATGACTATTATTTTTAAAATATTTTATTTTAAAGGAGAGGAGGAAAAAAATTCAGTGTCCTTGAAAAAAGAGTTAAATATGTTTTTGGTTCTCCAAATATCTCAAACTTCGTTTTGAGTTCCTTTAAAATTTTCTTTCAAAGAATGATCCTCCTAAAAATTTGAATTTTAGCTTTTAGTCTCTCATGATAAAATCGTAGCTAAAATGGTCACTCATTTTGTCGCTAAATAAAAAATTGTCACTAGAATTCTTGTTAAGTTGTAAAATTCGTCATTAAATTACATTAGAGACCAAAAATTTAAATTTAAATTTTCAGAAGAACTATTATTTGAAGGAAAATTTTATAAGACTAAAAATGAAGTTTGATATTTAGAGAGACAAAAAAATATTTAACTTAGAAAAAAATGTTGTTATTGTTGTTATTATAATTATAATGTTATTATTATAACATATTATTATGAATGTTATTATCCTATTATTATTATTATTATTATTATTATTATTATTATTATTATTATTATTATTATTATTATTATTATTATTATTACTATTATTATTATTATTTTTTTTTTTTTTTTTTTTTTTTTTTTTTGAATCAAAAGAGAAAATATATATAATTCAAAAAAACTATGAGGTACAAGGTGATCTATGGATCCAACCAACAAACAAATTAAGCAAGCCTTAGGCCCATTTACATCAAAAGCTTTACTATATGGCCTCTAATTTTTCTATTTTTCCAACCTCTATATACTATAGAATCCACTATATTATTTTCCAACCTCTTGTTTCTGTATTGCCAAATGTTGTATACTGTTTCGGCTACCATCATTTTCAAAAGGACAGCCTTACTACCTTTCCCTTTGGTCCTCTCAATGAGTCAGTTCACTTCGGATTTCCAGTCTGCAGGGGTATGAGCCACTTGCATCCACTTTAGCATCGAACACCAGATTTGCTTGGTATTTTCACAGCAGAAGAAGATGTGATCAATGGTTTCTTCTTCCTTTTTGCAGATACTACACAAGTTGTTCTGAATAAAACCGAACCTCTTTAACCTATCCTTTGTTGCAAGTTTACGATGGCAGGCAAGCCAAAGGGTAAGGCAAGCTCTCGGTCTTGCCCTGTTGGAGTAAAATAGGTTTCTCCAAGGCACGCTTCCAGTATCTTCATTAACGGCAGCATAAAATTTCTTCATTTGAAATTTCTGACTATGCATTGCTTCATCCCAATGAGATTGAACACAATTAATTATGCTTCTTTGATTCAAAATTCCCTTAAACATCCAGGTACAGTTTTTTTTCTCTTTAAATTGCAGGACATTGGTGCATTTTAAGTACCAACTGTGAATCCATTTAACCCACATGTTGTCGGCCTTACGACATATATTCCAGAGACATCTAAGAAGATTGACAGAATTCTAAACATCAATGTTGATAATGGCTAATCCTCCTTGCTTTTTGGCTTTGCAAACCTGCTTCCATGCAACTGGGCTCTTTCTGCTCATGTCAGGTCTGTCAGTCCATATAAAGCTACGACAAATGACATTTATTTTGTGAATGACCTGCTTGGGAAACGGAATGCTCTGCATCCAGTAAAACGCAATCGCTTGAGAAATGCTTTTAACAAGCTGAATACGCCCAGAGTAGCTCAGAAAAATAGTTGTCCAATGGGTCATCTTACCAATGATTTTTTCGATCAAGGGGAGATAGTGCTGGATGTTAAGCTTTTTGCTAGAGAGAGGTACACCTAAGTATCTGACTGGAAGGCTGCCTTCTTGCATAATTTGCAATATCTCGCAGGTTGTTTCTCTCATTTTGGGCCACACCTCCAAAAAAACATCCTACATTTAGATGGATTGATAAGGAGGCCAGTGGAAGCAGTAAATGCAGCCATAATTTCAACCATCATTCGCACAGAGATGCTATCACCATGACAGAACAACAAAACATCGTCTGCAAACGTCAGGTTAGTGAGCCTCAATTTTTCACACTTTGAGTGATGGTTAAAGTTCGCATTCTCCTGCATTTGAGACATCAATCTGTGCATATACTCCATGATGATAACAAAAAGTAAGGGAGAGATGGGATCTCCTTGTCGGATGCCTCATTTCTCTTGCATTATATGAGAGTAAACTCCATTAATATTGAATCTGTAGGTGACAGTAGAGACACTCACGAGAATCCAAGAAACGAATAAATTGGGAATTCCCAGCTCTTTCATGATACACTCCATGGTCTTCCAATTTACCATGTCATAGGCTTTTTAAAGATCCAATTTCATCATCACACGGGGAGTACCGTCTTTTCTACCATAATCCTTGAGCAGCTCGAATGCAAGAAGGATGTGGTTGTGAATGTTATGCCCCGGAACGGAAGCTGCCTGGCAGTTACTAATTATGTTGGGCAGAATCTTACTTAATCTATCAGTCAGAATTCTGGAAATAATTTTGTAGAAAGTAGTGCAGACTGCAATTGGCCTGTAATCTTTGGCATAACGAGCATGCTCAGTTTTCGGAATAAGTGTGACCACAGTGCTGTTGAAACCTTTGTGCATCATACCTGTCTCAAAAAGTTCCTGGATGGCAGCAGTAACATCTTGTTTGATGATATTCCAGCTTGTTTTGAAAAACTTAGCTCCATAACCATCAAATCCAAGAGCTTTATTATCTCCTATTCCTTTTAAAACCTTCTCATTTTCCTGCACTGTCACATTGCCAGTCAGCTTCTGTCTCTGCTCCTAGCTTCTGTCTCTGCTCCTGACTCACTTGAGGACCTTTTCTCATGGCTGTAATATCAATGTGCTTGATGTTATTATTAGTTGTTCCCATCAGAGATCCATAAAAGTCCATAATTTCTTGCTCAATATCCTGGTGAGTTTCCAGAATGGTACCATCAGGTTTCATTAAACAATTCAGGTTCCTGCCAGATTGTTTGGTTTTCACACTAGCATAAAAGTAAGAGTTATTGCCATCTCCAAGTCTAAGCCAGTCAATCTTGGCTCTTTGCATAAGTATCTTTTCTTCAAGGTCATTAAGTCTAATGACCTCATCCGATAAGCTCTTTGCGTTTTCAATAAGTTGGACATTCATAGGATTGGACGACAATTCATTTTGGATTAGTTTCAACTCCTCTCTGGCTTTAATAAGGTTGGCCTTCAGACCAGCTAGAGGTTTGTTGAAGTTACGCAGGGCATGTTGAAGTCTTTTGAGTTTGTTCCATAGGACATCCATTGGTCTATCCTCCATAGGCTGGCACCAGTTATTGTTGATCATATCATGATAGCCCTCCATTTAAATAAGACAGTTGCTGGACTTAAAATGTTTGCACTGTTTAGAGTTAGGAGTCTTATTAGTGATACAGAGCATGGCATGGTCTGAGATGCTGGGAGGAAGAATCTGCAGAACGTTGTCAATATTATCTTGAAGCCAGGCCTGGTTCCCTAGCACTCTATCAATACGAGAATAGATAGTTCCAATCACATGTTTGTTGGACCAAGTGAAAAAATCCCCAATACTATCTTTCTCAAACAGCCCTGTGGTTGTCATCATGGCTTGAAAATCTTTGTATTCAGCTTTACTGACCAGTTGGCCACCAATTCTATCATGGGAATTGGCTACATTATTAAAATCACCAAGCACAACCCAAGGACCTTGGATTCTGCTACTAATCTTCTCTAAATCATGCCATAAGATCTTCCTGTTTTCCAATTGATTATGGGCATATACTGCTGTTAGCCAGTACATAAAGTTGCCACGGACATCAAAAATGCTACAATGGATAAACTGACTAGAACTGTGTATCTTTTGCACATCAATTTTGTTGTTATCCCACTGAATCCAAAGTCTACCATTCCCATGACAAGTATAGTTGTCAAGATAATTGTTAGCAAGTTTTAACTTGTTTCTAACTTTCTCCACATTATGCTCTTTAACTCTAGTTTCAATCAAAATTGCAAGGCTTGGCTTCAGCTCTAGGAGACGGGAGCTAATCTCTCTAAGCTTGCCCATTTTATTAAGCCTCCTTGGGTTCCAAGCAACTATCATGATCCAGTGCCCAAGGCCTCTAGAGGGTCATGCAAAACCCTTAGAGCCTCAAAACCATTGTTAGAATTCAATTTGCTTGGTGTACCTACAAGAGCAACTGCTTTACCTTTCTCTCTATGAGCGCTCTTCACTGGAATCCATGGCCCCTCATCATCCTCAGTAATTAGTGGCTTCTGCACTGAGGGAGAAGCTGGAACTGTGTTGTTCTTGCTAATGTCCTGCTTCATCTGTTTTGGCCTCCATTGCTTTACCTACTTTTTCACATCACATTGGTGTCCTACTTTTTGGCACTTTTCACAAAAAGCAGGTTTCCATTCATATTCCATAACTTGTTTCAATACTTTTCCGCCATAATCCTTGATTGTTATCTCTTCTAACAGCTTTTGTGTAACATCAATTTCAACCAAGATACGGGCATAAGACACACGAAGCTTGCTAGCTGTACATTCATCAGTCATCATTGGCTTTCCCAGGGAACTACCTATCTTATTCAAACTTTTTAGGCCCCAAAACTGCAGAGGCAATTGGGGGAGCTTTACCCAAATAGGTAGTGTGCGCAGTAGATCTTTGCTGATGTTGAAATCTGCTCTCCATTCCTTCAATATCATAGGCATGTTACGAAAGGTATAGGGACCATTTAACATCACTGCCTCCTTGTCAGTATGTTGTTTGAACCGAAGCAAGAAATATCCATCTTCATGATAGTACAAGTCAGGAAGGGTAACAAAATTCCATGTCCTCAACATGAAATTTCTAACAGTATTCATGCTTAAATCATCATCAATCACGTACAAGATTAAAGCATTTTCCCAAAATTGTACCTCAGATTCAACATCATCTTGTTCGATCTCAATTTCAACTTCACCGCTAACCAGAGTAGGAGATACATACTCCATTGTCAAGCCATTCACTGGATTCCGATTGTTGTTCAGCACGTCCACCTAGATTTTTCTTTCGTCGGGTTTCATGGTCTCTGTTGCGGTTAAGGTTTCAGTCGTCTTTGGTTCAGGAGTTTCGCTGAAACTTTGTTCAAAGTTTCCATTGTTACTAGAAATACCCTTGTTGCTACAGTTGCCTTCTATCTGATCAGAAGTCACATTATCCACGTTCGATTTTGCTGCTGAGTGATGGCTCGTCAGAGACGGAGGCACCGGAGTTCGCGGTGGCCGCCATCGTCCCTTTTTCGCCATTTACGTATTATTATTAAATTTATTATTATTATTATTATTATTATTATTATAGGAAATTGGAATCAAGAATCTTCATTAATAAAATTATGAAACACTGTTATCATATACAACTATTATTATAACATTATAACATATATATAGAAATGAAAAATATAAAATATAAAATATTAATTAAAAAAGTTTAAGCGAGATATGAAATATTTTAGGCGCTTAGAAGGGAAGCATAGTATTGTGTTTTAATATATTAAAAATTTGTATAATATAAAGGAGATGACAATTTAAATTTTAAGATTTGTATAATATAAAGGAGATGACAATTTAAATTTTGAAGAAAAAAATGAGTGAGAGAAAGTCAATCAAGAGAGAAATAGAGAGAAAGTTAGAAGAAGATAGACAAATAAAAGTTAGAGGATTCATGTCCATTTTCTACTGTATAGTAGTCAATCATAGTCTATTTTTTTGGAGTTTAGTTCAAGATTGACATGGTCAAAAGCTAGACGATAAAGATGGCATGAGTTCAGTGAGTAGCTCTACAAACAAATATTTTTGTATCTTTAAAATGATACTTCCTCCGTTCCTTTTTAAGTGTCGTTTTATAAGAATTTTTTTGTTTCTATTTAAGTGTCGTTTTAGAGTTTAATGTCATTATTTATCAATTATACCCTTACTTTCTCAATAAATGAGAGAGAGAGTGCATGAATGAATTTATTAGGAAAAAGAAAATAAATGAGGGTATAATAGAAAATATAACTCTAATAATCCACTATCTTGGTTGAAGAGCTTTATGCTAAAATGACACTTAAAAAGGAACTGAGGGAGTAATATACACAAAATTTATATAATATTTTAGCTGTGATTATTATTATTTAAAAAAATTGATGCATGGATTGATAGTGCAAAATAGTTCTACATTATCAATCAATCTCCATCATATATTTAACTATATTTCACTTTTATTTTAAATTTTTTTTAATGACATGGTAGATTGTTTACTTTCTATTAGTTGATTGTGTAAAAGAACTTTATACTGACGATATATAAATATTATTTTTTTAAAATGGCAAGTGTATTTAAATATTATTTTAAAAATATATATATATATATATATATATATATATATATATATATATATATATATATATATATATATATAAATTATACACTTATTATATTTTTATTAAAAAAAATAAACTACATATAAATAATTGTATCTAATTTTTTTTTTATTTAAAAAATTAAATAACGACATTGATCTAACAATTGAACAATTACTTACTTTGAACTTGACAATAACCACCTCTCTCTCATTCCCTTAATTACAATATCTACTTATTCCATTTAATTACAATATCTACAAGGTTGCAACATTGCTCAATGTATACAATAACAATTTTTCAGTGGTATCAATGAAGGCATATTGGTTAGAGTATGACGGAGAAATTGTTTGGCACAACGATTTGATGCGGCAGAATAAAAAAGGTCGACCAAACAGCAAGCGCATCAGAATCGAAATGGACGCCACTAATAAAATGCAGAGGAAGTGTAGCATATGTCGTTAGGTCGGGCATAATAAAAACAAGTGCTCACATCGTGGCTCTAGTTCCACAACATAGATTTTAGATTCACAACTCTTTGTAATTTTTTTCATCAATGTACCGTTTCTCCGGTTTCAAGTGAGGTCTTGTTCTAAGCCTTTGAATCCTTCTGATGACTTCGCTAGATTAGTATTCCCCCTCTAACCAAGACATGAGCTCTCTTTTCAATTGGTCCAATGAATAGATGTGCCAAAATTTCATCTACAAGGGGGTTTGACAGGAGAGAAAAAACATGTTCATCCCTTCTTAAAATAATTGGTTCAGGATCGGGTCGCTTTGATGAGGTTCGCTGCCATGATGGAGGTCTAGGGGATGCCATGAGCACAAATATATGGAGAAACTGATAAACCTGGTGAAGACATTAGGGTTTGGGTTGCATTGTTATTTATAAAGAAAAAAAAACATTTACACAGAAGTCGCCACTGGGAGTGGCGGACTTGCTCCTACAAAACAAAGAACTCGCCACTTGGAGTGACGACTTGCTTCTAAAATGAGTATAGTCGCCACTGAGAATGGAGACATAGTGCAAATCTGCATGAAAAATGGTCATTTATGTAATTTTTTTTAAATACTAGTTATTTTTGAATTTTTTTTAAAAAAACTTGATTATTGAAAAAAAAATCCAAATTTGATTTATAAAAAAATGAAGGTCACATAGAAAAAAAAAAGATCTTAGAACGAAAAAGATAAACGAAGATAAATAATTAATACAATATGAGTCATCACTTAACTCAATAACTTGTATAAACATAGCAAAGCAAAGATAATGTGTGAGAATATTCAGAGTTGTTCCTATCAAGGTAAGAGGGCACTCTTTGTTTGTTACCATGCTTATAGTTTTGGTAAAAAAATGTATAAAAAAGTAGTTGTGTTGTGTTTGAGTCAACCTTATAAAATTGGTTTGAAGAACGAGAAAAGATAATTTTTACATGTTTTTATGAAACTTTTTTCTAAGGATGTCATTTATACTATGTAATGCTCGACCTATCTTTCAATGTTGTATGATGGAAACATTTTTATATTAGATTCAATATTCAATGGAAATTTTTATGGATGTGATCAGTCACCATTTATGTTATGTGTTATGTCACATATTCAGCGAAAATATATGTAATCTACAGGACTTTGTTCTTATTTTGTTGTCTTTTGAGTTAGTTTCATTTACCATTAGTTTATTTAATAATTTCAATGTTTTAAGTTTTAGTTCCATTTTTTCAGCATTTTATATTTTGGTTGTGTCTCTTTACTTTTATCAGGTTCAAACACATATTCAAGAAAGATTAGATTGCAAACAAGAAAATCGGAGAAGTTTTCTCGCGCTTTAGTAGGATGTTACGACCACCCGTAGCACCTGATACGGGTCATAGCAGAGGTACAGCCTGACACTCCCTTTTGCAACATTTTGTCACAATAAGAGGTGTGTTACGGCCACCCGTAGTAGCTTCTACGGGCCGTAGCAGAAGTCATGGGGAAAACAAAGCTAGAAGTAGGGAAAAAGGGGAGCGCTACGGCCACGCGTAGCAGTTGCTACTGGCCGTAGTGCACGTGCGTACTAACACCAGATATTTTCTTTTTCCGCAATTTTTGACATCTCATTGTATTTTGGGCCATTCTAAACCTAATTTAATGAGTTATTTGGATCTGATTGATAAGAGAGAAACACAAAAGAAAGACTTTTTCTATTTAAGCAAGTTTTAGATATAAATTAGAGGAATTTTTGGGAAGATAAAAAATTACACAATTGAAGATTGGAGAAGACAAGGATTTTGGCGAGAGACATATTTTCATGAACGAAAGCGATTGAAGATTAATTCTCATCTCAGTACTTATAATGTCTACACTTATATTTTGTTTTTCTTAAATATTATGAGTATCTAAACCCCCCAATGCTAGAGAGTGTCGTTGATTTAAATGTTGTAATGGCTTAGAACTTCTTATTGAAATAATTGATGTTTTCATAATAGATTAAATCTTATAATGTTTTTAATGTCTTCTCTGTCGGAAAACGAGGTTTGATGTACGATTAACAATTAGGCTGGACCGTCATTATTAGTGTGTTGGTGAGATTATGCTATAGTATATATTACCTAGGACTATGATACCCTATAGAAACGAGATTATTCTTGATTCAATCATTCTTAATTTCATCGGTAAGTTTCTATGAACATATGCTTAGGATGAATGATTCAAGATTTTCTCACTAAGAACTTAAAAGTAAACAAACACCCTTAAGAACCAGTAATTGATTGGGTAAAATATGTTATTTTAATGTGAAGTCAAAGTTGTTATAAGAATACATCACACACCTTTCCTAGCATACTATGCATATCTATAAACTCTTCGACACATATATTTACTTTATTCGCAATTATTTTCATAATTTAGCAAAACAAATTCAAACGCTATTTTTTTAATTGAAAACAATTCGAACTCCATATGTACATGCTTTCCTTGAGATCGACATTTGGGAAACCTTCCTCATTATTACTACAGAGGCAAAATAGTACATTTGCTATTTTTCTCGGTCAAGTTTTTGGCGCTGTTGTCGGGGATTTCCAAAATATAGTTTTACTTTTAGTTCCATTGAAATTTTGTTGCTCGTCAACCAAAATTTTATTTCTGTTTTATTATTTTTATTTTATTTTTTTTACTACTAATCTGCTTCTGGCATTTTCATGTGAGGAGAACCCTCAGTTGATTTTCCTTTTAACGCAAAAATCGAATGAATTTTGTGCGCGAGACTCCGACAAGCTAGATTAGCAAGACTGGACTCCGAATAAGAGAAAATATCAATTCATTCAGACTCAAAGTTATAAAAAAAGTTGAAACTATGTTGGAAGATCCACCAGCACTTGAGAGACTCCTTGGTGACTATGGTAGGGAAAATGCACCTAATGGTAGGTTAACAATTATAAACCAATCGGTGAATGTGCCAAAATTTTAACTATATGCAAGCATAATTACTCAACTGAAGAGGAGATCTTTCATCATAAAGGTCAATGAAGATGTTAATATACATATTCACCTGAATTCACAACTTTCTATCAGTCACAAGTCACCATAGTAGATCAAAATATAGTGAATACTCATATTTTCAAGTTATTTAAGTGTTTTTCTCCATCGGTCACGAGTTACTTGTTATTCAAACCTGAACTATTGTGTGGAAAGCCGTTGTACTCATTCCCTTAGTCTTAGGAAACCGTTTCTTAGGCAAGGATTTCGACAGAATCATTACAATTCCAAAAATCTTAGCACATGTCTTAAGATCAACTGGTCAATCTTGCGAGTGACCCTTAGTTTTAGGACTTTGGGAGGACCAGCGGTTGTTTACTATTTTCCACAATAAACAAGTGCGTGAGGTTTTTGCACCTTATACTCCTAAAAAAATGGAATTGCCAAAAGGAGAAATCGCTCAATTATGAACATGGTTCATAGCATGTTGAAAGAGAAGAACTTGTCGAATGAACTATGGGGAGAAATGGTTTCTGCAGCAGTTAAGAAGCTTGGCAAAGTTACACCGAAAGAGGTATGGTCTGGCCATAAACCGAATTTGATGCATTTGAGAGTTTTCAGTTCTATTGCATTTCGACACATTTCGGGTCAACTTCGAAAGAAGTTGGATGATAAGGAGAGGTAATGTTACTTGTCAGATATCATCCTACTGGAGGCTACAAATTGTTTGATGTGAGTAGCAAGAAAATCGTAATTAGTCAAGATGTGGTGGTGGATGAACTGAGGTTGTTTGACAGCAGAATTTTTCTGAAGACAACAGCAGAAACCAGTTTCTCAACAGAAGGAAACTAGTTTCCCTCGCGAAATCTGAAATTTGAAGGGTGTGGAATTGGATTTTTGGATGCAGAAACCGGTTCCCCTGATCTTGGAAACCGGTTTCCACTAGAAAATGCAGAAAATCAGCAACAGCAGCAGAATGCAGAAGTTGTTCCGATTCCGATTGAAGGTGGCAATGGTGAGTCCAGTAGAAGACCGACAAGACGCAAAGTTATACCTCAACGACTCCAAGATTGTGAAGTATTCCATGATAATGAGATCAACAATGATGGTGATCTCATACACTTTGCTCTTATGGCGAATCTGAACCGGTGAGTACGGAAGAGGCATTGAGTAATGCAAAGTGGGTATGTGCGATGAAAGAAGAACTGGAATTGATTGAGAAAAACATTACTTGGGAGCTGCTTGATTTACCGGAAAGAAAAAAGGAAATCGGAGTAAAGTGGGTCTATAAGGTGAAGGAAAATCCTAAAGACGAAATTGTCAAGCATAAGGCTCGACTAGTGACAAAGGGGTTTTTGCAGCGAGGAGGCATAGACTATGATGAGGTATTTGCTCTGGTAGCTAGGTTGAAGACCATACGGTTGGTTGTTGGTATTGCCAATAGCAAAAATTGGCGAATGTACCAAATGGATGTGAAATCCACATTTTTGAATGGTCCACTTGAGGAGGAAGTCTATGTAGAGCAGCCCCCCAGTTTTGTAATAAAGAACCAAGAGAGAAGAGTCTACAAGTTAAGGAAAGCACTCTATGGTTTGAAACAAGCACCTAGAGCTTAAAACAAACGCATAGATATTTTTTTTATTGAGGTTGGCTTTAAGAAGTGTGTATCCGAACATGGTGTTTATGTGAAGTCAGATGCAAGCAAAGGTGTGATTATACTTTGCTTATATGTGGATGATCTTTTGATTACGGACAACAATGAGGAGTTTATTTCCAAGTTCAAATGAGAGCTTATGGAAGAATTTGAGATAAGCGATCTTGGTATCATGACATACTTCCTTGGCATAGAGTTTCACAAGTCAAAGTTGGGACTACTCATGCATCAAAGAAAGTATGCTCATGAGATATTGAAGAGGTGTGATATGGAGCATTATAATGCTGCCAATTCACCAATGGAACCAAGGTTGCAGCTGTCCAAGAATGAGGATGACGTTAATCCAACTCAATATAGAAGGTTGATTGGATCATTACGTTACTTGTGTAATACGCGACCGAATTTGACATTTAGTGTCGCTATTGTGAGTAGATTCATGGAGAGACCAAAGTTGTCTCATTTGACAGCGGTCAAGAGGATTCTTCATTACATCAAAGGTACTTTTGGCCGCAGAATTCTTTTTCCTGCGGCTGATGTGGGCAGCATGTGTGAGTTACTCGGTTATACAGATTCCAATTGGTGCGGAGATAAAGATGATCAAAAGTCTACGGGCGGTTATGTCTTTATGTTCGAAGGAGCTCCAATCTCTTGGTGCTCTAAAACGGAACTTGTGGTGGCACTCTCTTCTTGTGATGCCGAGTATTTCGCAGCGTTGATATGTGCATGTCAAGTCGCGTGGCTGATGAATCTACTTAAGGAGTTGGGCAACATTGAGGTAAAAGTTGTCACACTCTTTGTTGACAACCTCTCAGCTATCAACCTTGCAAGGAATCCTATAGCACATGAGAGAAGCAAGCATATAGAGATGAGGTTTCATTACTTGAGGGAGCTGGTGTGTGTGAAGGACAGCTGAAGTTATCTCATTGTGGAAGCGAAGAACAACTTGCAGACTTATTGACGAAAGCGGTAACAAATGAAGTGTTCAAGAGGCTTGTGAAGAAATTGAGCTTGAGGAATGTTGAGCACTTGGCTTAAGGTGGTGTGTTGAATGTAGTGTATAAGCCAAGTGCAATTGGAGAACTTCAGAAGGTGTTTTGGAAAAGAGCTTATCTGAATAAGCAGTTTTGCACTGAAGTCGAATTTCTGGTTTTCGAAGAGGAAACCGGTTTCCTCATTTGGAGAAATCAGTTTCTCCCACGAAATTATGTTTTTCTAGTTTGCTGCATGTGGCAGTTTTGTGTGTTTGTTTTGGTTGTATTTTGTGTCTTGTGTTATGATTGACACATTATAAATAGTGACTCTCTCTTATAATATGAGTAATGCCATTATGAAATAATACATACAATTTTCTCCTCAATTACTCTCTCTCAATTCTCTATTTTCTCTCTAAATTTCATCTTCTTCAATTATATTTTTTTCACCATTGATTCACCTCATCCCAATTGTGTATGTTGCAACATTTTCATTTTTATCATATGTTACCTTTGATGTTTTGACAATTGATGAAGAGTTCATAGAAATAATAATAGGAAAAGCTTCTCATTTTCAAAGTGGAGGAAATTATAGAGAAGAAGGACAAGGAAGTGGTGAAATCAAGGATTCCAAACTTTCTTTATATCCTTATTTGGGATTATTGGTGAGTTCCTTTTATAATCCTTATGAATTTTAAGATGGTAGTTAGAACCTAAACTAAAATTTGGTAGAACCTCCATTCCTACAATTAGGTGTTTGTGTTTCATGTTATAATAAGTGGGTTTGTGGTAGATTGTTGAACTATGTTGATGTGAGTTTGATTTTCACAGGAAATAACTGTAATGTTTTAGGCATAACTTTTACGATAAGAATAATTTTTTGAATGGTTGTTTGTATATACATTTTACCATATTTGATAGAGAATTGATGCCTAAAAATCTGTTACAAGTTACACAAACCTTGTTGTCAGTTTTTGTAACGTGACTTTTTATGATAAATTGTACATTCTTCATATATATTTATAGATATTAATTTTTTTAAAAATTCATTGAATAATTGTATCTAATATAAAATATTAGTTAGATATATTATTTATTCAATAAATTTAATAAACTTTTTATTGTTTATAAACATGTCTGGAGAGTATACTAATTGAAGAATTAAATTATAAAATAAATATTTTATTTACAAATTAGAGACCTTAACCTTTGAATTATGCAAACAAAAAAATTTGTTACAACTTAATTGAATTTAAATTGAAAAAGCTAACATGTACTTTCAAAGCACATATTAGAGAATTATTTATAAATTTTTTTTTTTAATTATAATATATTTAACATGTACTTTTGTAGGACACATATTAGCGTTGATTATTTAAATTTGGTATAACTATTTAACTTTAACATGTGTTTTTGTAGGACACATATTAGCGTTACTTATTTAAATTTGGTATAACTGGGGTTTAGAAATTTTGAATTGGACGAAACCAATTGTGTTGGAATTTGGAAATATAACCTACAGAAATTTTATATTGGATAGTTTCATAGCTTTATTTTACTCGTACATTATTTTGTATTATTATGAAGTTGGATATTCTGTTTTATAAATTATGTATAATCCTCATTACATAACTGAATTGAATTAGATATAACTATGACTATAGATGAGAATAGTTGAGTTTGAAAATAGCTTAGGTAAATTTTGATACTGCAAGTTTCCATGATTTTACTATACTTATACATTATTGTGTGCCTTTATTAATTTGAATATCATGTTTTAAGAACAGAATTTGTTGTGACATAGCTAACTTGAAATAGCTAACTCCGACAATAATATTTTTGTAATTTCTATTAGGGAGTGTTTGATTCTAAATAGATGGAGAGGAGGAAAAATGTGTAATTAAATATATATGATTTAAACTTTTTCTGAATATCACATCCTTACACACTACCCACAATGTTGACACCAAATAAAGAAAAAACACTTGAAGAAACAATGGCCGAAGATGAGGGCAACGGCCCTCAATTTGTTCAAGTGTTGTATTTTGCGTGATTCTCGCAACTTATGTTGTCCTCTTTATTTGCGGGAAGATGAGGATGTCGAACACCTATTTGGTTGGTATATTAAAATTTACGATTGGTTCAATGTTGATTTCCCCTATAGTCCTCTGACTCTCCTTGAGCGGCTCTCTTCTTCGGAGATTACTATTCGGGCCCGCTTTAAAATGGAGTCGGGTAGGATTTTTGGATTAGCTAGTTGTTGGTATGTTACTAAGAGAACAACATCTTGCATTCTATATTTCTAATAATAGAGTAGGTTACAATAAGTACAGAGTCTTGATTCAAAGATTAACTGATAAAACTATTGAAGTTAATTGTATAGGACATAACTAAAATAGTGTAGCACTAATGCAAGTTTGTTTTTACAATTGAATTAATAAACCGCACCAATAGATCGGAATTTGATAAAATTTAGGGATAAATAAGTTTTCGGTCCCTCTAAAATTTCCAAATTTCGTTTTTAGTCCCTCAAATATTTTCCTTTCAGTTTTGGTCCTTGCAATATTTTCCGTTTGAGGAATTGGTCCCCCACGTTAAAAACCATTAACGGATGTTGAGTTGGCATGACAGGTGGGTAAATTTTATTGTTTCATTTTAAATTAAAATCTAATTTTATGATGAGCTGGCATAAATCCAATTGTTTCACCTAAATTAAACTCAATGTCTCGTTGAACCCTAATTCCTTTCCTTTCTCCATTCCTTTTTGTGGTCCCTTGAAAAAATGTTCTCTGTTTCTGAAAAGCCAAAGCTACTAGACCACACCAGCGTTGACGAAGGTGGAGCCCCTTGTTTCGGTCCCAAGAACGACGATTAGGTAAGTCCCACTATGTATAGTTTAATGGCTGTGAGTTTTGGATTGTTTGTATATGGTCACAGAATCTATGGTAATGTTTGATATACCCTTATGTTTCGTGAATTTCGTAGGAAATGGAGTTATTTAAGGTTGTTTTTCATACAAAAGGGTCATTTGTAAAGGAAGAAGGCTTGAGATACGAAGGGGGGATGTTTATGAAGTGTGTGGTCAAGACCCTGATTTCTGGTCTTACTTTGAAGCATGTGACATAATTAAGGGTATGGATTCGTCTTTTAATATTGAAGATGTGAAGATGTGGTGGAAGTCTGAACATGGGTCACTTGAAAATGATCTAAAACCCTTGTTAATGATGAGGATGCAAGTTTGTTAGCTATGTGTGCTGAGGAGACTAAGTGTGATGTTGAGACATATACAGAGGCAAAGTCATGTAGTGGTGGAAAGACTTATATGGAGAGGTTAAAAGAGAAAGAAAAATGTCATGTTAATGTTGAGGAAAGTGAAGAGGGTGAGGGTAGTCAATCATCAGAAGACTCTTTGGATGATATACACTTTGAAGATAGTGAAGAGGAGAGGATGCACGATTTTGATGATGCTATTGATGAGGGTCAAGTAGATGGTAATGGTTCAGTTCAAGGAGATGGTACTGGCACAGTTCAAGCAGATGGTACTGGTTCAGGTCTAGTAGATGGTACTGGCATAGTTCAAGCAGATGATACTGGCACAGGTCAAGGCATACATAAAGGACAAACACAAGCCACAGATACAAGAGTTGTTTGGAATATGGACATAATAAAAGGACGTGTAAGAAAAACAAACAGTTAGCAATTCCTACTGAAGGTGATGTTGCAACTGATGTTACCACTGAAAATACAATTGTTACTGATGTTGCCACTGAAAGAGCTAGTGATGTTGCCAATGATGTTGTCACTACAGTATAAAATAAGGGTTAGTATCTCAAATTGAACACAAACTTTGCTTTTATGCTATGTACAACATTTCAATGAAATGTCACAGTTTTTTTGTTTGCAGACTAGGCCAACTGTTACAAAGATAGGAGGAAGCACTGCTACAAAGAAAACAAAGCCCACTGCTACAAAGAAAACAAAGCTCACTGCTACAGAGAAAACAAAATCTACTCCACCAAGTCAAGCAAGTACTCATGCCCCTGAAGCACCAACTCAAGCTACTGAGGATGCATCTACTCAAGCAACTACTCAAGCAACTACTCATGCATTTACTCAAGCACCAACTCAAGCTACTAAGGATGCAACTACTCAAGCAACTACTCATGCTCCTGAAGATGTTGCTACTCAAACACCAACTCAAGCTGGGGTAAACATGTCACAGAATTCTATTAGCTCAGCTGAGGAAATGAGGATGTATTGTGGTATAGATCCTGATGAGTTGGAAGCTTTGCTGAATGATGATGAAATACTAGATATTGTACCATTAAGCATTGACACTAGTCCTGCAAAACAAATTAAGTCTGGTCCCAAAACCTTTATAGGTAAATGTCCAAAGTCTCCTAAACCCAGTGTCAAACAAGTATCTACTCCAGCCAACAACCCAGCCATGAGTGATCCTGTAAGTTTCTCTGTTGTACTGATATATGCTTTTTTGGTATGCTGTCAAACAATTCTGTAAATCTTTGTGTTCATAACAGGTGAAAATGATGATATTACCAAAGAAAAAGAAGATTTTTGCATCTCCTAGTAGAAAGAGTGACAGAATTAAGACACTGAAAACAAAAGATGTAAAGGGGCCTGGAAGGGATCCAGATGATCTAGTTGTAGTTCCTGAAGAAGAAACAACTATTGACAGTGCTTATGGGAAGAACAAATGGAGTGACATCAAGAAGAGCATGGCTCAATGAAGACTCATGATTACACAAAATGACTCAATGAAGACTCGTGATTACACAAAACTGTTTTGGTTACACCTAGTGTCTTGTTATGTATTATGAACAAAACAAATGTTATGTACTATGACTCAAACATGTTATGTACTATGTACTATGTTTTGTTATGTGTGAACCAATGAATTAATGGTTTGTTTTGTATGTTGAATCTAATTACAGTTATATTATGAATCTAATTACAGTTATATTATGAATTCTATTTTGTTTTGCAAAGTTTTTTATATCAAAGTTTTGCAACTTATTTCAACAACATTCATACCAGACATTTCAGCCAATTACATGACCATGACAAACTGCCTTGTACACAATTTATATCAAAGTTTTGTTATGTATTATAAAGTTTTGCAATTCATTGCAATACACTTTTAAGCCAAGTACACAATCATAACAGAGTGCAAATTACTTGAAATTCATTACATTAAGCCAAATACAAATTTCATTTCATTACAACCATAACAAACTGCCTTGTCCTCATTAACCCAAATACACTACTCATTACAACCATAACAAAATGGTGCTGAAACATTAAGTCAAATTAACATTTTATTACAATTACAATACAAAACGATTCATCACTTATAATTGAAAACAAAATACACATTTATCAAAATGGACACAGCAAGAAACATCATCTTCAATTTTCCATGGAATTCCTCATTTTTCAACTTGTTCTTCAATTTCTTCTTCTTCTTCCTTTCATCTTCATACAAGGGCTTCATATAACTCTAAGTTCCTAATGGCACCATCCTCATTTCCAGAATTTTCACCAATATCTTCATCTCATATAAAGAGATTACAGGTTTCAGAACTACTCCAATTAGGACATCTCCAAAACAACCTTCCCTTGTTTGGTCCATTCTTGCATTGATACGAGACCATCCAATAATGACATCCACAAAGCCTCCCAACTCGAGATTTCACTAAAGCAGACGACATAACGTTTTCTCTGAAATAGATGGTGAACGAAGAGAACGGCACGACAGAGGGTGAACGAAGAGAACGGCACGACAGAGGGTGAACGACCACGAAGACAATAATGGAAAACAGAGAATGAATGGAGAAAGGGGATTGAATTAGGGTTAACGAGTAGAAAGGGGATTGAAACTTTAATTTAGGTTTACTTTGTTTTCATGTGGTACTAGCTGAAACAAACTTATTTATGCCACCTAATACCATCTCATTTAAAATGAAACAATAAAATTTACCCACCTGTCATGTCAGCTCAGCATCCGTTAATAGTTTTTAACGTGGGAGACCAATTCCTCTGACGGAAAATATTGCAGGGACCAAACCTTGAAGGAAAATATTTGAGGGACTAAAACCGAAATTTGAAAATATTTGAGGGACCAAAAACTTATTTAACCCTAAAATTTATTCATCTAATTGTGATATGTAAACTTGGCCAACTATGAGGACCAGAACCAAAGACTTGTAAGCAAATAATAATTGGTAACTGTGATGGTGAGCAACAAAAATATGGCTCTGACAGACCCTTTGATCTATTAATCTCAACTGAAAATTGTTGTTTCAAAAGTTTCACATTACTATGCTCTCAATAAGCTGTAGGAAAGTAGATTTAAAGCGAATTCCAATGGAGTTAACCGAAAAAATCACACTTTATTTAATTAATAAGGATCTGAAATACATTTGGCCTCAATATAACTATTGCTTATACTACTTCACATACTAAACCGAAGCACTGCAATAAAACCCGGTGCCTCTTGGACCAGCATCATAATACATAGACTATCTCAATATGTAAGAAGGTGTAACTAATTCATGACTTACGCGGCTGTAAATTAAATTCTACGATTATGTTTCCTCGAATATGGTTGATAATACCAAGCTCTGAGCAAAAGCTGCCTTCAACCCTTGTTCTCGATGATCCTGCTCAACACTATCAGTCCAGCACCTGCAGAGACAACCAGTAGCATCCATTCAGCAACAGATTTGTTTCAATCTCTTTCTAAAACATTTTCATTGGTGGTTTAGCACTTAACTATATAATCTGCAAGAACCATACCTTTTTGTATTATGAATGTTTATATGATCCTTGTCTCCGAGGCTGGACTTTTCATCTTGATGGTTACTGTTAGAGTTAGGAATGGGCACGTTGCAGATGAACGGTGACAAAAGCGGATCCTCGATCAATTCTTGTTTGTTTCCCCTGCCAGCTGGTTTCTTGCCAAACATAGCTGAGTTACCAGACCAGTTGCTAGATTTCTCAGACTTCCATCCCCACTACATATCAAAATATCAATCTATTGAGTTTAGCCAGATAGTCAAGAAATGTCATTAACTCAAACTAGGGCCGTCTTAGGCAGACTACCGTACATGACTAAAAATAAACCGCAACTAAATAAATGTTTGTCAAAGTTAAACCTAATTAAATAAGATCTCTAGTTATTTATGTCATGATTAAACTTAAGACATTTCTCTAACTAAAACAAATGCTGGATTATACAAAACATACCTTTCGGGAGGTTGAATGTGTAAATTGTGGGACGGCATCATTTCCTAAATCTTGTTCACAAACAGGACAAATCTGGTGAAGGAAAATAGAATCAGATACTACTATAACCATTGTTTAGTTACATAAAATGTATGGAAAAATCAAAGAAGACAGAAAGGTTATAGAGTACCATATATTTTAGAGCAGAGCAATAGTCCTGTTGGAAATCGTTGCAGGGGACAGGAAGTTGAATATCAAAATCACAAAACGGACATCTGAGATCAGATTGGTAATCATCATAGACATCTGTGTAACGGATTACAGGATAATCATCTGTAGTATGGAAATGGAAGGAAGTAAGGTTGGAGAGTAGAGAAGTAAAGAAGAAAGGGAAATAGTAGGAAAAGAAGAACTAACCAGAGTGAAGTGGAGGAGAAGATTGTAGGGTAGAGAAGTGGCTGGCAGAGTGAATACTGGCCATGATGTCCAAATCCATGATATTATCTTCTTTCTTTGTTTCTTGAGGCAGAGGAGAAGTGAAAGTGATGGTTTTGTTTAGTTGAGGGAATGGCGGTTTTGGAATGTGAAGAAAAGAGGAGGTGAGGTGAGTTTGGTTTTCAATCAGAGTGGAGTCATGTCTTATCACCAATGTCTTTGTTGCATTGTCATATTTTGCTGACTCATGTTTTGTTTTTTACACCGGATGCTTTTCCAAATTCCAACACATACAAATATCACATCACACCACGTTTTCTTCTTTCTCTATTTACTCACTACTATCAATTTATTTACGATTCTTTTTATTTTATAATGATTTTCAAGGTGTATTATTATATTTATTTTATTAATTTCAATAAATGAGTTTATTTTATTATAGTTATTTAAAAGTTAACATTAGGGTGGTTTATCATACGTTCAATTAAACCCAATTAAACCTAACTATATTATGTGTTTATTTAACCTAATAATTTTAATTTATTTTGAATTAGACTGAATTAAATTATAGATTTAGCATACCTCATTTCAAAACTCTAATCAAATCAATTGTGTTAACAGAGATTTCATTAAACCAAATTATTTATTAAATAATCAAACTATTAAACTATTTTTTGAATTAATAAACATATGTTTTTAATATATTTTATTTTTAATTTTGATTTTGTTACATTATAATTTTGATTCGGTTTATTTATCATATGAGTTGGTTTTAAAACCATTTGTATGATATAATTTGATTCATTAATCAACAATTTAATTTAGTTTTAAAATTAATTTAGTTTAATTGGACAGTCTGATTTGATTCACAGTAGCAACACCCTTGAAATTAACACCTTATTCTTTTTTATCCTCATTTTTCTGTTTTAGTCTTTTTTAAATTTTATTTATATTAGAAATGATTTTTACAATAAAAAATATTAAATTTTAATTTCTCAATGGAATAGTAATGATGTGGAGACTAATTAAATATTCCTGTCAGACAATAATATTTAGCTTGTGAATGAGAAAAAACTACTTACACTTTGTTATTGTTGAGAACATAAAGTTATGTCGTGGCAGTGCGCACCATTAATTACGTAGGGGCGAAGCATCACACACACACCCATCCAAAGAGACCAAGCACCGAACCTTTTACCCCAAAAGCTTGTCCCTAACATGAAAAGTATACTCCTTTTCGTCACCAACTATAGTAGATGGTGAATAAATAAATAATTTAAATATATTAATTTTTAATATTAATCCTTTTTGATATTAAAAAACTAAAAGAACATAAAAGAGCTCTATTCTCTCGTTAACTCAACATCCACTTTCTTCTCAAAAATACAATTTTTTCTTTGACCTCATGAGGTTTGTCCTCTACACCACTTTTTCACTTTTGGATTGTTAGTCGTGATTTCTCCGACATTTCTTCAGTATTTTTTTACGACAGTTGGTCCTTTGATTGTCTTTCTTTTAACCCTTCTTCTAGTTTGGTTTGTCGGCTTTGGTTCTTTTTTGTTTCGGTTGATTTTGGCATCGTTCATTACAGGTGGATCTTCAGATTTAAAGTTATGGAGTTATGGTGTTTTTTCTTTCCTCTGGTTTCGGTTTTTCCGACTGCGTTCTCACCGGAATTTTTGCGGAAGCTCCTTCTCCGATGGTTGTGATTATGGTGCTGAGTTTGTTTCCTAATATTCAAACTCTCTGTTTGTCTTCAGGTCTGTTGAGATCTGCAGGTTTTATGATTTTAGGTTTACCTCTCTGCGCCAGCTTTTTATCTGCATCAGTCCTCATGATTGATGTGAGATTGGTTTCATATATGCATCATTCATTTTGATGTTGGATTGTTAGAATAGAAATAGTCATTTTACTTGTTGGTTTTTACCAGAGGTTTTTGGTTCGTGAATCAGGACGTGTTGGCCTTTTGATTCATACACCATGTTGAAAAGTTAATTTTTACTTTAGTTATTTTTTATTTTTGTATACCCTTTTGAGTTGTTTTATGATTTGATTGAGTTTGGTTTATGTCCCCTCAATCTTTTGTAATCTCTTTTCATTTTATATATATATGGCTTATTTAAAAAAACAATATGTACAATGGTTTTATTATTTAACATCTTACCTTTTCATTTGTTATCCTTTACGTCATTTTTTCTTTCTTCTATCTAAGAGCATCTCCAATGATACAATTCATTTTTGAATATTTTGTGGGACTCATTAGACCACATCATTTTGAAACAACTCATTCAATTTTTACTCCAATAATGCAACTCTATATTGGGTTCCACAATTTTATTCTATAAAGTGACAAAAAAATAGCCAATCATAAATAATAATTTTTTATTTTATTATTATTTTGGTTCAAAGAACCGCTGCATTGCATTGCAACGGTTGGTCAAACTGGTCAACTCCAACGATTAGAAATCTGAAGGCTGCGTTTGCCACCCTGGAGAACCAACGAAAAAACTTCCGCTGGAGTTAACTTAATAATTCAACATTTATTCTATTTTTACTCACTACATTAGTTTTGTTTAATAAAATTCAACCTCATACCTCACCACAATTCACAACACACTAAAAACTTAAATAATCGCAACAACTAATAAGATTTTGCAAAGTATTGTATGTGGTCCCCACTCTCTCTCATTCAACATGTTGAATCTTTTCAACATCAATTAATCCACGTCATTTTTAACACCTCATTCAACACTTTATCGCAAGTATTCAACTATTGAATAATTTATTCAACACCTCCATTGTACCTTCAAAATTCGTAAGTGCATTTACGAATTCACCACAAACATGAATTATTTGGTTTACTTCGAAAGTGTACTTACGAATTCACCATAAAGGTGAATTATTTGGTTTACTTCGCAAGTGTACTTACGAATTCACCATAAACGTGAATTATTTGGTTTACTTCGCAAGTGTGATAAGTGCCAAAATGTAGTTATTTTGTATATATATTTTGTGGCACTTATTCGTTCTTTTGTTGATATTTAGTTGAATATTCCCGACTTTTTGTTGTAAATACGTTTTATTGCGTTTTGTGTACATAATAGAATAATTGAGTTTTAGTGTATTTATGTATCATTTGATAGTTTTTCATCTCTTTTATAGGTATTCATTCATAATTGGAGCATTGAGTAATAAAGTGTCGAAGACACGGCTTCAAACACACGATTTTGAGCAATACAAGAGAACAAATAAAGAAAAGAATGAGTTTTTCAAATATTTCAAATCATTAATTTTATTGATATTTATTCATGGTTAGATAGAGCATTGAATAAGTTTTCCAACGCTTCAAACCGGGCGCAATTCCGAGTTACGGTTCTCAAGTTATGGCAAAACAAGATCGCTTTTTTCAAGACATACGCGCGAAAATACCGGCGCGCCCTGCGATTTCAGAATTCTATAGAAGGGGCTAAAAACACATTTTTAGGTCATGGGTTGGGTATTTTTTAGTCCCAACACCATCAACATCACTTTTTTGATAGATTTGCTTAGAAAACAACATTGGAGCTTGCATTTGGATGATCCGGAGTCGAATCCCTCGTCGATTGGTGTTTACAAACCAAGAAATGTTTGGTTCCTCTTCTTCTCTTCTCTTCTCTTTGTAATCTCTTTTTTTGGTTTTTGTATGTATAACTACTCTTACTCATGTATATTCGTCGCCCTTGGCGTTGTATAAAGCTTGCTTTATGAATCTGTGTTGGTGATTGTCTTAGGTTTTTACTCTATGTTAGGGGTTTGAGCTTTGCTAGAGATAGATCGCTTAGATTCTTACCTAGGATGATTATCTGTTAGCTTATGAATGCTAGAAATGGGTTTAAAGCTGACATTCACTATAGAGTATCTGATCTTAATGCCTCTGCGTTGGTGAAGTATGCCAGAGATGGGTATGGAGGTGACGTAGTTGACTTCTGTGTTGTTGAGATAGGTCAGACATGGCTATTGAGATGATTCGGGAGGATTCTCAATTTGGGTTAGAAATATCTTAGGTTGTGAGATGTATGTGATGACACGGACGAGTATCATAGGCCGAGTATGATATGGGTGGTAGATTTAAGTCTGTGACGGGTAGTTTATATTCGTTCCGGACAAGCTGTCTATCCTTTATACTTTTTGTTCATTTAATTTCTTTCTTTTATTTTCATTTCTTTTAATCTCAAACTTATTAACGGTAGAATTGTCGAACGACGAATCAATAACCAATCTCTGTGGACACGATATAACATAACCGGTATATATCACCCAGTAAAAATAATACTTTACTTTTTGCTTGCTCGCTTTACCGCTTCAACAAAATGGCGTCGTTGTCGGGGATTGGTTTTATTGTTTCTGTATTGTGATAATTCCGTTGTTTTTGAGTTTTGTAATTATTGTATATGTTGTATAGACCTTGTACGTTATTACTTGTACATGTTGTGTTTACTTTCCATACTTGTGCATATTTGTGATTTTCTTAGTTTTCATGTGGTGTTGTGAATTGTCTCGTACTCATAGCGTTTGTTGTGTGAATGTTAGGACACTTTCTTTAGGTTTGCGCGGTGTGGCAATACCATGGCATGACGAGAGGAGGTTACTATTGCTCGCATAATAAAGGCGTCGAGCTTACGACGTAAAACAAGCATGTTTTTTTATGTTTGTTTACGTGTGCGGTGGCTTGTGTTTTAACAAGTTGAAATAGGACCTATTCTTAATTTTAAATCTTCACTTTTCAACTTGTTAATTCATTTTCACCACGTTTTTGTATCGTAATTTGCTTTTGTTTCGTTACGTAAGTTGTATTTTTCGCAAGCTTGTCGTGTTTAGCTTGAGGAGTTTTATTGGTTGTAAATATTGTACATTTTGTTTTTCTAATTCTTTTGTTGTTGTTTGGACTCAAATTTTGGTCCGGTAACTTGAAGACTTTTGAGGTGATTTTTTAAGTTTGATCGTTTCAACTCGCGGATGTATGATAATGATAGTTTAAAGTTGGTACACGTCAGCTACTCGTTTATCGCTTTCTATAGCATAACATGTTTAGGAAATTTATCATTTGTACAATTACCATGTCATTCATTCTTTTTGCATTACTTGCTCATGAATTGAATCACTTTAGTCCCCTTTTTACCCATAAATGTGAGGAAGCTTTTCATTGTTGACATATGTTGGAGGTCACATTCTTGTTTTACCTAGATTTTATTATGTTTAATCTTTTGTTTTATGTTGATTGTATGAATGCATGAAAAGGATCAAGGAATTTTGTTTTATTTTGAGCACAACTACCTTGGCCAAATATTCAATTCACCTTATGAGTGTGTGATCATTTGTTAGCCCCTTTGAACTTTTATCAATATCCATGTTTATTTGAACTTGATGCTTGTCTATGAGTGTTGAATTCACTTTTTTTATGGATGTTGATTTCTTTGTTTCTTGAACCCTCAACTGCATGTTGTTGTATGAATTTTTACCTTGCCTTAGAAAGTAGAGAGTATTCACACATTAATGTTGGTTAAATTCAAGTTGGGGAGAGGAATGTCTATGTGTTTATATTGTGATTGGTATGAGGTTAAGAAAAAGAAAAGAAAGAAAGGAAAAAAAATGTGAAAAAGAAAAAGATTAGAGAAAGAAATAAAAAAGAGAAAAGTTTTGAAAAAGAAAAACAAAAAGAATATGAATAATATTGTGTTAATAAGTGAGGTGATTTGGTTTTACAATTTGTGATGAAGAATAATTTTGATTGAGATTTTATGCTTGAGTCTTTTCGAGTTGATCACTCTCTTAGGTTTCGGCAAGTTTTTGTCTCGATTAGCTTTAGGACTTATCACTTGTTTGTTAACCAAGCCACATTACAACTTTGAAAAGCCCTTATGATTCTTGAATTTGTATTTCAATACGTTTTTGGATGAATGCATAATTTAGTCTATTGTTTGCAAGATTGTGGAGGAGTGTTTTTTATCCCTCACCTTTGTGTGTTCTTCATCTACCAATGAATTTTTGCTAGGTGTGATTCATGATTGAGCTTGTTTTGTTTTAGAATGTTTTTCATGATTTTTGTACTTAGGATTTATTTTGTTTATATGTTGTCGTTGTAGGATGGTGGTAAGTATGTATTTTGTCGTGTACGTTTTTGTTTGAACCATACATTTGTTTTCCGTTTTAAAAACTTGTTGATTTGTGATTCCTTGATTATCATTCATTGTTTCTTTAGGTTTACTTGACTTTGTTTGAGGACAAACAATGTGTAAAGTTGGGGAGAGTTGATAAGTGTTAAAATATAGTTATTTTTTATATACATTTTGTGGCACTTATCCGTTCTTTTGTTGATATTTAGTTGAATATTCCCGACTTTTTGTTGTAAATATGTTTTATTGTGTTTTGTGTACATAATAGAATAATTGAGTTTTAGTGTATTTATGTATCATTTGATAGTTTTTCATCTCTTTTATAGGTATTCATTCATAATTGGAGCATTGAGTAATAAAGAGTCGAAGACACGGCTTCAAACACACGATTTTGAGCAATAAAAGAGAACACATAAAGAAAAGAATGAGTTTTTCAAATATTTCAAATCATTAATTTTATTGATATTTATTCATGGTTAGATATAGCATTGAATAAGCTTTCGAACGCTTTAAACCGGGCGCAATTCCGAGTTACGGTTCTCACGTTATGGCAAAAACAAGATGCTGATTTTTTTCAAGACAGTGCAGACCGCGCTGAGCGCGAAAATACCAGGCTAAGTGCGCCCTGCGATTTCAGAATTCTTTAAAAGGGGCTAAAAACACATTTTTAGGTCATGGGTTGGGTATTTTTGAGTCCCAACACAATCAACATCACTTTTTTTGATAGATTTGCTTAGAAAACAACATTGGAGCTTGCATTTGGATGATCCGGAGTCAAATCCCTCGTCGATTGGTGTTGACAAACCAAGAAATGTTTGGTTCCTCTTCTTCTCTTCTCTTTGTAATCTCGTTTGTTGGATTTTGTATGTATATCTACTGTTACTCATGTATATTTGTCGCCTTTGGCGTTGTATAAAGCTTGCTTTATGAATCTGTGTTGGTGATTATCTTAGGTTTTTACTATATGTTAGGGGTTTGAGCTTTGCTAGAGATAGATCGCTTAGATTCTTACCTAGGATGATTATCCGTTAGTTTATGAATGCTAGAAATGGGTTTAGAGCTGACAGTCACTATAGAGTATCTGATCTTAATGCCTCTGCGTTGGTGAAGTATGCCAAAGATGGGTATGGAGGTGACGTAGTTGACTTCTATGTTGTTGAGATAGGTCAGACATGGCTATTGAGATGATTCGGGAGGATTCTCAATTTGGGTTAGAAATAGCTTAGGTTGTGAGATGTATGTGATGACACGGACGAGTATCATAGGCCGAGTATGACATGGGTGGTAGATTTAAGTTTGTGACTGGTAGTTTATATTCGTTCCGGACAAGCTGTCTATCCTTTATACTTTTTGTTCATTTACTTTCTGTCTTTCATTTTCATTTCTTTTAATCTCAAACACATTAACGGTAGAATTGTCGAACAACGAATCAATAACCAATCTTTGTGGACACGATACGATATAACCTAACCGATATATATCACCCGGTAAAAATAATACTTTACTTTTTGCTTGCTCGCTTTACCGCTTCAACAAAGTGTACTTACGAATTCACCATAAACGTGAATTATTTGATTTACTTCGTAAGTGTACTTGCGAATTCACCTGTTGGGAGGTGAATTCGCATATGCATATCCGAAGTCACCAATATCCCAAATTTACTATGATTTTATATTGATTTTTATTCTTATGGTATATATATATATATATATATATATATATATATGGCATATCATATGAGAATGTGAGAATGAATAACAACCATTGGATTTAAAAAGGAATGATTGAGATTAAATTGTAACCTTCACTAAATTGTGAGTCATTAATAGGCAAGAGATTTAGTAAATATCACAATTTAATCTCAACCTTTCAATTTTAAATGCAACGGTTGTTATTCATTCTGACATTTTCATATAAGTTATCTTTTCTCATAAGATATGTCATATATATAAATTATTCATCATTTTTTACAAGAATCTATTTATTTAATATTAAATATTCTATTGTAATAAGAAAATAATTTTTATACACGGTAAGTGTAAAATTTGTTTACACAATAAACCAATGAAAATTTAACAACATATCATATTATTAAAAAAAATTAAAATAAAAGTAGGCTATAATTAGATACATGGTTGTGATTGGTTGACAGTGTTAAATTATTTTACATTGTCAGAGTGTCAGTCCATGATTAGTTTTCTTTTTTAATAATATTAATTATTAATAACATTTAACTTTTGATTATAATATATATTTTAATACAATAAATTTTTAATTAAAACATAATAATAAATTATCAATTCTATGGTAAAAATTAAAAAGTGTCATCTAAATTAAATTTAACTTTTAAAATTACAATTAAAAAATATTTTCTTATATTTTTTATCAAAAATCATTCATAATTTTTAAGTAAATAATTAAAAGACAATTACATTTCACTATTATAATTAAAAAATTAATTATTACATTCGCTGTTTAATTTCATATTATAAATTTACTTTAATAAATTTTAATTATAAATTTAAGTTATTTTTATTAATAATAATTCAATTTAATTATATTATTATTATATTATAAATAAATATCTTTTCAAAATAAAATCTTAATAAATTTGAGATATTGGACGAATTCGTAAGTGCACTTACGAAACACCATGAAAGGTAAATTCGTAAGTGCACTTACAAAGAGTATTTTGGAGTTTTAAAGGGTGTGGGAGAAAACCACTAGATAGAAAAAGAAATTCCCTTATATAATAATTATTTGATACTCGTGTGTTCATAATATAATAAAAAAGTAAATAAAAAAACAAAATAGTTTTATCAAAAAATTTTATAGTTAAAAAATATATATTTTTAAAAGAAAAACAAAATTGTTCTACTAAAATTAATTTTTATCAATAATATATATTTCAATTTTTTACATATTATCTTAAAAAATATTGTATTTTAAAATAAAAATATTAACAATATAAATAATTTAAAAATAACATATTTTTTTGTGTTTGAATTTATACATTATTTTTAATATTTTTATTTTTATTTTCATTAATTATAAAAAAAAAATGTAATAATTTGTGGGTTCGCATACATTCTGATATGGTTACCTGTGTGTTCACACGATACTGATGTATTACCCGTGCATTTATACGGGTACTGGTGTGATACACACACTTTTGTTTTCAAAACGTAAATAAGAAAACAAAATTGTTTTATAAAAAAAAAATTATAATTTTTTACAAGAAAAAAGTCATACTTTTAAAAGTTAAACAAAATTGTTCAACCCGGATTATTTTATATCAATAATATATATTTTAATTTTTCATATATTATCTTAAAAATATTATACTTAAAAAATAATAATTTATTAAAATTGTTCAATTTAGTAATTAATTTAAGAATAAAATATTGTAAGTTGTGGTTTAGATCACGCGATCTTAGGAGATTGAAGTATATCTAAATGTAACAAAGTGTCCATCACAACATGATCTACAATACTTTGAGGATTGGGGGTAGGAGGTTGTTGAGTTCTCATCATTTGAGAGGCAATGACAATGACAATTGCTTCATGTCGGGAGTCTCAAGTTTGGGAAATCAGAAAATCAAGGTTGATTCGTTATTCAAATAGGTCGAATATGGTGGATAAGTTTGATTTTGAGAACTTTGATCTAATCAACTAAAGAGGTTTCAAATCGATGGATCAAAGAGAGACCGTTGGATTATGGAAAATGTAGGAATCAGAAGTTAATTCACATAGGCGTCGTCATTGTTTTGTTGTAGAACCATAGTTGATATGAGAAACAGTGGCAGTGAAGAACAAAGATGAATCTGAGCTTCCAATGCGGAGGAGAAGGGATTGGCATGCAAAATTATCACTCCAATACCCAAGTCAATATGTGAAGGAGAAAAATAAGTGAAATTTGGATTTGAAATTGTGTACCTAAATACTTTGTGTGTATCATTTATAGAGTGTGGTAGTTATAACAACTCGTTATTTAATAGGCGCGTGATGCAATGAGCCATGGAATGTATCTTGGATTTGAATAACATGTATTCATCCTTAGGGTAGTCTTCCTACACTACGGGCCATCAGAATGAATGATAACAGTGGTTGGCTGATGGTCAATCTGGTCGGCCTAGAACAAAAACAATTCACTAAGCTTGATCAAATTTTAAAGATCCATAAAATATTTTGAAAATGTAAAATGTTATATTATAAATTATTTGAAATTCAAATTTAAAAATCTTGATTGTTGTTTTAGGCCAATTAGATCGGATGTGAATGAGTTTTCTACTTCGAATAGGTGGTTGATCAATTGTATAAAAGTCCAATTTCTTCCATAATCTCCTTCAAATATGAAGATTATTATTCTGACGATCATCAAAGATCTCAACTATAAAACATCTAACGACTCTGCACAATTCACATCTAATTAATAGCAAGTTAGTTATTTCATTTGTACTATATATAGAGAATGCGTCAAAATCAAATAATGAGTTTCAAATACAATTTCATTTCACTCTTCTTTCTCGGATACTGTTTTAAGCGTTGGAGTGTTAACATTATAGGTCTTTCCACTCCACCGCATCAGAAGTCACGATTTACCATCACCACTCTTCACCTTCTCATTTATGATTCCGAACGGAATAATTATAAACAATCATTTAAAAAAACTTGAAAATATATTATTTAATTTTTCAAATTTGAAAAAAATTTGAAAATATAATCGTTAATCAAAGTTGAACAAAAGTAAATTTTTTTCCATCAAAATATATTTCAAAATCTCAATCAAATACACCCTTAATTAAAACTACTAAAATAATAAAGCAATAAAAATTGAGTTTCAATTTTTTTTAACACTTTAATAACTTTAAATTTAGTTGGCTATCGAAATATTTATTCAATAAAATATTATTTCCTCCGTCCCAAAATAAGTGTCGTATTTGAGAAAAGTATTGTTCTAAAATACTTGTCATTTTATATTACCAATGCAATTTTATATTTAATCTTTCAATTGTACCCTCTAATAAATACTCTTAATTTATTATTTTTTCCACTTAATATAATGCTAATTAAAATAAATCAATAGTTAAACAGGATAATTTGTTAAAGTTACAATTCTCTCTCTTTTATATATTGTTGTTTCTTAATATGTGTGAAATGACTAATTGTGACAAATAATATGGGACGGATGAAATAATATTTAATATTATATCATATTTTAATATTATTTACTTATAATTTAAAATATATTTTAGTAGTATTCAACAAAAACTCATGTAGATAAATTTAATTTAAAAAAAAAACATGTAACTATCATAGGAGAATTTTTTACCAATATGACATGTTTAGAAATTTAATGTACCAAAATGCCATATTTTAAAGAAAAAAAATTCAAAATGCACATTTTTTTTCATTGATTCGTCTATGGATTAGACGAACGGAACCCACATTTTTCTGACCTTCAAGGGTTCATCTATGGATTGGACGACCCTATACTAACAAATTATAACATTTAAAAATTAAAAAACAAAAAAGTGTTTAGTATAGGATCGTCCAACGCATGGAAGATCCCTTGAAGGCTAGAAAATGTGAGTTTCATTCGTCCAACTCATGAACGAATCAATGAAAAGTGTGCCATTTTGAATTTTTTTTAAAAGTGAGGCATTTTTGGTATATTAAATTTCGAAACGTGGCATATTGGTAAAAAAATTCACCCTAGGAAAGGATATTTTGGTTTCGCCTATGGTTTTGTTGTTGAGCAAGGTAATAATACAAGTAATTGAAACTGAAAACTTTGCTTGATATTAAAAACAGAAAGACGGACTGCATAAATAGCCTTACATAAACTGAACTTCCTAATTTTCAGCACACTATGCTAAAGAATAGGTCTTAACGTAGATACTCCTTTTGAATAGGAGTTTTATTAACTGACTAAAAACAAATATTAATTCAAAACAAATATTAATAATCCAACAATTCCTCCCCTAAGCTAAACATGCAAACAACATTTTAGTTTAATCTTCTGCTGCTTGTACTCCCAGGTGCTTCCGAAATTTATCAAATTGGTCCAACTTCAATGGCTTGGTCATGATATCCGCAAGTTGATCATTTGTTCCACAAAACTTTATATCCACAGCTCCATCCTTAGTTAGATTTCTCAGAAAATGAAATCTCACATCGATGTGTTTACTTCTTCCATGAAAAACGGGATTCTTGGCAAGCTTAATGGTAGAAGAATCATCACAAAACATTGTAACACAGTCAGATTGAGTACCTTTAACTTGTTTTAGGATGTGTTGCATCCAAATACATTGTCAAGCACAGAACGCAGCAGCTACGTATTCGACCTCAGTCGTAGAAAGAGTAACTATTGGCTGCTTCTTGGATGCCCATGCAACTCCACCACTTAACATGAATACATAGCCTGAAGTACTGTTCCTGTCATCTATATCACCAGCCAATCGCTGTCTGTGTAAGCTACTAACTCGTCTTTGCATCCTTTTCCGTAGAAGATGCCGAGATCAATTGTTGACTTGATGTACCTTAAAATTCTTTTGGCTGCAAGGATGTGTACTTACTTTGGATTGTACATGAATCGGCTAATAAGACATACAAAATACATTAAGTCGGGCCTGGTTGCTGTCATATACATCAAACTTCCCACTATCTGCTTGAAAAGAGTTCCATCAACTTGCTTCCCTTCCTCCCTTTTTGACAACTTAATACTTCCAAGGACTATTGGATTCTTTACTCCATTACAGCTTCCCATGCTGAATCTCTCGAGAACTTCTCCCGCATACTTCTTTTGGCTTATGTGTGTTCCTCTCGCATGTTGACGCACTTCAACTCCCAAAAAGTACTTCATTTCGCCTAAATCAGTCATCTCAAATTCTCTTTTCATAGAATTTTTGAAACTTTGCATCATGTTCAGATCATTACTAGTAAAAATAAGATCATCAACATAAAGACTTACAATCAATATTTTATCTTCCTCATTTTTCATGAAAAGGGTGTGTTCATAGAAGCTCCCTTCGAAACCTTCATTTACAAAGTAACTTTCGATCTTACTGAACCATGCTCTTGGAGCCTGCTTAGACCCGTAAAGTGCTCTTTTCAGCTTGTAGACTTTGCTCTCCTCTCCTTTTACTTCATATCCCTGCGGTTGTGATACATATACATTCTCGTGTGCAAAATGCACTTTTGACATCCAATTGATAGAGTTTCCAGCCATTTCTTGCTGCTAGAGCTATCACCATTCAGATGGTATCCCATCTTGCAACTGGGGCAAAAACCTCGTCTTAGTCTACACCTTTCTCCTGTGCATAACCCTTGGCCATCAAGCGAGCTTTGCACTTGCTAACTTCACCGTTTTCATCAAGTTTTGTTTTGTAAACCCACTTTACACCTATTATCTTTGCTTTTGGAGGAGCTTGAACTAACTCCCAAGTTTGTTTCTTTCTTATTGCTGCTATTTCTTTGTCCATGGCATCTCTCCAATTTTTCTTCTTCACTGCTTCTTCATAATAAATTGGATCATCAGTAGACATAAACATAAGAAAATTTTGTACCTCATCTTCTGATAATTCTCCTCCACTTGTATAGTCCTGAAGATAGGTTGAAACTCTTCTTACTGTCTTCTCTAAAGTTGGTGGAGTTACCGGTTCATTTGAAGAAGAGTCAGTTGCTTCTAAGTTGTCTTCTTCTGCTTCACTTGTGGTATTTTCATTTTCATGCTCATCTAATTCCTCAAGTGTTTCCTCATAAGCTTCACGCCAATCAAGTACTTCACTTTTTGATTCGTTATCTGTCCTCCCCAAATTCCAGCAGCCATCTTCTTCAAAGATTACATCCCGGCTGATTGTTACCTTCATTGTTAAAGGGTTTATCATTTTATACCCTTTTGACTTCTCGCTATATCCAATGAAAACCTGCTTTTGGCTTCTAGCATCAAGTTTGAGTCTTCTAGCATCTTGTACGTGAACATTTGCTACGCAACCGAACACTTTAAAGTGTTCAACACTAGGCTTGAAACCACTCCAACACTCTTCTGGCGTTTTGTCTTTTACAGCAGATGTGGGACTTCTGTTGAGCACATGAAAGGCCCATTTTGCGGCTTCCGGCCATAACGTTCTGGGCAGCCTCTTCTCTTCTAATATGCAGCGTACCATATTCATAATTGTGCGATTCTTGCGCTCTGCAACTTCGCTTTGTTGCGGTGTATAAGCTGTTGTCAATTATCGCTTGATTCCATGAGCTTTACAGAAGTTTGAAAATTCACTTAAGTTGAATTCTCCTCCTCTATCTGTTCTTAAACAACATAGTGCCAAACTAGTCTCCTTCTCTGCAATTGTTTTAAATTCTTTGAAAGTAGTAAAAGCTTCACTTTTCTCATTTAAAAAATAAACCCAAAGTTTTCTACTGAAATCATCGATGAATGTGAATATGTACCTTTTGTTTCCATGTGATTCAGGAGAAATCGGACCACATATATCCGAGTGAATAAGCTGCAGTTGTTGTTTGGCCCTCCAGATGCTTTTCTTAGGAATAACTTCTCGATGTTGTTTTCCCACCATGCAGCTTGTACAAATTTTTGATGAAGCATTTAATTTTGGAATCCCTCGAACCAAGTTCTTGTTATGCAGCAGCGCAAGGTTCTTATAGCTCAGGTGACCAAACCTTTTATGCCATATTTCATCGAGATCATCAATGTTTGCATTGAAACATGTAGGCGCCGATATAAGAATGTTTGTTGTCACAAGAAACATTCTGTTGGTGGTCATTAAGCTTTCCATTATGCATCCCCTACTCGGATGATATAGCTTGCAAACTCCATGCTTAATTACAATTGTGATGCCTCGATCTTGGAGCTGTCCAATACTCAGTAAGTTGTTGCATAGTTCAAGAATAAAAAATACGTCACTTACAATATGATTGCTTCCTCCAAACTCCAATTTGATGTTTCCCTTTCCCATTACTTCTAGCTTTGAGTTATTTCTAAGCTTGACTGAGTGCTTGAAGCTTTCATCCAACTGCATGAACCATTCCTTGTTTCTGAACATATGATTTGAGCATCCGGAATTAAGAAACCATACTTCTTCTTTCTTGTTTTGATGAGAATCTACTTATGCCATCAGCAACATCTCTTCCTCTTTATTAAACTCGGCATAATTCACTCTTTTCTCCCAGGTTGGGCATTCATACTGATAGTGTCCCAAATTATGACACCTGTAGCATTCCACCGCAACCCTACTCGTGAACTGTCGGCCTCTACCTCTTCCTCGACCTCTCATCATGCCTCTACCTCTTCCTCTTTCATATCGCTCCTCGTGTGTTGTAACACCCCAATATTACCCAAAGTTTAATATGGGAAAACAGAGTAATTTAAAATTTCATAAATTAAATACTGAGGCATCACACCTTCAAAAATAAATCACTTTAAACAGTTTGCTTTAAAGTATAAATCTCGGATACATAGCATCGCCGGAAGACATAAATTGATTCTTAAAAATCAAAACATTTTCTTTATTAAACTTCCTCATCAAATCATGTTTTCATAAAGTACGGTTCTTATTTACAAAAGGAAGAACAACAAAAGAACAACAACAAGACAACATAAATATCCCCCCGGGGTGCTACGTATCAGAGCGACACCGACTCGACTAACAGCAACTATAAACTCCGTCTTCATAACTGAGCGTTACCAATATAAAGGTAGCTAAACAAGTAAAGGGTGAGATAATCCAAAACATATAATTAAAGGCATGATAAATATATATATATATATATATATATATATATATATATATATATATATATATAGTTTCGGAATTATAAAGGGAATAGATTGATAAGTGCATTCCAACATATATCAAAAACTCACTTACTCTTATCGTCATTCTAAGTGTATAATCTACACTTAATCGCCTTAGCTTCATTGGCACAAATCATCACAACAACACATAAACCTCCGTCACCACGAAATCATCACAAGCTAATACATCACTAATTAACACGACAGTCTTAAACAACAACATCAACCAACAACATTAAACAATGCTAATAACATAAGCAACATAGACAAAATCATCACAAATTGGCTAAAGCCCATCGTCACAAACATCATCACATCGTATTTGCATTAAGCATTTCATAAAGTTAAATTATCGCAAACTCATCGTTTATATTCACCGCATAGTTATCATGAAATTATCAAATCATATTCATTTCATGTTTATCCCAAAGACCATCACCAACAAAGCATCATATACCATCACAATTTAATCATCATCAATCAATTAAAATCCAACACCAACAATTCAAACATAAACATAATCGACTCCATGAGACACGACTATGTTATGCATGTGGTACCCGTCGCTTTGTCCATAATTAGGAACACTTGGCATAAAAGCCTCATCGCTTGGCATAAAAGCCTCGTCGCTTGGCATAAAAGCCCATCATCGCCAATGCAATGTATGTGACTCGACAATAAAACAACACAACACAAAAACATCATCATCGCTTATCAAAATTAGCATAAAACCCACATCGCCATAATTTATCCAAATCAAGATAAATATATCATCGCATCATATTTGCATTATGCAAAACGTCACATATAATTCATCATCATCAAAATCATGCATTCACAAATCGGAAGCATTTATTAACAACATCAATATAATCATCACATCATCATGTACAAATACATATATCATCGCATTGCATATCAACAAGTATTCATTAATAAATACACCGTCGCAAACATTATGTTTATTTACACCGCATCATTATCGCTTAATTCACCAAATTCCAAAAACAGAAAAATAGTCAAAACTTCAATAATCGTCGCGAAAGTCATTCCTAATAACCGGCATTAATCATAATCGTCAACATCGAAATCGAATTGTCCATACATGCCTTAAATTTACTAAAACACAATCCGATTCAATTTTACCGTAAATTGGCATATTTCGGGTCATCTCGTAAAAACTCGTAATTTCCAAAAACTAACCTCACCACTACGTTCTACACGTCAAACTTAGCTAGCACGTCAATTTTTGAATTCGAGCAACTTGCTCCGTCGTCGAATTTACTGAAATCGGAAAATCGGAACATAATTGGGGCAAAAGAAGTGCAAAAAAATCAGAATATGGGAGGCTACAGATACATCAACACGGGCCCCCGTGTTAATCAACATGGCCCGTGTTGAAAAGCCACTAGAAAACGCAAAAATCCCAGAGTCAGTGAATCAACACGGGCACCCGTGCTAATCAACACGACCCGTGTTGATTGGCCTGGCAGCACATATCCCTTATTCAAGAGGTCAACACGGGCACCCGTGTTAATCAACACGGCCCGTGTTGATGGACCTGTGTGAAACTTTCACTTTTACCGTTCTCATTAATTCTAATCATCATCAACCTCATAATCCCTACTCCTATTTCAACTCTTCTAATCTATTTCACTTAAACAATAAACCAAAACCCTATAAATCAACTTATCAACTTTTCCCCCAAATCCAAAACATAAACATCAAAACCTAACAATATGAGATGGAGAATCAAACCCCTTACCTCTAGCTTGGATAATTCTACAAGACTCCATCCTCAAGCTTGCTCAAGTTCTTCCTCTTCCTATCCTCTTGCTCTTCTCCTCCCAAAACCCTTTCTTTTCTCTCCAAACTTCCAAGTTTCTATTCTTGGCTTTGTTTTCTTTTCCAAATGGGAAGAAAATTAGGAAATGGTTTTTATAATGTTTTCTTACTAGCTTCAAAGTCTCTATGTTTGGTTTTGTTTTGCAAATGGAAAGAAAACAAAGAGAAGTGTTTTATGAATGGAAAGAAAATGAGGAAAATTGGTTTTATAAGGGTGTACTCTTACTAGCCAAGGGTGTAAACCCCATTTCTACAAAATTACTCCTCACACCCCTATCTATTCTTAAAACACTAATAACATCTAATTATATCATTAATTCAATTCATTCAAATAATTCCGGGGAATTAAATATCGGTCCGAATAATATTTTACCGGACCGAACGAAACGTCGCTAAATATATTAATAGATATATCAATTAATATAAATATTCTCGTCGCAAATTAAATATCGATCGATGATTCGAAAATATTAATATAATATAATATTAATTAAAACAGGGCGTTACATGTGTCACCTTCAGTGTCTGCTCCTCCTCATTTGATCCCTTCATTCTTTGCTCGTGGATAAGAAGACTGCTTTGGAGTTCATCAACGGTTAGAGTTTCCACATTGTTCGACTCCTCAATGGAGCACACAACATAGTTGAACTTTGGCACAAGAGACCTCAGAATTTTTGCAGTAATGTCGTTTTCTTTCACAATCTCTCCGCAAGCTTTCATTTGTTTTGCTATGGAGAGAGCTCGTCCAAAGTATGCATTGAAAAATTCTCCCTCTATCATTTTCAGTATTTCGAACTCAGTCCTCAAGGTTTGAAGCTGAGCTCTCTTCACTCTAGTTGAACCTTTGAACTTTTGCTTCATTGAGTCCCATATCTGCTTTGAAGTGTCATCATTCAGTATTGTCTCCATGATTTCTCTATCAATGGCTTGATAAAGATAATTCTTCACCTTTTTGTCCTTCAACTGCTTCTCTGCAATTGTTTTTGCCTCCTCATCAGTTGGCTCCCGGTTTTGTGGACCAACAACCACTCCATCCTCGACCAAGTTCCACATTTCTTTAGAACGGAGGAAATTCTCCATCAGCTTCGCCCAATGCTCATAGAAACCATCAAATTTGGGAATTGCTGGTTGTATAAATCTGCTGCTATTGCTACTTTCTGTCATTCTCACGGATTTTCCTTCTCGTGTTTAGTTTCCTAAACCTCTCTTTATCTGATCAGGCCTCTTTGACGAGACTCTGATACCAAATATTAAGCAAGGTAAAAATACAAGTAATTGAAACCGTAAACTTTACTTGATATTAAAAACAAAAAGACGGACTGCAAAAATAACCTTACATAAACTGAACTTCCTATTTTTCAGCACACTATGCTAAAGAATAGGTCTTAACCTAGATACTCCTTTTATTAACCGAATAAAAACAAATATTAATTCAAAACAAATATTAATAATCCAACATTTGTATGGGAATACATTGCTCCGCCCCCTGCGTCGTCACTCCGATCAGCAATGAAAAGGTTCAAAGCAGCTCTTAGCAACCTCCGATTCCTCAACTCGTTCTCCCCCCTCCGAGTCACCGCAACTCGCTCGCCTCAACCCACTCACAACCACCACCAGGTTTCTCACTTCTCTCTCTACACTTCACCACCCCTTTTCGCCCCCTTTCAATTTCACGATTTGCGCTTCCCAACCACTCAACCAAAATGCAAATTTTCCTCGAAACCCAACTCCATTGTAGACCTTGTTTTGACCAACGCTTGGTCTCAAGGGTTCGAGCATGAGTTAGAAAAATCTTACCCATCATTGACCCACGAAACTGTTGTTTACGTTTTGAAGCATTTGGATAATGACCCACAAAAAGCTTCTAGCTTTTTCAAATGGGTCTCTAAGAAAGAATGGTTTTTGGCAAGTTCTTCATTGTGTAACCTAGTTCTTAGGATTTTAGGTAATAAGGTTACAATTGATCAATTTTGGGTTACTCTATTGATGATGGAGAAAAAAGGGTTCTATCTCGATCGAATGACGTATACGACGATTTTAGAGGGTTTTAGAAGAGAGAAAATGAATAGGGATTTTGCTTGTCTTAAAACCTTCTTTAAACGAATGCTTAGGGAAAATGCAAGGCAAAGTGTTTTCAATAAGGTTGTTGGTATCATTTCAGGATCTGAATGGGGCGATGAGGTTATGAATGAACTCGCGGAGCTTAAAATTAAATATTTGGATAGTTTTGTAATACGGGTTTTGAAGGAGCTTCGGGTTTGTCCTTTAAAGGCTTACAAGTTCTTTTGTTGGGTTGGGAAGCAATCTGGTTATCAACAGAATTCAGTGACTTACAATGCAGTTGCTAGAGTTCTTGCTAGGCCTGGTTCGGTTTACGAGTTTTGGAGTGTTCTTGAGGAGATGAAGAGTGTGAATCATGAATTGGATATTGATACTTATATGAATATAGAAATGCAGTTCGTAAAGAATCAGATGATGGAGGATGCTGTCAAGCTTTACGAGGTTATGATGAATGGTCCTTATGAGCCATCGGCTCGTGATTGCTGCGTCCTCTTAAATGCAATTGCTACAAGTGATTTGCCGAATTCCGAACTAGTTTTTAGGGTAGCCAAGAAATATGATTCCGCAGGGCATACTCTTACAAAGGAAATCTACGATGGAATCCACAGGTGTTTGACGAGTGCTGGGAAATTTGATGAAGCAGAAAATATTGTTAAGACTATGAGAAATGCTGGGTATGAACCGGATAACACCACCTACAGTCAAGTGGTTTTCGGACTTTGTAAGATGAAGAGGTTTGAAGAAGCAGGTAAGGTGTTGGAGGAGATGGAATCTAGTGGCTGCATCCCGGATAATAAAACTTGGTCCATCTTGATCCAAGGGTATTGTGCTACCAATGAAGTAGATAAGGCGTTACTTTGTTTAGTTACGATGGTTGGAAAGGGCTGCGACGCAGATGCAGATGCTATAGGCGTTCTGGTTGACAGTTTTCTTAGTCAAGAGAAAATGGATAATGCATACAAGTTTCTTGTAGAGATGGTTAGGAATCACAGCGCATCTCCTAGACAACATACGTATATGAAATTGATTGAAAACCTATCGGGAATGGGAAAATTTGAGGATGCAATTGATCTTCTAAGTTTGATGCGCAAACACAAGTACTCTCCATTCATCAAACCTATTGTGCAGTATGTTTCAAAGTCTGGTACCGTGGAGGATGCTGAGAAATTCCTGAAGGCATGGAGAAAGAAAAATCCTCTGTCCCATTCAGCCTATCTTCATGTTTTTGAATCTTTCGTCGGAGAAGGTAGACTCGCAGAAGCCAAATATCTATTGTGCAAGTGTCCTTCTCGTATAAGGAAACGTAAACAAGTCAGTGAATTTTTTGCTTCAGCGGGGAATCACATCGCTGCTACTGCTAGTGCTAATTGATCCCAGAATTTTTTCCCCTTCCTGGTGTTCATCTCATTATTTTTCAAATATCCACAACCATGCCAACAAAGCATGGTTCATCTGATTGATCCGACCCGTGTCAAAAGTCGGAGGTCTTGGGTTGAATTCCAGCTTGTGGTCATTCAAAAATCTGTCATCTGCAATGACCTTGGATTGAGGCAAGTGTCAACCTCCTTTTATTCTAGACTACTAATTGCAAGTTTTCCGAAATGATTAACTTTGATCGGTTTTTAGGCAATGGCGGAGCTTGACTTAGTTTTTTGAGGTCGCCAAATGTTCAAGAACTATAGAATTTAGAGATATTATATAAATAAGTTTGTTGTTTAGCGGTCTAGTTTCTTTTTGTTTTCCAAATGTACTCAGACCGAAATTGGTTTCAAACTAATGGCCAAGTATTTGGCAGAAGGAGTTTGGCCGCTGCGTCAAATGCTCGTTCCTGAAATCATTATCAAACACGATTATTAAACTATGCATAAAGTTACTTATATTTATGAATAAAAGTTTTCTGCGTATGCCATGGCCTCCTGTCATGCTGAACCAGTAATTTCATCAGCAATAGCACGTTTTTATCAGCAGATTCTATGTTCTTCCAAGAGAGTTTGACCTTAAATGAGCATTGTTTTGGCTTCAAAGGTTAGGTTAGGTTAGTTTTATTTTTTATTTTTTCTTCTTTGAAATCAAACATGCATAATTGCTCATAATGTTACACTTAAGTTTATTTATATTTGATGAGTTCCATAGTAAGAACCATGTTCATTTAGGTAAGAAGATGTTACGAATCACTCATAAAGAAAAAGGTTTGGAATCTAGCTCAAGTAAGCAAATGAAGAGTATTATTATGATTCATGAAAGATTAATCTTTTTCTTTGAAAATGTGGAGTTACAGTTACACGTAGCTAGGCCAAAACCTTCCGTGTCCTCAAATTTTTATTATCACTTCCAATTGTTTGCTGATAAGTTGATAATTAAGAGTATGTGATCTACATGCATGCTTAATAAATGGACTAATTGAATTGGATGGATGCATTCCAATGATCATGTTGTGATTCCAACACCAAGCATCTTCTTATATAATAGGCTAGGGATGTTCAAATCTAAATCGATCCAGATAATAATATCTTAAAAAAGAATCAAAAATAGAAGAAAAAAAAAACAATATTTATTGGATGTATTTGAAAGATATTTTTTGAAAACCGCTCGGTTTAGATTGGATTTCAGATTGATTTTTCAACATCTAAATTAAACCGAACCACATATATATTTTTATAATAATTATCTTTTATTAGTACAGTACATTACTTTAATTTATTATTCAATAAAATAATTATTTTTTAATACTAATTTCGTGTAAGATTTTTTTCCTAATAATTAACTGTTTCAACTAAATTCCTCCAATACCTATCTTTTTCGGGTATTTATTTAAATAGTAAGATTTCATTTTGAAAATAAGTGTATGTGTCATCTCATATAGTGCATGCACTCAAAAAGTAATTTAGATGTCATATGAGATGAATATTAGATGACATCGTAGTGATATCATCTATTAGCCATCTCATATGGCGCATTAGTTACTTTTTGAGTGCGTGCGCCATATGAGATGACGCATACACATATTTTCAAAACAAAACTTAATTATTTAGGAAATAATCAAGAAACATGGTCATTGAAGGAATACTAAATTATAATACTAGAAGTTCTTTCTTAAAATTTCCCGCCAAAACCTTTTATATAGTAATACATTAAAGGGTGAAAATTGTTTGACATACAGTTTCAAACTATAGAAGTTCTTGCGTGCAAAGTGATTTTATAGTGATTAAAATTTGAAGTTTTTTTTTATAGGGACTAAAAGTCATTTTTTGTTATTTTATAGAGACTAAAAATATATTTAACTCTTTATTTTTTAAGTTTTTAATTAATAATATATTATAATTATTGATAAAAATTTAATAATAAAAAAAATAGTGTGTAATAATGAAAATAACTAATTATTTTTATGTAAAGTTTGATGGTAGAATTTTTTTTTGAATAACCAAGTTTTTCCAAAAAAATTCAAAAATAATCAAGTTTTCAAAATATTAACACAAATGGCCAATTTTCACTCATTTTTGCACTATGTTGCCACTTGAGTGGCGATTACACTTATTTTAGGACCAAGTCGCCACTAGGGTTGGCGAATTCTTTGAATTTAAGGAGCAAGTTGCCACTTGGAGTGACGACTTCTTTAAAAAATGTTTTTTTTGCTCTATAAATAGTAGTGCAACCCATACCATCATCCCTCCTTATCCCTTCACTAGGTTTATTAGTTTCTCCATATATTTGTGCTCATGGCATTCCCTAGACCTCCACCATGACAGCGAACCTCATCAAAGCGATCTGATCCTAAACCAGTCATTTTAAGAAGGGATGGACATGTAATTTTCTCACCTATCAAACCCCCCATGCAGATGAAATTTTGGAACATCCATTCGTTTGACCAACTGAAAAGAGAGCTCATGTCTTGGTTAGAGGTGGAATATAAACCTGGTGAAGTCATCATAAGAATTCAAAGGCTTAGAACCAGGACCTCACTTGAAACTGGAGAAGCGGTTCGTTGGTGGGATGAAGTTGAAAACAACATCGATGCCATCCAAATGATGCATGAATCAACTGACATATTATTAACTGTTGTAATTTCGTAGACTTTAATGGTTGTTGGTGTTGTTGATTTAGTATTTGTGTTTTGGTAATTTTCTTGTTCTTATATTTTAGTTTTGTTTGTGTTGTTATTATTTAATTATTGTAGGCGTTTGTGATGTTGTAACTCATATGATATTTGGAATAAAAAAGTATTTTTCATTGATGAAAAAAATTACAAAGTGTTGTGAATCTAAAATCTATCTAGTGGAACTAGAGCCACGGTGTGGGCACTTCTTTTTATTATGCCTGACCTGACGACATACGCTACACTTTCTCTGCATTTTATGAGTGTCATCCATTTCGGTTCTAATGTGCTTGCTGTTTGGTCGACCTTTTTTATTCTGCCGCATCAAATCGTTGTGCCAAACAATTTCCCCGACATACTCTAGCCAATATGCCTCCATTGCTACCACTGGAAAGTTGTTTTCGTATACATTGAACAATGTTTAACCTTGTATATAGGAGATACTAGTGAGGATGCATCAAAGTGGGAATGTGAGCATGCTGCAATGACATGTGAGCAAGGCATACGGTAGGCTTGAAATTGGCCGCAGTCGCACCAACGATCGGGTATTAGGACCTGATACTCTTACCTTGCCAGCCCCTGGTTGTGGTCAATTGTTTCTTTGACACTGAAAGTGTGGCCATGGCGGTCGAATCAGAATCTTGGTCGCGATTCCTCGCTGAAATTTCATGCACATATCGATGTACACCTGTTGTGTCTGTAACACTGCATTCCAACGTTTACCTCTTGTTGCGAATAACGCTGCCATTCGAAAATATGTTGTGTTCACCATAGCGGTTATAGGCAGGTTTCGCAGGCCCTTGAAGATGTTGTTTATTGATTCCACAAGATTTGTTGTTATGTGGCCCCACCTCACCCCATTATCATACGATCTAGTCCACTTCTCTCTGTCAAAATTATTAATCCACCTCCCTGCATCTGAATTTGACTCAAACATTTCATGATGGTAGTAGTGGAATCCTGGTTGGTTTAATGCATACCCCGCGTCCATGAGCTTGATCTTTAAAATTTATCTTTGATCTCCCGCAAAAATATTAAGCAATATGCCTAATGCAATAGACATGCGTAGATGGGGGGTCGTGCCAACCATTTGCTGGATTATTGTATGCACTTATAATGGAAACGTGCCTGTCAAAAATCAAACAGAGTCCAGGATGTGGAGCCACATAAGTTCGAAGATTTTTGAGAAAGAAACTCTAAGCAACAGTTGTTTCCCTTTCCACCAGAGCAAAGGCTATGCGGAAAATGTTACTATTTCCATCTTGTGTGACTGCCATCAGTAACGTCCCCTTGTATTTGTCATACAACCAAGTTCCTTCAATATGAATAATCGGTTTGCAAAAATCAAATCCGATGATGCAAGGACGAAACACCCAGAAAATAATTTAGTGTATAATTTTAGTGCAGCCAAGTATGGCGGAAGTTGTTTGTATGATTCCTCCCAATTACCGTAGACCACTTCAATAGCCTTGGTTTTCGCTAGCCAAGCCTTTATGTAAGACGGTCTATATTTGAACACAAAAACAAAATGGAAGATAATCGTCTTGACCTTAAGTGACGGGTCAGCTTCTACGAGAGGTAAAATGATGTGACATATCATATCATGGCTAAGTTTTCTATGATCTTGCGCCATGTTTGTGTTAACACAAGTGTGGGATTGACTAATGGATCCTATCACCCAGGAATTATGTTTCTTCTTAAATGATGCCATTATCCTGTAACCACACTCAGGGTTTTTTTTGCACAAAATGACGTACCTTTATGGATTTGACCGATTAACTTTGAAATCAACACAGTTTGATAAGTGCCAACTTTTTATTGTTAGCATACAATCTTCCTTCATACGAAACTTGTCACCTTTTTTTAACTCCTCGTCGGACCTCATATAGGGGTTGTAGAACATGTCCGATGAAGGCTCATCCTCGCCCAAGTTAAGGGTTGTGAAGTGGGCAGGTGGTGAGTAGCGTTGCACCTCAGGTATTTGCATGCGCTCTTCATCTTTAAAATCACGGTTAACCAATTCATCAACCACGTCTTCTACATCATCAACCACATATTCTTCAACTTGATTTTATGGATCTTGTTCGTCATCAGCAACGGGATCAATAACCTGCGACTGCATGTTTTGGGATTGCATGTTCTGGGACGGTTAAAATTGTTCCAGCACAATGTACAACTGAATATAATCGTAACCAGAATACTCGTGGTTACGAAACATGTTTTGTACCTCAATATCATTTTGGATATATGATTGATAAAACTTGACTGAGTTATTATCAGTAAAATGGGGATGTTGGTAGAAAATTTGGGCTACAGGTTGTCTAAGTTTAGACTCAAGTTTTTTTTCAAATACGAAAAATCAGCCTTTCTATTTATACAAAATCTAGTGGAATCAGTGTTTCTAAATAGAAATCCGGCTTGATCACATTCATAAATTTCACCATTTGTGTGAGCATTGATTTTGTATTGTGTTGAGAATGCCATGATATGTGAGTATTGAGGATTGATTTTTGGAGAGTAGAAGTGTGAATGAATATGAGTAGTAGTGTGAATGAATTACAAAGAAACTTAGCTGCATAAATAGCAAGAACATGATTATTTGATGCATACAAAAACAAACGGAAACAAGACAAGACAACACACTACTGCATGCATGTGAGAAACATTGACAAGACAATATCATGCCTCTAACACTAGCCTAGTTACTACACTATTGTCAAATACCATTGAATGCATGTAAGAGACATTGACAAGACAATACACTAATATACAATAACATGTATGTCTCTCTCTCACGCACGCCTTCCCAAGTCTGATAAATTATACCTTCTTAAAATTTGAATTACACTAATATACAATTTAACACACTAATTACAATTAGTACACTAATTACAATTTGAATTAGTAATATTTAATACTATAATATACACTAATTAAATTTAGTACATCCTAGAATATATAGTCAAATATCATTGAATGCATGCATGTAAGAGACATTGACAAGACAATACAACTTTGCCTATCCATAAAACATAGTGATAGGCTATAGTTATGCATGCATGCCACTACAAGATTCCCTCACAATTACTCCAATGCATACAAAGGTCATTAGGTTAATAACTTGGCCCCTACCACAGTGACTGTGTGAAATTGAAATTCAGAATGCATAGAGAAATCCCATGCCCCCCGATATGTTTGGATCCCTGGCATCTTAAAAAAGTCAGCCACCAATGGTATCAAGAGAATTGGAAGGCTTACTCCCCGGTGTTTCGTAGAATGTGGAAAGAGAGTGCGCACTATATCCTTGACTTCCCGGTTGCACCCAATAAAATGAAATCGACAACTGAATATGTGGGTTGGTACAGATCAAATACCAATCCAGAAATGATTGTGTCTGACCCATACTATTTGCACGGCCCACGTCAGCAACAACCATATTTCCAACAACACCAGCCACCAAATTACCCACCACCACAACCACCACAACAACATTACAAACAACAACCACCAAATTAACCACCACCACAACAACCACAATATTATCAAGAACAACACCCCCAACCATACCAGCACATGACCACCCCCCAACACATGACCACCCCTAACCATACCATCACATGTCCAACCCCCAACACATGTTCACCCCCCAACCATACCAGCATATGTCTACCCCCCAACCATACCAACACTATAATCCACAAACTTAACCCCAATAAGACCCTGGTGTGGAGGGCTCGTCCAGATCATCACTTAGCCCCGACACAGGCATACATGAAGATGATCAATCATACTTCAACACATCACAACAAACCTTATTTTTTAACCAACCAGGTGCAACCTCCAATTATCAAGGACCACATTTCGAGGGAGCATCAAGTAGGAGCAACTTTGTCCCACCAAGACAAAGCTTTAAGGATGTAGAGGGCACCTGCCTATCATACAGCGGGAATTCTAGAGGTCAAAGTCGACTGACAGATTTTACAGACCCAGAGTGCATTGAAGGGACGTCGACGCAAACACAACAAGAACAAATAATGGGACAGTGTATGACTAGGGGTACGACTAGGGTATTACCACCACCTCGTGAGCCATATACACAAATAGTTAGACCTCCGCCTTGCGGTTCGTACCAGAGGCCTCCAAGGCCCCCAAATATGTAAAATATATTGTTGACTGTAAATTGTACTTTTTTGTTGTTTATCTAATAAATAAGTAATTTATTATGTGTTTCTTTTTTTTATTAATTCAATAATAAAACAATTAAATAATTAAATAATGTAATTTTAAAAATAATTTAAATACTATTAATAATTAAATAAAGAGTAATAATATAGTATATAAATAAAATTATTTAAAAAGCAAAAAAAAAATCATTTTTTAAAGAACTCGTCACTCCAAGTGGCGACTTGCTCCTTAAATTTAAAGAATTCGTCAACCCTAATATCGACTTGGTTCTAAAATAAGTGTAGCCGCCACTCTAAGTGGCGACATAGTGCAAAAATGAGTGAAAATTAGTCATTTGTATAAATATTTTGGAAACGTAATTATTTTAAAATTTAGTTATTAAAAAAAAAATTTATTTGATGGTAACCACAGATTCCCACACATCTATATGAGAGAATTAGAAAACCATTAAACATGAGAACTATTTTTTCCTAGACATAGTTTTTCTTGAGAATAATTTTGTATTCCATTCTAACAAACATAAATATTTTTATTTCCAACCTTAACTTTTTTCAAAAATATATTTTATATCCATGAAATAAACACAATTTAGTTACATTTTAACAACTTGTTACATTTTAACAACTTCAACTTATTTTCTATTGAGAAGAGATTTACTTTGAATTTCTTTTAAAATTTAAACTATTAAATTATTATTAAAATATATTTTATACTTTTCTAAATTATTATTTATCAATAGTTTAATAAAATTTATCTGCGCATTGCACGAGTAAACGTTTAATATATATATATATATATATATATATATATATGTCAAATGGGTCGGTCCAGCCTGCTTCGGTCTGGTGGGCCAAAATGCTTAAATGTTAATCCGGCCCAACTCAATTGTTTAATGAGCTATAAAAAATGAGTCCCGCCCGTTTTTCATTGGCCCGTGAAGTTTGATGGGTCAGCCGACCCGTAGTTCAATATTATAGTTTTAATTTTATAAAAATAGATGCAATGGATAAAAGCTACATAACATAAGTAGAGAGTCGTCATAAACTTAATTAATTGATGTTTAAAATATTCATCAAATCAACATATATATTCTAGTAAGTGCTTTATATATATATATATATATATATATATATATATATATATATATATATATATATATATACACACACACACACACATATAAAAGTACATAATAATTTAATATTATCACCAATACTTATCAAATTTTCTCTTTATCTCACAATAATTTCTTTGATCACATCATCTTGAAAATATATCTTCATCCTCTTTAATTTTCTTATCACTTGAAAACACACTTGTGCAATCATATCTTATCTCAATTTTTTCCCTAAAATTATCTAAATCTTATTTTTAATGGACCAGCCCTGTAACGCCCTGTTTTAATTAATACTATATTATATTAATATTTTCGAATTACCGATCGATATTTATCTTGCGACGAGAATACTCATATTAATCAATAAATCTAATAATTTATCTGGCGATGTTGTGTTCGGTCCGGGTTTTATTCTGTTCGGTTCGGTAAAATATTATTCGGATCCGATATTTAATTCCTCGAAATTATTTTAATTGATTGAATTAATAATATTGGTAGATATTATTAGTGTGTTAATTTATAAGAATAAATTAGGAGTGTGAGGATTATTTGGGAAGAGTTGGGTTTACACCTTAGTTTACTAGTAAGGTTATTATAAAACCACTTTCCTTATTTTCTTTCCATCCAAACACTTCTCCTTGTTTTCCTTCCATTCTTACATATCAAAACCAAGCATAGAAATTTGGATGGCTAGTAAGTAAACAACATTATAAAACCATTTCCTTGTCTTTCTTTCCTTTTCCAACAACAACAACCTAACATAGAAGCTTGAGAGAAAAGAGAGTTTTGGGAAGAAGAAGAAGAGCAAGAGAGCAAGAGAGGAAGCTTGAGGTTGAGCTTTGTAGCATCACCATGGATCATCCAAGCATGAGGTAAGGGGTTTGATTTCTCTATCTCATATGATTAGGTTTTGATAGTTGTATTTTGAATTGGGGAAAAATTGATAATGGAGTTATAGGGTTTGGTGGATTGTTGATGGAAATAGATTAGAAGGGTTGAATTTGACATAGAGATTATGGGTGTTGTTTTAGTGTTGTAGGGTTGGGTTTATAAAACAAAATTGGAAATGAAAATAGGAAGAATTGGAAATGAAAATAGGAAGAAATGGAAATGAAAATAGGAATAGAAATAAAATAAAGAACTAACAGTGAAATAATGAAAAACAAAGAAAATGGAAACTGTAACTTGTATATAAACGCAGGGCAATGAAATGAAAATGGATGAAGGCATAAGGGAAGGCTGAGGCAGCCGCCTCCCATGCCACGGTATTAAGTGGGACGTTCATCCCCTTTGTGAAGAAGAAACGACATGCTTTTGTTTTGCTGTAAATGGAATTTTTGTTTTCTGTGAAATGAAACTACCTGCATAATTATTGTTTTCCTGTGAAATGAAACTGGTTTTTGTTAAATATAAAAATTCCACCTAGTAGCTTTTGGCAATCATAAAATATAATTAGGGGATAAGATAGCCGATTAAATTTAGAACCCGATTATGTTCCGATTTTCCAATTTCGGTAAATTCGGCGACGGGGCAAGTTGCTCCGAATTCAACGAAAATTGACGTGCTAGCTAAGTTTGACGTGTAGAACGTAGTGGTGAAGTGAGTTTTTCAAAATTGTGAGTTTTTACGGAACGAACCGAAATAGGCTAAATTACGGTAAATTGAACCGGATTTTGTTTTAGTGGATTTAAGGCACGTCTGGATAATCCGTTTTCGACGTCGACGATTATGATTAATACCGGTTATTAGGAATTACCTTCGCGACGATTATTGACGTTTTGTCTATTTTTCCGTTTTCGGAATTTAGTGAATTAATTAATAACGATGCGACGTTAATAAACGTAAGTTTTGCGACGGTGTATTTATTAATGAATACTGTTGATATGCAATGTGATGATTAAATTGATGTTGTTAATAAATGCTTCCGATTTGTGAATGCATGACTTTTGATGAATTTATTGATGATGTTTGCATAATGCAATTAGGATGCGATGATATATTTATCTTGTTTTGGATAAATTATGGCGATGTGGGCTTTATGCCAATTTGGATGAGCGATGATGATGTTTTTGTGTTGTGTTGTTTTATTGTCGAGTCACATACATTGCATAAGCGAAGAGGGCTTTTATGCCAAGTGAAGAGGCTTTTATGCCAAGCGATGATGGCTTTTATGCCGAGCGAAGATCGGCTTTATGCCAAGTGTCCCTAATTACGGACAAAGCGATGGGTACCACATGCATAACATAGTCGTGTCTCATGGAGTCGGTTATGTTTATGTTTGAGTTGTTTGGCGTTGGGTTTTTGTTGATTGATGGATGGTATTGAATTGCGATAATATATGATGTGATGATGTTTGTGATGATGTTGTGATGATGGGCTTTATGCCAAAAGCGAAGATGAGGCTTTATGCCAAAAACGAAGATGGGCTTTAGCCAATTTGTGATGATTTTTTATGTTGCTTATATTATTAGCATTAATTAATGTTGTTGGTTGATGTTGTTGTTTAAGACTACCGTGTTAATTAGCGATGTATTAGCTCGTGACGATTTCGTGGTGATAGAGGGTTATGTGTTGTTGCGACGTTTTATGCCGATGAGGTTATGGTGATATAGAGTAGATTATACACATTAGGATGGCGAGTAAAGTAAGTGAGTTTTGATTATGTGTTGGAATTACACTTATTAATTCATACCCTTTATAATTCCGAAACTATATATATACATATATTTTATCATGCCTTAATTATATGTTTTGGAGTATCTCACCCTTTACTTGTTTCGCTGTTACCTATATATTGGTAACGTGTAGGTTTTGAAGACGGAGTCTATAACATCTGTTAGTCGAGTCGGTGTCGCTCTGATACGTAGCACTCGGGGGGAAATATTTATGTGGTCTTGTTGTTGTTGTTTTATTATTATTCCTTTTGTGAATAAGAACCATAATTCATATAAACATGATTTTGATGAGGAAGTTTAATAAAGGAGATGTTTTGATTTCTATGAATCAATTTATGTTTTCCTGCGATGCTATGTATCCGAAATTTATACTTTAAAGTAAACTGTTTTAAAGTGAGTTGTCTTTGATGGTGTAACGCCTCAGTATTTAATTTATGAAATTTTAAAATTACTCTGATTTTTGCATATAAAACGTTGGGTAGAATTGGGGTGTTACATTAGTGGTATCGAGGCGGTCGGTCGCGACCAAGTTACTAGTGTGTTTAATCCTGTTGTATGCGACATGTGTGTGAAACACTGTCGGTACTTGTTTGTTTCAAATTGTTTGTCTGCAGAGATGAGTTTGAAACAAGTGGGGGAGAAGTTTCACTTCTTGGTGGCGCTTGTGGCTTAGGATGGGCCTCAAGCAGTGTTACGCTTTGGTAACTTGAAGTGTAAGTTTGAAGACGCTGTTGCAGTTGGTAGAGATGGTTTATGTCACCATCATGATTGTGGACTGTCTATTGGCAAATTAAGGGACTGATCATCCTTAATCTCTTGTTGATAGTAGTCGGGAATTGTGTTGGTTGGGATAGACTTGTCTTTCCAGCTTAATAGTGTATGAAGCAGATGTGTTGGCACAAGGTGGTGCATGGTTACTTGAGTTGTGAGCGAATTTGGATTTTGGAGAGAAGCAAGATTTTGGCAAGTGAGCTCCTTGTTGTGATTCTTCTGAGGTGTATTGTGAAGATGTGAGTGAATTACCGCAGTAGTGCGAAGTGAAGTTTTGATGGATTTAGTTTCTGGATCTAGTTGTGATTCGAAGTATCCTTTAGAGATGTTTATTTCTGAGTAAAGTTGAAAAGTCAACTTGAGGATTGGTTTGAGCAGAGTTGCTTATTCGAGCGGGTTACCGTGGAGTGCTATCGTTGTGTTGTTTGAGAAGAGTCAAAGTTATCCGAGTTGGTGTGTCGTTTGTAGGCGAGTAACGATGTGGATATTGAGGACGAGTGTCTACTTCTGAGGATTGATATTTGGATGAATCAGTCACTTGGAATTTTTGCGTTTAGTGAGATCGATGTGAAGTCTGGCTGTCTACGAGTTAGTGTTTACAATTTGGTATTACTCGTGGGTATTTTGACTCGAGATGGTTGAGTCGCTATTTGGACTTCGCGATGGTAAGCGAATTTGGTTGAGCCAGTGGAGAGTTTAGCGAATGCTTTGGTTTTGGTCTTGTTTTGTTCTGAATAACCTTGTGGGGCGTATTGTGATACTTCATTTTGGATTTAAGAAGTATTTTGACATAGAGTTGGAAAAGTGTATTACTACCTTGGAACGATTGGAATTTCATAAGGAAAAATTGTCGGACTTGTGAGTTAGAGGTTGATGCTGTTGTGATCATTTGGAACCTTATAGGTGCAGATGTTAACGACGAGTGGATTAGAATTATGGAAGACAATTCAAGTTTGAGTGCAATCTATAAAGAGACTTTGTCTGTTGTTGAGCTTAGTGTGTTGATATTGCGGATAAACCTAGAATGTCTGATTTGGGATTTATTATTTTGCAGAATGTTGCATGTTTGTTTTGGGACACTTGTTGAAATTTAAGTTAGAAGGTTATGAGGGATTTGTCCGCTACTAACATATGGATTTCGTTGAATACTAATAGCCGTGGTGAATTATTGGTTTGTGACTAAGATAAGTCTTGATGGTGAGGAATTTGTGATGGGTTGATAACCACAGATACTTTAAGATGATTGATGTTTTATAAAGGAAAATGTTCTATCTGTGACCGAAGTCGGTCGTGACGGTGTTCGTGTTGGATTCCGTAAAGTTTAGGTTATGGTTCTAAGTCCAACCTGTGATTGTGATTACAGGGGTAGGAGATGACGTTGATGAGTAGAGTTCTTGAGAGAGTGTTGTGACTGAGTTACCACTTGGGACGATGGGGAGTTATGAAAGGTGTTTCGAATGAGAAGCCTGTGTATTGATCTTTGTGACGATGCGAGGATGATGATTACTTTTTACATAATTTGGGAATTGTTATAAGGGAAGACTTCGTTGAAGTCAAGTGTATACGTCGAAGTTTCACAAGTGGATATTTGGACAATATTTGAAAAGGTCAAACTATGCCGTGTATTTAGAGGACCAATGGACGTTGATCAATCGAGAATGAAAGAGTGATTCTTCGGGTTGATGAAGCTGATGTTGCGAGGTGTCTGGATGGGCGTACGCTTTGAACGTATCCACTTGAGTAATTGTGAAGTTGAGGAACTAACCAAGTTATTTTACGGTTGGCATCTTATGTATAGAAGTGAAGCAACATGGGTTAGATATCGAGCATTGAATTGACTAGCGAGTATGCGAGATTGTTGGTTTTGGACTAGTGAGTTATAGTCGCAAGTCGTCTGTATAAGCCCTGGAGTAAGTGGTGTATCGATGTTCTGTTTTGTTTGTGTCACTTGCTGTTTTTCAAGGGGTGTGCGTTGGTAATCTACAAGGATGAGGTGACCTTGTGATTTCCTGGAATGGAAACGATAACTGCAAGTGTAATTCTTAAGTTCATGCTTATGCGTGAGTGAAGGCATTTTTTTTTCATGTTTGTGTAGCACGCGTGGTTTTACCTTATTTTTGACTGTTTCAGTTTTGGTTTGTATAACCATTTTGTTGTTTTCGTTTTAGCGATGGTGACGGTGTTGTGTTGTAGGACTTTATGTTCCTATCTTTGGTGACTCGTTTTCGAGGTGTCGGTTCGAGTGTGTGGCTAATTCTATGGTTGAGACGTTAGGTTAGTAGCGATCTTGTTTGTTTGGTTCTCGAGTGAACCGGCGTGTCTGCGATTCGTTTAGTTGATTGGGTGTTAGTTGGTTGTCGAGTGCATTGTATGGGCTTTGCATCTCGGCATGGTTGTTCTTGTCTAGACGTTGTGGTCGGGGAGATGCCCTTGTGTTTGGTGTATTCTATATATTGTTTAATTAACGCGAGGATTGAGTAGACGATTGCGTAAGCATGTCTCGTACTGTTCATTTTGGTCGAAATTTCGAGGACGAAAAATTTATAAGTGGGGGAGAGTTGTAACGCCCTGTTTTAACTAATACTATATTATATTAATATTTTCGAATTACCGATCGATATTTATCTTGCGACGAGAATATTCATATTAATCAATATATCTATTAATTTATCTGGCGACGTTGTGTTCGGTCCGGTTTTATTCCGTTCGGTTCGGTAAAATATTATTCGGATCCGATATTTAATTCCTCGGAATTATTTTAATTGATTGAATTAATAATATTGGTAGATATTATTAGTGTGTTAATTTATAAGAATAAATTAGGAGTGTGAGGATTATTTGGGAAGAGTTGGGTTTACACCTTAGTTTACTAGTAAGGTTATTATAAAACCACTTTCCTTATTTTCTTTCCATCCAAACACTTCTCCTTGTTTTCCTTCCATTCTTACATATCAAAACCAAGCATAGAAATTTGGATGGCTAGTAAGAAAACAACATTATAAAACCATTTCCTTGTCTTTCTTTCCTTTTCCAACAACAACAACCTAACATAGAACCTTGAGAGAAAAGAGGGTTTTGGGAAGAAGAAGAAGAGCAAGAGAGCAAGAGAGGAAGCTTGAGGTTGGGCTTTGTAGCATCACCATGGATCATCCAAGCTTGAGGTAAGGGGTTTGATTTCTCTATCTCATATGATTAGGTTTTGATAGTTGTATTTTGAATTGGGGAAAAATTGATAATGGAGTTATAGGGTTTGGTGGATTGTTGATGGAAATAGATTAGAAGGGTTGAATTTGACATAGAGATTATGGGTGTTGTTTTAGTGTTGTAGGGTTGGGTTTATAAAACAAAATTGGAAATGAAAATAGGAAGAATTGGAAATGAAAATAGGAAGAAATGGAAATGAAAATAGGAATAGAAATAAAATAAAGAACTAACAGTGAAATAATGAAAAACAAAGAAAATGGAAACTGTAACTTGTATATAAACGCAGGGCAATGAAATGAAAATGGATGAAGGCATAAGGGAAGGCTGAGGCAGCCGCCTCCCATGCCACGGTATTAAGTGGGACGTTCATCCCCTTTGTGAAGAAGAAACGACATGCTTTTGTTTTGCTGTAAATGGAATTTTTGTTTTCTGTGAAATGAAACTACCTGCATAATTATTGTTTTCCTGTGAAATGAAACTGGTTTTTGTTAAATATAAAAATTCCACCTAGTAGCTTTTGGCAATCATAAAATATAATTAGGGGATAAGATAGCCGATTAAATTTAGAACCCGATTATGTTCCGATTTTCCAATTTCGGTAAATTCGGCGACGGGGCAAGTTGCTCCGAATTCAACGAAAATTGACGTGCTAGCTAAGTTTGACGTGTAGAACGTAGTTGTGAAGTTAGTTTTTCAAAATTGTGAGTTTTTACGGAACGACCAGAAATAGGCTAAATTACGGTAAATTGAACCGGATTTTGTTTTAGTGGATTTAAGGCACGTCTGGATAATCCGTTTTCGACGTCGACGATTATGATTAATACCGGTTATTAGGAATTACCTTCGCGACGATTATTGACGTTTTGTCTATTTTTCCGTTTTCTGATTTAGTGAATTAATTAATAACGATGCTGTTGCACCCCAAAATTTGCCCTCCTATCTCGATTTTATCTGACTTAGGCTTCACATTCATCTGCATGCACGTCCATTAGGTCATTGGCATTAAACAGTCATTCACTCATTGCATATGCATCATTTCGTCGTATTTAAATTGACCAAAAGTCAGTTTAAATCGATATCTGAATCGTTTTATTTTTATAAAATACCCGATATTTCACTTCATTCATTTTTATCTTCTTACCTGTTTACTGTGCCATTTTAAGTTGATTATATGACGATGATATCAATATTTCGGTTTTATAAACAGACTATTAAAAACGATTCGATACTGTACGAAAATTAGTGGGAAAAATATTTCAAACTTTCGCCTCTAACTCACTGCTTTATGAATCTACGTGTCGCGTAGATCATGAAAATGGGATCTCTCTAATTTTTCGATACATTTTGAAATTTTGTTTTTAACCGTAAGTGTTTTAAAATCAGGTATTTTTTATTATCGTTTTATTTCAATTTTAAATATTTCGATAATTTTTCTTTAATGTTTGATACCTGTAATTTATTTTAATATGTTTATTTTATTTTTTCGGATAATTATTGTCCGAACTTTTGCCATTTTTGACAATTTTAAGTGTCTAATTTTTATCTCTAAAAATTAAAACAAAAATACATTTGAGTAGATTATTTTTTATCTTTTGGGCTTTGAGGCCCATTTTATAACTAAGAGTATTATTGGCATTTTAAAAAAATAACCTAAACCTAATATTTGAGTATATATGTGTATGTTATGTTATTGATTGAGGAGGCCAAATTGAAAAAGGGAAACGGAACACTGAGGCAACGGATAAAAAACAAAATTATAAAAAAAAACACCATCCTCCAGCTTCCTCACTCCGGTGCGTCTCTCACTCCCTCATCAGAGTCCATTCCTCCAAACTCCCGCCGTTTCCTCCTCCAACACACCGGTCCGCCGTCTTCGCCGCTCTCATCTACCCTTCCATCATCACCGTCTCAGCCCTTCCCTTCGTTCAACCCTCTCCGTCACCAAACTGTAACTTTGTTTCTTCGTCATTTCCGTTTTCTGCAAAACCATAAAACCACCTCAACTTTTCAATCGAATTCTTCAACAGCAACACATACTCCCTTCACCTCAGAAACCCAGCTCCGTTACACAATCGCCGTCTCGCCTCAACCTTCGTACCATCTACATCGCAGAAACAACCACATAACCACTGACCCTCGTCCATTTTCCGAAAATCACTTTCAATCCTCATCAAGATCTTAACTTTTTTTTCATTCAGCAACACCATCATTACCCTTGTTGTCGTTGTTCACTTACGGCGAAATGGGAAGGTGTTTGCTCACGAGTTCTAGGACTCTATACGCGGGAGGACATTCAACAGAACCAAAGGATCGTTTTGGCTCCTGGTCAACCTACACAGATTCTGCACCTCTGTTCCGGTAGCTTCGACTTTTTGGTAAGATTCGACACCTCTACTTCGTTAATTGCTGTAAATGAAGCTTTTGTGTTGTATTGAGGATTTTAGTTTAATACTATGTTTGGATGCCCATCTACTTGATCTTGCTACATTTCGTGTCCTCATGTTTTATGACAAATTTATGGAAGAGTATTAATCGAGGTGATATTGAATTTACGTGTGTTTAAGCTTTGGTGGGTTTCAAATCCATATAGTAAGGTTATTATACTTTTGGCATTATTCGAGTTGGCTTAATAAGTTTGGTCGAGGTATCAACACGGTTGTTTCATTGTTCTTTTAATTCCATTTAGTTGTGATTATGGTGTTTGGTTAGATGATGGTTTGATGATTAGGCGCATTACTCGCGTGCAATTCTAACCGAGGAACCATTGTGGCGCCGTATTATGTTATTCTCATTTATTTTTAATTTTGATTGGATTTGACACGAAGATTCCATATTGGTTTCGATGAAGGTAAGTTTGTTTCGCGATTATTCGTAGAAACTCACCGAGAAACCGTTGAGACATCGCGATATGTTACTCTCATCTTTTAATTTCAATTAAATTTGAGATGAGGTTTCCATGACTAGTTTCGATGATGGTTCGACATCTAAATCGCGTTATTCGTGAAAGATATAACCAAGAAACGTGGGCAGCCATGCTACTTTTGTTTTCTTTCAAATTTGAGACAAGGATTCCACTTTTATTTTCGATGATGGTTTAACGATAAGGCGCGTTTACTCGTGTCTATCTAACCGAGAAATTATAATTGCATATTGTTACATTTTTCATTGTGTTGCGATTTCGAAACTTGAAGTAAATTTGAATTTCGAAAACCGTATGAACACATATATTGGGAGCATTCGGTTTGGTTCGTGACGATTTCACTTTGTCGATCTCTCTTGTAAATAGTTGATTGAGGATTACATGTAAGTTTCAATGATGGTTTAAATGTCTATGTTGCGTATATTCGCATAGATTATGACCAAGAAACCATTTGAACAGCCATGCTAATTTGTTTTGCTTGAACTTTGGACGAGGATTCTATTTTAGTTTCGATGAAGGTGACGATAACGACGCATTTATTCGCGTATAAACCTGACCGAGAAGCTGTTGTTTGCAACATATCGTTTCTTTTGTTTGAATTTAAGCGAGAAAATAGTTTTATCTCAAGAAAAATCAATTGATTTATGGCTGCCCCGGGTTTAATGGTATAGCTTGATTCGGAATCCATCTTTGCCAATGGTTTGTATAAGACATTTTGATTTATAGAAGCATTTTTGCAATACTAAATCGGAATGTTGGTGTATGAAGGTTACTTCTTTGTCTTTTTGTTTGTATTTATGCACCTTTTGGTTGAAGTTCGGAGAATTTTTATACACGTATAGCTGCTGCCCGGATTTAATGTCGTTGATTTTGATGGTTTTAAATTCATTCTTCTATGTTTGAGTTTGTTTAGAACAATAACAATACATGCTATGCTAATTTTTCGGTTTGTATCATCATTGAGTTGTGATATTTGTTTTGAATCGATTCTTGAAGATTAACTCGGCTATTTCCTTTTGTGCTAAACATGTTTGGGTTAAATTTTTGGGGTATAATGATGCATGTAGAGTTGCTGCCCGGAATCATGTTTAAGAGCATAGAGTTTGCTTTGAATTCGAGTTTTCATGTTTCAATTTGAATTTTTGATTCTTGTTTTCTCTATGATCGGAAAAGCATGTTTACCGTTGTGTATACTTGAGTTCAAATGTGATTGGAACAATGTATGTAGTGCTGAATTTTAACATGTACATTGAATACCAGCCTATTTTCTTGTTTCTTATTTGTAAATTCATCCATCCATGTACATAGTCCATTTTATCTCATTTCGATTTTATCCCACTATGCTACTAACATGTTTGTTACTTGTGAAGGCATTCAAGAGTAATTCAAACATCATTCCATCATGGAATATATATATATTTTTCTCCATTTACATTTTTTATTATAATTATTCTACTACTTCAATATAATATTTAGTTATGTATTTTTAGTATTGTAGATACAATTATATAGTATTTTTATTTTATATTTAATATTGTAAATACAATTATACTACTTTTATTCATATATTTTATTTGGTTTATTTTATAAATTCAATTACATTGTAATTATTATTTTTGTGTTACGATTTCGAATTGGAATTTAATTCAACCTTCGAATGAATTTGAACGCAAATATATCTATTCTTCGTATAGTTTTTGTTTGTATCTTGAGTGATGTAGGAGCCTTCATTTGGTATTCATCCGATGCATCAAGCTTTGTCCGATCTTGAAGACTACTTGAAGCGCATTGCAAGCTATTTAATTATTCAAACTAATTCGATTTGGTTGTAATAGCTTAGAATTTATTTCCTTGTGTGTTCTAATTACCGTTTAATTATGCGTTTATCATATTAGAACACATAGCCTCCCCTTGGGCTCCTCATCAAGCGGTGAACATACACAATGCACACTTGCACACATTTATAGTTTGGTCCTGGGCTTTTCTACGACAACTATTCGATCGATTGTTCCAATCGGTCGTTTAGAATACTAGTGTCACGCTAGTCCCACTTTTAGGAGCATACATAAAGCCACTTTGCATGGCCTCGTTTGTTTTCCTAATCAAATTATTCTATTCACAATCAAACTCCTAAAACACTTTCAAATTAAATTAATTAATTGAATTTGTTTTCTAAATCAATTTTTCTACAAAAAACAAAAACATAGTGATATGGTATTTAATTAAATTGTTAGAGGTTACCCGATTTAATTAAAATGTAAAGTATTTGGGCCATTAGAGGGTAACCCAATGACTTAAATACTTTATTCCATAACACTTAATAAAAGTGAACTTTGTTTCACCTCACTCTTTTCATAATAAAGATTTTGGATGAGAGATGATCGGTTGACCTCAATCACCAATCTCGAGTATTGAATCGTTAGAGGATATCCCAACGTTTTGGTACTTGTCATCTACAATTAAAATCAATCCAACCCATTCAAATCCTTTTTTGCTCATATGCGATTATCAAAATAAAAAACATTTCAATTAAAATCAATACAACCAATTCAAACATTTTCAACAAGAACTACGGAGTTTTGACTTTCCCATTGCACGAGGGAATACGTAGGCACGCGGTTTCAAAACCGTGTCAAACTCAAAATAATAACAAACAAATCCCGTTTTCTTCTTTCTTAAATTCATAATTTAGAAATTAGCGAATACACACACAAACACATTTTGAACTAAATAGGTCCCATCGAGTACGATGGACGTAAGAGGTGCTAATACCTTCCTCTTGCGTAACCGACTCCCGAATCTATGCTTTTTGGTCTTGTAGACCGCCTTATCCAATTTTTGTGGGTTTTATCTATATTTCCCCGTTCTTTCTAGAAAAAATAAAATTAGGTGGCGATTTCATTGTTTTTGAAAATTCATTTAAATGATTTTTGAAAATCGAGTTGCTTCAGATGCGGCGTTAATAAACGTAAGTTTTGCGACGGTGTATTTATTAATGAATACTGTTGATATGCAATGTGATGATTAAATTGATGTTGTTAATAAATGCTTCCGATTTGTGAATGCATGACTTTTGATGAATTTATTGATGATGTTTGCATAATGCAATTAGGATGCGATGATATATTTATCTTGTTTTGGATAAATTATGGCGATGTGGGCTTTATGCCAATTTGGATGAGCGATGATGATGTTTTTGTGTTGTGTTGTTTTATTGTCGAGTCACATACATTGCATAAGCGAAGAGGGCTTTTATGCTAAACGAAGAGGCTTTTATGCCAAGCGATGATGGCTTTTATGCCGAGCGAAGATCGGCTTTATGCCAAGTGTCCCTAATTACGGACAAAGCGATGGGTACCACATGCATAACATAGTCGTGTCTCATGGAGTCGGTTATGTTTATGTTTGAGTTGTTTGGCGTTGGGTTTTTGTTGATTGATGGATGATATTGAATTGCGATGATATATGATGTGATGATGTTTGTGATGATGGGCTTTATGCTAAAAGCGAAGATGAGGCTTTATGCACAAAGCGAAGATGGGCTTTAGCCAATTTGTGATGATTTCTTATGTTGCTTATATTATTAGCATTAATTAATGTTGTTGGTTGATGTTGTTGTTTAAGACTACCGTGTTAATTAGCGATGTATTAGCTCGTGACGATTTCGTGGTGATGGAGGGTTATGTGTTGTTGCGACGTTTTATGCCGATGAGGTTATGGTGATATAGAGTAGATTATACACATTAGGATGGCGAGTAAAGTAAGTGAGTTTTGATTATGTGTTGGAATTACACTTATTAATTCATACCCTTTATAATTCCGAAACTATATATATACATATATTTTATCATGCCTTAATTATATGTTTTGGAGTATCTCACCCTTTACTTGTTTCGCCGTTACCTATATATTGGTAACGTGCAGGTTTTGAAGACGGAGTCTATAGCATCTGTTAGTCGAGTCGGTGTCGCTCTGATACGTAGCACTCGGGGGGAAATATTTATGTGGTCTTGTTGTTGTTGTTGTTATTATTATTCCTTTTGTGAATAAGAACCATAATTCATATAAACATGATTTTGATGAGGAAGTTTAATAAAGGAGATGTTTTGATTTCTATGACTCAATTTATGTTTTCCTGCGATGCTATGTATCCGAAATTTATACTTTAAAGTAAACTGTTTTAAAGTGAGTTGTCTTTGATGGTGTAACGCCTCAGTATTTAATTTATGAAATTTTAAAATTACTCTGATTTTTGCATATAAAACGTTGGGTAGAATTGGGGTGTTACATTAGTGGTATCAGAGCAGGTCGGTCTGTCGACCAAGTTATTAGTGTGTTTAATCCTGTTGTATGCGACATGTGTGTGAAACACTGTCGGTACTTGTTTGTTTCAAATTATTTGTCTGCAGAGATGAGTTTGAAACAAGTGGGGGAGAAGTTTCACTTCTTGGTGGCGCGTGTGGCTTAGGATGGGCCTCAAGCAGTGTTACGCTTTGGTAACTTGAAGTGTAAGTTTGAAGACGCTGTTGCAGTTGGTAGAGATGGTTTATGTCACCATCATGATTGTCGACTGTCTATTGGCAAATTAAGGGACTGATCATCCTTAATCTCTTGTTGATAATAGTCGGGAATTGTGTTGGTTGGGATAGACTTGTCTTTCCAGCTTAATAGTGTATGAAGCAGATGTGTTGGCACAAGGTGGTGCATGGTTACTTGAGTTGTGCGAATTTGGATTTTGGAGAAGCAAGATTTTGGCAAGTGAGCTCCTTGTTGTGATTCTTCCGAGTGTATTGTGAAGATGTGAGTGAATTACATGAGGCGAAGTGAAGTTTTGATGGATTTAGTTTCGGATCTAGTTGTGATTCAAGTATCCTTTAGAGATGTTTATTTACGAGTAAGAGTTGAAAAGTCAACTTGAGGATTGGTTTGAGCAGTTGCTTATTCGAGCGGGTTACCCTGGAGTGCTACCGTTGTGTTGTTTGAGAAGAGTCAAAGTTATCCGAGTTGGTGTGTCGTTTGTAGGCGAGTAACGATGTGGATATTGAGGACGAGTGTTTACTTCTGAGGATTGATATTTGGATGAATCAGTCACTTGGAATTTTTGCGTTTAGTGAGATCGATGTGAAGTCTGGCTGTGTAACACCACATTTCTACCCAACGTTTATTATAAAATCAGAGTGCGGAAATTTTAAACTAAAAACATGGGATGCCACATTTCAACATTAACAACACAAACAGATAAGATACATAACACTTTTTAATTCGGAGGATCTCATAACAACTTGCAATAATTTTTAAACAAAATACTTTTTATTACTACGCAGCGGAATTCATAGTTATACAACTTAATATATCATACTAATAGCAACTTTAAACTTTTTGTTCGACTTTCAACAGACTTAACAACTTTTTATTTCACAACATCACTTAGGATTTCAACAAATTATACTAATAACAACTAGAGTCAACAATATAAACAACATAGACCAACGTCCCCCCGAGTGTTACGTATCAGAGCAAAGACATCAACTTGAACCGACATCAACTAATTCTTCCATTCTTGAATACCTGCACGTTACCAGTATAAAGGCAACGGAGAAACAAATGAAGGGGTGAGATATCTAACAATCTAATAAATTGTATGATAAATAATATATGATAGAATTTAAATAACGTAAATCACCACTTCACAACTTATTCTCACAACCAACAATCACAACATAATCATCAACGTAATATAATGACAACAATTTTTCCACACAACAATATTTATCACAACATATTCGTCAACGTAACAACTTAACTCAACACAACTTAATAACAACAACTTAATAACAATGCCAACTTACAACAATAACAACTTATAGCAACAACAACTTATATCAATAACAACACAACGACAATCACTAAACAACGAATAATAACAACAACTTTAACTTGCGACTCAATATGTGACTCAACTATGCAAATGCATGTGGTACCATTTGGAGCAGAACTCCCAACTTAAAAATCATGCCAGTTTATCGAGGCATTAACAAGGCATGAGCCTTCAACTTTCAACTTGTGCCAATCCAGGCAAACGTGGGTGAGCATAGCTCCAACATAAAAATTGTCAATCCAGGCCAACTTAATAATGCAATGTATGCCATGAGACCTTAACTTAAATAACAAATACACAACAATGCGACAACAACAACAACATCATACAACAATTTAAAATATGCATCAATGGCATCAACTTAGATAAACACTGGTAATTCGACCTACAACTCAAACATGTCCATAAATCAGAATAATTCAACTTATTCAACATTGGCCATAGGCCTACAACTTCATTAACTGCAAAAGCAACTTATCAACGTTGGTCATACGACCTACAACTTTATCAACGTATCAACAACAGTAATAGTTTATCAATAAAATTAATACGAGCAAATAACAACCAATTTCACCACAATCTGCAACTTCGCAATTTATTAACAACAACAATACCAGCAAACAACGACAATTCAACGGAAACAACACAACACAGTTTATCACCTGCAATTTCACAATTTACGGCAACCATATAACACACAAAATCAACCAAAATAAACTACAAACAAACCACGTAATTGTTCGGACTATTTCGACTATTTTTGGTTAATTAATCTTCTGCTAAATTACTCAAATTTTCTATTTTAAACTACTATTAAACAACCATAACCTCTACAACTCTAAAATAACTCTAAGGTGCTCAAAATTGCTCTACCGACAACTCTAAAGACTCAAATACTTTTACCTTTAATTCTACGGCTTATTCTACGACTTCTTAGATTTAATTTTAAACGACTCGAAAACAACGCTGACAACTCTAAACATGTCAGAATCACCCAAAATAATTAAAATATGACTTTTAATAAATCAAAACAACTCCTGACAATTTTATTGACAACTCTAACTACTGTATTGACAACTCTAACGGAATTGAGAATAATTTAAATTAACTAAATTATTTACCTCTAACTCAAAACTCATAAAATAAATAATTATACTTAATAATACAAAAATCATTATTATTATACTCATGTAATATTATATATTATAAACTGAAAAATATATTTTATTTAGCTTACAGTAATGTGTGCCGCTAGATGTGTATCCAATTTGTTATTCTAAAATTGAACTCATATGTGGTAGTATGTATATATTTCTCTTAAACAAACTATTTATATTTTATAGCTAACTTATTTATATATAGTAGTATGTATATGACGCTACAGTACTAGTTGCAAAACAAAGGCCACTACAGTGTAAATATCAAACTGCTATCATAATTTCACCAGTTTATCAGATATGATAAAGTGGCCGCTACATTAGATTATCAAATTGATATTTTCAATTTTTTTTAAGTATAGTACAGTGTCTATGTATTAAATTAGGTTCTCAATCATCTCTCAATTTCATCAATATATCAATTCCAAACACAATTAATTAGCACATATTAAGGATTATTCATCAAAACCTAACAATTTCAATTTATGAAAATTTGGAGGTTTCAATCTAAACATGTTTTTCACCAAACAGAACCACAACAAATGCATAGTAAATTCTCCATTATCCTAATTCCCACATACTACTCATCATACAACCCATTAGAAAATTAGAACCCCACCCTTACCTGGATTGAAGGTCGCTCTACGGAGTTCCAGTCGGATTTCGGTTTGACTTTCGGTCTACAATTTTCTCGCGACGGTAGTTTTTCTCCCAAGCCTATTCCTCTTTTTCTTCCTCTTTTCACGTATACTATTCTTTTCCCTTTTTCTTCTCCTTGTTTTCTAACAACCTCTCCAAAAACCTAATTTCTTATTATTTATAATAACTAATAATTATATTTCTCTTATTGGACCTATTTCTCTACACCTCTCTTTCTACTAATTTCAACCATCTAAACCCAACAAATTATTCTAATTTTATTATTATTATTAATAGTCAACTATTATTATTATTATTATTATTTATTATTATTATTATTATTATTATTATTATTATTATTATTATTATTATTATTATTATCTATCGGCTAGTCAACAATTAATCCAATTAACGCCTCTTATAATAATTCCGATAATTCCCAACTTCGACTAATTCCAATAAATAATTTCTTATATAATTTAATTAAATAATTAATTAAATTTTTGGGCGTTACAACTCTTCCCCACTTAGAATATTTTCGTCCTCGAAAATCTATCCGACACAAGCATCCTCAACTGCGCTTCCAACTCTCTGATCCTCAGTTGCGTTTGGTAACACTCCGACTACTATCTTTCCGATATAACAACAACTCAACATGGTTAAATCAAATATGCAAACGTTAATCTTCCAATACTCTTGAAACATAATCGTTACTATCTTGCCAACCATTTTAGCAATACCTTGAAACAACATTTTACAACATAGTAACAACTACAACTCTCTTAATTTCTTGTACAACATGGTATCCTCACTTAACAACATTCTGGTTGTAGCACCCACTACTTACTTACCATTAAGATAGCAAAACAATTTTATATCATCCAACATGATCCCGTCTACTATCAACAAGAGATTAAGGGTGATCAATTCCTCAATTTGTCAATAGATATCCGACAACCACAATAGAGATTAAACTGTCGTTACTAACATTAATAGTATTCTTTTTCCAACTTGCATCCATGATTCAAGGATCCCAACCACTCCAACAACTTCTACAACTTTTAAATCAATCCCAATAATTCCACAACATGGCCTACTTAAACAATCAACTTACTAAATTATATCTCATAGCAACTATTCTTTTTCAATACATTCCAACTTTTCAAACAACCAAATCTTAAATTCTTACCACCTTCGAATTCGAGAAACGACAAGGCTCCTACAACGTTTGCACCGTATCCTTCAGTAACATACTAATCTGATATTTCTCAACTAAACACATCTGAGAAGCAAAGCTTCTCCCCCACTTAGCTTCAACTTACTTCCTGCGAACAGTCAATCAAAAAGCAACAAGTACCAACAGTGTTCCACACACATGTCGCGTACGAAGGAAGTAAACAACGTTAGACAACACCGGCGGACAGACGGACTGCGATACCACTTTGTAACACCCCAATTCTACCCCGGTAATTATTATGAAATCAGAGTTATAAAATTCTTTTCAACAAACAATTGGAGTATTACAATTCAACTAAAACAACAACACGCTAGCACAGATACATAACACATAAACTCGGATGAAACGAAACAACATGAATCAACTTTATTAATATTAAGCAGCGGAACTACATTAATCAACTTGGATGTCATAGCATATTTTCAACTTAAAACAATTTAAAGTCAACAATTACTTTTCATATATCAACATAGTTATTCAACAACAAAATCAAAATAGCAAAACAACTAGCGTTCATCCCCCCGAGTGTTACGTATCAGAGCGACAACCCGACTCGAACTAACAACAACTAAACCTTTGTTCTTCATTACCTGCACGTTACCCACGTAGAGGCAACATCACAACAGAAGGGGTGAGATATCTAACAATCTAATAAATCATATGATAAATAATATATTAGAATTCAGATAACGTAAATCACTGCTTCGCAAATTATTCACACAACAACCAATCACAACAAAATCATCAACGTAATATAACGACCACAATTTATCAACACAACAACATTTATCACAACATACTCGGCAACATAACACAACAACAAATTCACCATCATAACAACTCAAATATGCAACATGTGATGCAACAACTTATTTAAATGTGCATGCATGTGGTACCATTTGGAGCAGAACTCCCAACTTAAAAATCATGCCAGTTTATCGAGGCATTAACAAGGCATGAGCCTTCAACTTTCAACTTGTGCCAATCCAGGCCAACGTGGGTGAGCATAGCTCCAACATAAAAATTGTCAATCCAGGCCAACTTAATAATGCAATGTATGCCATGAGACCTCAACTTAAATAACAAATACACAACAATGCGACAACAACAACAACATCATACAACAACTTAAAATATGCATCAATGGCATCAACTTAGATAAACACTGGTAATTCGACCTACAACTCAAACATGTCCATAAATCAGAATAATTCAACTTATTCAACATTGGCCATAGGCCTACAACTTCATTAACTGCAAAAACAACTTATCAACGTTGGTCATACGACCTACAACTTCATCAACGTATCAACAACAGTAATAGTTTATCAATAAAATTAATACGAGCAAATAACAACCAATTTCACCACAATCTGCAACTTCGCAATTTATTAACAACAACAATACCAGCAAACAACGACAATTCAACGGAAACAACACAACACAGTTTATCACCTGCAATTTCACAATTTACGGCAACCATATAACACACAAAATTAACCAAAATAAACTACAAACAAACCACGTAATTGTTCGGACTATTTCGACTATTTTTGGTTAATTAATCTTCTGCTAAATTACTCAAATTTTCTATTTTAAACTACTATTAAACAACCATAACCTCTACAACTCTAAAATAACTCTAAGGTGCTCAAAATTGCTCTACCGACAACTCTAAAGACTCAAATACTTTTACCTTTAATTCTACGACTTATTCTACGACTTCTTAGATTTAATTTTAAACGACTCGAAAACAACGCTGACAACTCTAAACATGTCAGAATCACCCAAAATAATTAAAATATGACTTTTAATAAATCAAAACAACTCCTGACAATTTTATTGACAACTCTAACTACTGTATTGACAACTCTAACGGAATTGAGAATAATTTAAATTAACTAAATTATTTACCTCTAACTCAAAACTCATAAAATAAATAATTATACTTAATAATACAAAAATCATTATTATTATACTCATGTAATATTATATATTATAAACTGAAAAATATATTTTATTTAGCTTACGAATGTGTGCCGCTTGATGTGTATCCAATTTGTTATTCTAAAATTGAACTCATATGTGGTAGTATGTATATATTTCTCTTAAACAAACTATTTATATTTTATAGCTAACTATATATATATATATATATATATATATATATATATATATATATATATATATATATATATATCATATTAAAGTTGACGCTAACTAGTTGCAAAACAAAGGCCACTACAGTGTAAATATCAAACTGCTATCATAATTTCACCCAGTTTCTGTATATGATAAAGTGGCGCTACATTAGATTATCAAATTGATATTTTCAATTTTTTTAAGTATAATACAGTGTCTATGTATTAAATTAGGTTCTCAATCATCTCTCAATTTCATCAATATATCAATTCCAAACACAATTAATTAGCACATATTAAGGATTATTCATCAAAACCTAACAATTTCAATTTATGAAAATTTGGAGGTTTCAATCTAAACATGTTTTTCACCAAACAGAACCACAACAAATGCATAGTAAATTCTCCATTATCCTAATTCCCACATACTACTCATCATACAACCCATTAGAAAATTAGAACCCCACCCTTACCTGGATTGAAGGTCGCTCTACGGAGTTCCAGTTGGATTTCGGTTTGACTTTCGGTCTACAATTTTCTCGCGACGGTAGTTTTTCTCCCAAGCCTATTCCTCTTTTTCTTCCTCTTTTCACGTATACTATTCTTTTCCCTTTTTCTTCTCCTTGTTTTCTAACAACCTCTCCAAAAACCTAATTTCTTATTATTTATAATAACTAATAATTATATTTCTCTTATTGGACCTATTTCTCTACACCTCTCTTTCTACTAATTTCAACCATCTAAACCCAACAAATTATTCTAATTTTATTATTATTATTAATAGTCAACTATTATTATTATTATTATTATTATTATTATTATTATTATTATTATTATTATTATTATTATTATTATTATCTATCGGCTAGGCAACAATTTATCCAATTAACGCCTCTTATAATAATTATGATAATTCCCAACTTCGACTAATTCCAATAAATAATTTCTTATATAATTTAATTAAATAATTAATTAAATTTTCGGGCGTTACAGGCTGTCTACGAGTTAGTGTTTACAAGTTGGTATTACTCGTGGGTATTTTGACTCGAGATGGTTGAGTCGCTATTTGGACTTCGCGATGGTAAGCGAATTTGGTTGAGCCAGTGGAGAGTTTAGCGAATGCTTTGGTTTTGGTCTTGTTTTGTTCTGAATAACCTTGTGGGGCGTATTGTGATACTTCATTTTGGATTTAAGAAGTATTTCGACATAGAGTTGGAAAAGTGTATTACTACCTTGGAACGATTCGAATTTCATAAGGAAAAATTGTCGGACTTGTGAGTTAGAGGTTGATGCTGTTGTGATCATTTGGAACCTTATAGGTGCAGATGTTAACGACGAGTGGATTGGAATTGTGGAAGACAATTCAAGTTTGAGTGCAATCTATAAAGAGACTTTGTCTGTTGTTGAGCTTAGTGTGTTGATGTTGCGGATAAACCTAGAATGTCTGATTTGGGATTTATTATTTTGCAGAATGTTGCATGTTTGTTTTGGGACACTTGTTGAAATTTAAGTTAGAAGGTTATGAGGGATTTGTCCGCTACTAACATATGGATTTCGTTGAATACTAATAGCCGTGGTGAATTATTGGTTTGTGACTAAGATAAGTCTTGATGGTTAGGAATTTGTGATGGGTTGATAACCACAGATACTTTAAGATGATTGATGTTTTATAAAGGAAAATGTTCTATCTGTGACCGAAGTCGGTCGTGACGGTGTTCGTGTTGGATTCCGTAAAGTTTAGGTTATGGTTCTAAGTCCAACCTGTGATTGTGATTACAGGGGTAGGAGATGACGTTGATGAGTAGAGTTCTTGAGAGAGTGTTGTGACTGAGTTACCACTTGGGACGATGGGGAGTTATGAAAGGTGTTTCGAATGAGAAGCCTGTGTATTGATCGTTGCGACGATGCGAGGATGATGATTACTTTTTACATAATTTGGGAATTGTTATAAGGGAAGACTTCGTTGAAGTCAAGTGTATACGTCGAAGTTTCACAAGTGGATATTTGGACAATATTTGAAAAGGTCAAACTATGCCGTGTATTTAGAGGACCAATGGACGTTGATCAATCGAGAATGAAAGAGTGATTCTTCGGGTTGATGAAGCTGATGTTGCGAGGTGTCTGGATGGGCGTACGCTTTGAACGTATCCACTTGAGTAATTGTGAAGTTGAGGAACTAACCAAGTTGTTTTACGGTTGGCATCTTATGTATAGAAGTGAAGCAACATGGGTTAGATATCGAGCATTGAATTGACTAGCGAGTATGCGAGATTGTTGGTTTTGGACTAGTGAGTTATAGTCGCAAGTCGTCTGTATAAGCCCTGGAGTAAGTGGTGTATCGATGTTCTGTTTTGTTTGTGTCACTTGCTGTTTTTCAAGGGGTGTGCGTTGGTAATCTACAAGGATGAGGTGACCTTGTGATTTCCTGGAATGGAAACGATAACTGCAAGTGTAATTCTTAAGTTCATGCTTATGCGTGAGTGAAGGCATTTTTTTTCTTCATGTTTGTGTAGCACGCGTGGTTTTACCTTATTTTTGACTGTTTCAGTTTTGGTTTGTATAACCATTTTGTTGTTTTCGTTTTAGCGATGGTGACGGTGTTGTGTTGTAGGACTTTATGTTCCTATCTTTGGTGACTCGTTTTCGAGGTGTCGGTTCGAGTGTGTGGCTAATTCTATGGTTGAGACATTAGGATAGTATCGATCTTGTTTGTTTGGTTCTCGAATGAACCGGTGTGTCTACGACTTGTTTAGTTGTTGGGTGTTGGGTGGTTGGCGAGTGCATTGTATGGGCTTTGCATCTCGGCATGGTTGTTCTTGTCTAAACGTTGTGGTTAGAGAGATGCCCTTGTGTTAGGTGTATTATATATGATGTTTAATTAACGCGAGGATTGAGTAGACGAATGCGTAGGCATGTCTCGTATTGTTCGTTTTGGTCGAAATTTCGAGGACGAAAAGTTTATAAGTGGGGGAGAGTTGTAACGCCCTGTTTTAATTAATACTATATTATATTAATATTTTCGAATTACCGATCGATATTTATCTTGCGACGAGAATACTCATATTAATCAATAAATCTAATAATTTATCTGGCGATGTTGTGTTCGGTCCGGGTTTTATTCTGTTCGGTTCGGTAAAATATTATTCGGATCCGATATTTAATTCCTCGAAATTATTTTAATTGATTGAATTAATAATATTGGTAGATATTATTAGTGTGTTAATTTATAAGAATAAATTAGGAGTGTGAGGATTATTTTGGGAAGAGTTGGGTTTACACCTTAGTTTACTAGTAAGGTTATTATAAAACCACTTTCCTTATTTTCTTTCCATCCAAACACTTCTCCTTGTTTTCCTTCCATTCTTACATATCAAAACCAAGCATAGAAATTTGGATGGCTAGTAAGAAAACAACATTATAAAACCATTTCCTTGTCTTTCTTTCCTTTTCCAACAACAACAACCTAACATAGAAGCTTGAGAGAAAAGAGGGTTTTGGGAAGAAGAAGAAGAGCAAGAGAGCAAGAGAGGAAGCTTGAGGTTGGGCTTTGTAGCATCACCATGGATCATCCAAGCTTGAGGTAAGGGGTTTGATTTCTCTATCTCATATAATTAGGTTTTGATAGTTTTATTTTGAATTGGGGAAAAATTGATAATGGAGTTATAGGGTTTGGTGGATTGTTGATGGAAATAGATTAGAAGGGTTGAATTTGACATAGAGATTATGAGTGTTGTTTTAGTGTTGTAGGGTTGGGTTTATAAAACAAAATTGGAAATGAAAATAGGAAGAATTGGAAATGAAAATAGGAAGAAATGGAAATGAAAATAGGAATAGAATTAGAAATAAAGAACTAACAGTGAAATAATGAAAAACAAAGAAAATGGAAACTGTAACTTGTAAATAAACGCAGGGCAATGAAATGAAAATGGATGAAGGCATAAGGGAAGGCTGAGGCATCCGCCTCCCACGCCATGGTATTAAGTGGGACGTTCGTCCCCTTTGTGAAGAAGAAACGACATGCTTTTGTTTTGCTGTAAATGGAATTTTTGTTTTCTGTGAAATGAAACTACCTGCATAATTTTTGTTTTCCTGTGAAATGAAACTGGTTTTTGTTAAATATAAAAATTCTACCTAGTAGCTTTTGACAATCATAAAATATAATTAGAGGATAAGATAGCCGATTAAATTTAGAACCCGATTATGTTCCGATTTTTCGATTTCGGTAAATTCGGCGATGGAGCAAGTTGCTCAGAATTCAACGAAAATTGACGTGCTAGCTAAGTTTGACGTGTAGAACGTAGTGGTGAAGTGAGTTTTTCAAAATTGTGAGTTTTTACGGAACGAACCGAAATAGGCTAAATTACGGTAAATTGAACCGGATTTTGTTTTAGTGGATTTAAGGCACGTCTGGATAATCCGTTTTCGACGTCGACGATTATGATTAATACCGGTTATTAGGAATTACCTTCGCGACGATTATTGACGTTTTGTCTATTTTTCCGTTTTCGGAATTTAGTGAATTAATTAATAACGATGCGGCGTTAATAAACGTAAGTTTTGCGACGGTGTATTTATTAATGAATACTGTTGATATGCAATGTGATGATTAAATTGATGTTGTTAATAAATGCTTCCGATTTGTGAATGCATGACTTTTGATGAATTTATTGATGATGTTTGCATAATGCAATTAGGATGCGATGATATATTTATCTTGTTTTGGATAAATTATGGCGATGTGGGCTTTATGCCAATTTGGATGGCGATGATGATGTTTTGTGTTGTGTTGTTTTATTGTCGAGTCACATACATTGCATAAGCGAAGAGGGCTTTTATGCTGCGAAGAGGCTTTTATGCGATGATGGCTTTTATGCGCGAAGATCGGCTTTATGCCAAGTGTCCCTAATTACGGACAAAGCGATGGGTACCACATGCATAACATAGTCGTGTCTCATGGAGTCGGTTATGTTTATGTTTGAGTTGTTTGGCGTTGGGTTTTTGTTGATTGATGGATGTTATTGAATTGCGATGATATATGATGTGATGATGTTGTGATGATGGGCATTATGCCAAAAGCGAAGATGAGGCTTTATGCCAAAAGTGAAGATGGGCTTTAGCCAATTTGTGATGATTTGTTATGTTGCATATATTATTAGCATTAATTAATGTTGTTGGTTGATGTTGTTGTTTAAGACTACCGTGTTAATTAGCGATGTATTAGCTCGTGACAATTTCTTGGTGATGGAGGGTTATGTGTTGTTGCGACGTTTTATGCCGATGAGGTTATGGTGATATAGAGTAGATTATACACATTAGGATGACGAGTAAAGTAAGTGAGTTTTGATTATGTGTTGGAATTACACTTATTAATTCATACCCTTTATAATTCCGAAACTATATATATACATATATTTTATCATGCCTTAATTATATGTTTTGGAGTATCTCACCCTTTACTTGTTTCGCCGTTACCTATATATTGGTAACGTGCAGGTTTTGAAGACGGAGTCTATATCATCTGTTAGTCGAGTCGGTGTCGCTCTGATACGTAGCACTCGGGGGGAAATATTTATGTGGTCTTGTTGTTGTTGTTGTTTTATTATTATTCCTTTTGTGAATAAGAACCATAATTCATAAAAACATGATTTTGATGAGGAAGTTTAATAAAGGAGATGTTTTGATTTCTATGACTCAATTTATGTTTTCCTGCGATGCTATGTATCCGAAATTTATACTTTAAAGTAAACTGTTTTAAAGTGAGTTGTCTTTGATGGTGTAACGCCTCAGTATTTAATTTATGAAATTTTAAAATTACTTTGATTTTTGCATATAAAACGTTGGGTAGAATTGGGGTGTTACAAGCCCGAAGCCCACTTGACCCACCTTGATCCAGCCCATGAAAAATATAGGTCTGATGGACTGATCCAAAATGGTAGGATCGTATTTTTTTAAAGGTATTTTACGATCCAGTCTATTTTAAATTAATAGACTTATAGACCGGTCCCATGAGCCTGACTAATTTTAATCAAAATAAGGTAATTCGTATAATATATCCCCACACTTTTTCCCACTTCTAATATTTATTTGGATAGGCAGCAGGCCCAGTCAAAGGTAATAGGTAGATTTTAAGGTTTAATTTCTGATATGTTTGTTTTAGTTTTAAAAAATTGAATTTTTTTTTTTTTATATTTTAAAAAAAAAATTTCAAAATTGTTATTGAAAATATTAGAAATTTTTTGTATTCCTTTTTGTTAAATGAAAACACTAATTTTGACATCCTATAACATAAACATACATTTTTGAAGATCAATACATAGTTAAAATCACTATTCTTTTTAAAAGTTTTCAAAAATGATTTTTATGAAAATTTATTTAAAATAGTTTCAAAATTAAATAATTTTTTAAAATTTTAATATCAAAAAAAGTTTCAATAAAAAGATAAAATATCTAAAATAATATTTTAATAACAATTATTCAAACAAAATTTTCAATTGAAATTTTTATAAAAACTTTCTTTATAAATTTTTTTTACATAAAATTTTATAACACTATAAAAATTATTTACTCAGCCTTAAAATGATATAAAAAGCTGTCTTGAATCTTTATCACGTATCACATGTCTGATTGTATCAAATGTGGGAAATAAAGTCAAACCGTACTTGGCTTAAAAGATACCCATCCAAAAATAAATAAACACTACCTGTACAATATATTTATAATATACATACACTATAAAAGAAGCATAGAGAATCCATGTGAGTGGGTTAGAAGAATAGCAGGGGTCCAGTCCAACTACTGAACTCTATACAATAAAAATCATTAACTTATAAACACCTTAAGACATGACAAGAAACTCAGCAGCAACCTTAACAACACAAGAGATACATAACCTTACACAGGATTTCTTACTCAAAGCAAATTAGCCAAAGAAAACATCTCCTATATAGTATACATCTCATTGTTCAATAATACATATACCCATGATGCAGATAGATAAACCTATTCACAAACTGAGGAAAAGTATTGAATTTTCAAGCAAGCCCTTTAGGCATAGTAGTGCATAAAAGATTTCAAAATGACCAACCATGTGATAAAATGCTCAACAACATAGAACCATCACCAACGGAAACAAAGTGAGGCATACAACACCCGAAACCATCCACCCATAACCTAGAATTCACAAACGTCATCCTTTATCCCTTATTAATTTCCTTCTACCAGCTAATAAAATCCAGCTTAGTGTGACAGAAATACTATTAATTGGCATCAATATATCATGTCTACATAGACAATTTATGAGTTAGACTTAAATCCTATTCGCCAATATTATAGTATACACGCCAATGTTAATATATTGATAGGAACATGGATTTTTTTGAAAGTGGAGATTAACTCTTAATAAAAGAGGAAAAATCTTGTACATCTTTTTAGAGCTAAGTTAAAAATATAATGGTTCCAAATCCTCTCTTATTCATTGACTATCCCTACCCTCCCCCCTCATCAAATTATTCTCACTTATCCCAACCTTATACTTAAAATTGAGTAAGTAACATTCTTCAGACAATTATATACTTCACCTTTTACATTACAATACTAAGAAAAAATAACTTGAAAGACTTGACAAACCACCAATTTCAAAACCATATCAATTTTTGTAATATGACAACTTATGCTATACTCCATCTTGCACAAACACCAATAAATAGTTAATGGTTTGCCTAAAAAATAAAATTTAATAGGTACATTAAACGTTCATACACCAACACACGCCTCTAACCAAGCAAGAATTCAAACATTTTCAAGTTTCAAGCAACCCAAAGATACCATAGTTATAGATTTTACCAGTACTCATAGAATCAACAAACAGAATACACCACATGATAAAATAAATAAAAAGTAAAACTTTGATTACACGGATTGGTCTCTCTCTTCACACGAAGAAAAAGTATATGATATGACTCCCAAAAATTTCTTTCATAAAAAACCACTTTATTCTTCAAAAAGAACCATAACTTAACTGTTATCGTCAATCAAATAAAAGTTCACATGTTGCAGAGCTTCTTGTGCATGAAGATAACTTCATCAACATTTGGTTCTTTTTAAGGAAGGTACTCTTGACTCTCACGGTCTCTAGTACTTTTGAATGTTGCATAATATATTTTATAAATTTGAACTCACAATTGTTGATGTTTTCTGTGTATGTGGAACATTGAATGCTAAATGTTTTAAGTTGAGAGGAAAGACATTCTGGACTCTGGAGCAATGATGGGATTGGGTGGATCAACCTTCAAACATTCAGAACAAATATATGTTGCATCCCCACTATGCAAAAATATCAACCGAATGTTAAAATGTTGAAGATTGGGAAAATGTGGGAGTATTTCTATCAATGACCTGCACTCCCTCTTCAGGAAGCTAAGATAAAAAGTAAGTTCCATGTGAGTCAAATTTGGAAACATGGGAAGTGGTTTCCAAGTCATACCCCATATCTGCGTGAGTAGCACACAGTAGAACGTTAGAAATGTATACTCTATATTCGAAATCTTATGTGCATATACATAAAAAAATATAGTTTATTAATGTATATTCAATTCAAATAGTGTAATATTCAAGAGCATAGTATTCATACCTATTGTATCTGCAAAATTCTCGCACTACAAACCAAAGTCATAGGAATATCCGTATTATAACAAATCATTACTTTGACTAAATTAGGTAAAACATTTAAGTTTTCCATGGGATCAACTGATTTCTGGAATGTACGTGATTTTGCATTCAAATCTTCTAAAATAGGGTAGCCATATAGAAACTTTGCAAAATATTTAGGAGATTTGAAATCAACATTATTCAAATGAAGAGTTTTGAGACAAGGAAAATTCACTTGATCAAAATCCCACATTTTTACGTTTTCCAACCTAAGAACTTGGAGCATCGTACAACTGAGAATGCTAGGAGGTAATTTGATACAACGCAGTTTATCAGACAAGTCGAAGTTAAGATTCTTTATTCTTCGTTGCATCACAAATTTAAAAATTCTATTGAATTCCCTTTGCTGGAAGCGAGAAGACCTGTCTAATTTCAAGGTAAACGATTGGATCAAAGTCTTTTTGTCTCGCAAGGAGAACACGATTGAATAAACAAACTTGCGAAATGTCTCAAAGTGTTTGAATGCTTTATAATCGAAGTTAAGAATAAGGATAGAGAGCCATACTGGTTTCCATCTCTTTAAGAGAACCACTGTGGTTGCAACGAATTTGATTGGAAGGAAGGAGAAAATGTGAGAGAGAATTGACTCTGACAAGTCGCCGATTCTATCCACCGTCGGAATTGAACGACCAGAAGACATGATCTAATGGTGAATGAAGCCAGCAATCAAGAGTACAGGATTATTATGATCATAATCATATCTGCACCAATATATATATATATATATATATATATATATATATATATATATATATATAGTGTAAGATTACAAAACTTAATTAGGGTTTGGGCTATAATTTGTTTCATTAGCCGATGGAGCTGGAATTGATCGACGCGGGAACGAACGCGAAAGAACTGGTTTTGGTAAGAGAAATGAACGAGAGAAGTTGTTGCTTTTTGATTTGGAAATCTCACCTTACCATCGAATAATATAATAGAATATCTTTATCAATGTTTTAAAAATCGGACCGATCATTAAATCAATGAGGATACTGGGTCACTAGTTCATCGGTCAAATTATTGGGTCATTGGTCGAACCATATGAGTGAACCTAATTAAACCAGATAACTCAATTTTATAAACATGTCGTTATAATAAAACTGTATAGATATAAAATCGGTCGAACTAGATCTTTAAATCTCTAAAAAATATAAGTAGCACTTAATTTTTTCACAAATTCATAAAATTGCAGATTTAAAAATAGTACTAACATAATCTAGTAACTAATGAAATTGCAATTAACACCTAAATATAATGATATAACAAAAAAAATCAGAAAGTTGCATATTTGAAAATATTTTTTAGATTTGCATATTTAAAATATTTTCTTATAGTTACCGCAACAAATAAATCTACTCTCTTTTCATCTTCAACAAAAAAAAAAACCATAAAGTTAAAGCTCATTTCTAACACTTACAGCAACAAAAAGAAAATCAGAGACCTTTCAAAATGAAATGATAAACTTTTATATCCTTATATGCAAAAACAAGAATAAATTAGAGACAACAACAACATAATCTCATAAACAACCACGGTTAATTTCAATAATTTCATGTTCAAAACACCCTAAAGTTTTATCTAATATAATAATCAAAATAAAAAAAAAAAACAACATACATGCACAAGCACAAGAATGGCCGGCGGTGCTCTTTTGTTCTTCAAGAGTGGCCGGCGGTGGTGTCACGAAATCAAAGACGGGCGGCATTGTGGCTTTTTTTTGTTCTCTAAAATTCCTCTTCTATTAATATTTTGGGGCTAAATTATCCTAGGGTCCTTTAAGTTATTTAATCGTAATAGATTGGTTCTTTATATTATATTCGCTACATGTGAGTCCTTTATGGTAACCAACACTTGCATCGTTAACCTTTTTCTAAAACTCATTTCTAAAAAAGTTAATATAACAAAATAAAAGAATATAAAGGTTAACGATGCAAGCGTTAGTTAACCTTTGTGTAATTTTATGAGAATTTTATTTTATTTTATATTATTTTTCTTTAATTTTTTTATTTTCGTGCATTTTAATTAGTTTAAAAATACTTTTATGCACTAAAAAAATCTGAATTTTTTTATTATATGATCCACTGATGGTCTCTAATCTTGAAATTCCACCGCGCCTCTACAAACCGAACGTGCCGTCGAAAACGTCCCCCCTGCCGGAACCCCGTAACCCCGTCATCCATATTTTTCGCCGGTAATTCTTTCTCCTTCTTTGGGTGTGAATCAATTTGTTGATTATTTATTAGCATTGTTTCATGATGAAGGAGAGTAGAGAGTGTAACACCCCAAATCTACCCAAGGTTTTATTTACTAAATCAGAGTAATTTAAAATTTTATAAAGTAAATACTAAGGCGTCACACTTTCAAAAACAACTCATTTTAAATAGTTTGTTTTAACGCATAAATCTCAGATACATAGCATCGCAGGAAAACATAAATTGATTCATAGAAATCAACACATCTCCTTTATTAAACTTTCTCAACAAAATCATGTTTTTTAAAATTTATGATTCTTATTTACAAAAGGGAAGTAACAAAAGAACAACAACAATGACAACATAAATATTCCCCAGAGCTATCGAGCGACACCGACTCGACTAACATTTATAGACTCCGTCTTCATAACACTGCGTTACCAATATATAGTAATGAAACAAGTAAAGGGTGAGATACTCCGAAACATATAATTAAAGGCATGATAAAATATATATATATGTAGCTTCGGAATTATAAAGGTTATAGATTAATAATTGTAATTCCAACACATAATCAAAACTCACTTACTTTACTCGTCATCCTAATGTGTATAATCTACACCTTATCACCATAGCCTCATCGGCATAAAACGTCGCAACAACACATAACCCTCAGTCACCACGAAATCGTCACAAACTAATACATCACTAATTAACACGGTAGTCTTAAACAACGACATCAACCAACAACATTAAATAATGCTAGTAATATAAGCAATATAACAAATCATCACAAATTGGCTAAAGCCCATCTTCGCTTTTGGCATAAAGCCCATCATCGCTTTTGGCATAAAGCCCATCATCACAACCTCATCACAAAATATATCATCGCAATTCAATATCATCCATGAATCAACAAAACCCAACGCCAAACAACTCAAACATAAACATAACCGACTCCATGAGACACGACTATGTTATGCATGTGATACCCATCGCTTTGTCCGTAATTAGGGACACTTGGCATAAAGCCGATCTTCGCTCAACATAAAAGCCATCATCGCTTGGCATAAAAGCCCTCTTCGCTTATGCAATGTATGTGACTCGACAATAAAACAACACAACACAAAAACATCATCATCGCTCATCCAAATTGGCATAAAGCCCACATCGCCATAATTTATCCAAAACATGATAAATATATCATTCCATCATAATTGCATTATGCAAACATCACTAATAAATTCATCAAAAGTCATGCATTCACAAATCGGAAGCATTTATTAACGACCTCAATTTAATCATCACATTGCATATCAACATGTATTCTTTAATAAATACACCGTCGCAAAACTTACGTTTATTAACACCGCATCGTTATCAATTAATTCACTAAATTCCGAAAACGGAAAAATAGTCAAAACGTCAATAATCGTCGCGAAAGTAATTGCTAATAACCGGTATTAATCATAATCGTCGACGTCGAAATCGGATTATCCATACGTACCTTAAATCTACTAAAACACCATCCGATTCAATTTTACCGTAAATTGGCCTATTTCGGGTCGTCTCGTCAAAACTCGTAATTTCCAAAAACTAACCTCACCACTACGTTCTACACGTCGAACTTAGCTAGCACGTCAATTTTCATTGAATTCGGAGCAACTTGCTCCGTTGCCGAATTTACCGAAATCAGAAAATCGGAACACAACCGGGTTCTAAATTTAATCGGCTAATTTTTCCCTTAATTATATTTTATAGATACCAAATATTACTATGTGGTATTGGAATGTTTGAAGAAAACAGAAGCTAAATGCCATGGAAAATTATGCAGAAGATTTCCATGACAGAAAACAGCAAAAATTAGTTAACAGCAAAAACGCATGGGTTTTCTTCAATTCCGTTTTCTCTACACTATATGGGGACGTCCGTGTGTGAAAGAATGGAGGCGGGGGCCTCAGTGGCTGGGATGACCGCCCCACCCAATTCTTTCATTCCCCACTTCTTCTTCTTCATTTTCCATTCTCCCTGCGTTTTTACTGTATTGAAATTTTTCTGGTTTTTCAACTTTTACTATTTTATTTTGTTTTCTATTTCCATTGCATCTTATATTTTCATTTCTATTATATATTTTCATTTCTATTTTTCCAAACACTACCACACTAGCAACAATTCATCTATAATCTCTACTCCTCATCCAACTTCTCCAAACTATCACAACAATCAACCAACAAAATCATAAAACTCTACTATCAATTTTTCCTCAATTCAAACTAAACCCACCAAACATCTCTTATCACTAACTCACCATCTCTTATCATCAACAAAACATATAAACCTCAAATACAACATCAAAACATACTTCTACCATCAATTGAAAATTTCAACAACAACAACACAACACTAAAACAATGGCAAACTATAACCCCATGGATCAAAATACTAATTATTCCTAAATCCACAACATATCTATCAAACCCTAACTATATGGAAAGGAAAATCAAACCCTTACCTCTAGCTTGAGATGAACCAAGGTGATGCTACCAAGCCCAACCTCAAGCTTGCTCTCATGCTCCCTTGTTCAAGACCTTCCTCATCTTCTCCTCTCCTTCTTTCCAAAACCTCTCTTTTCTCTCTAGGTTTCTATTTTGGTTTTGTGTTTACAATGGAAGAAAAGGAAAAGAAATTGGTTTTATAACTTGTTTCTTACTAGTAAGCCAAGTCTCCATGTTTGGTTTTGGTATAATTGAATGGAAGGAAAATGAGGAGAAATGGTTCTAGTAATGGTATTTTCCTTATTTAGTAAGTCAAGGGTGAAACCCAAATCTCATCAATTAATCCTCACACTCCTAACCAATTATATCATTAATATAATTAATTCAATTAATTAAAATAATTCGGAGAATTAAAATATCGGATCCGAATAATATTTTACGGACCGAACGAACGTCAGATAAATTAATAGATATATTAATTAATATAATTATTTTAAATGCCACAAAAATCGTCAAACGGTAATTCAAAATATTAATATAATAATATTAAATAAAAACGGGCGTTACAACTCTCCCCCACTTATAAACTTTTCGTCCTCGAAATTTCGACCAAAACGAACAATACGAGACATGCCTACGCATTCGTCTACTCAATCCTCGCGTTAATTAAACATCATATATAATACACCTAACACAAGGGCATCTCTCTAACCACAACGTTTAGACAAGAACAACCATGCCGAGATGCAAAGCCCATACAATGCACTCGCCAACCACCCAACACCCAACAACTAAACAAGTCGTAGACACACCGGTTCATTCGAGAACCAAACAAACAAGATCGATACTATCCTAATGTCTCAACCATAGAATTAGCCACACACTCGAACCGACACCTCGGAAACGAGTCACCAAAGATAGGAACATAAAGTCCTACAACACAACACCGTTACCATCGCTAAAACGAAAACAACAAAATTGTTATACAAACCAAAACTGAAACAATCAGAAAAGGATAAAACCACGCGTGCTACGCAACCACGAAAAAGATGCCTTCACTCACACATAAGTACGAACTCAAGAACTACACTTGCAGTTACCGCTCTCATTCCAAAAAAAATCACAAGGTCACATCATCCTTGTAGATTACCAACGTACAACCCTTGAACAAAACAAGTTACTCAAACATGACAGACAGTGATGCACTACACACTCTAGGGTTTAAACAGACGACTTGCGACTATAACTTCACTAGTCCAAAACCAACAATCTCGCATACTTTCTAACAATTCAATGCTCAACTCTAAACCATGGTGCTTCACTTCTATGCATAAGATGCCAATCGTAAAACAACTTGGTTAAACCTCAACTTTACAATTACTCAAAACGGATAAGTTCAAGGCGTACACCCATCAAGACACCTCGCAACAATCAATACTCAGTATCTTACTCGAAACACCTTTCATCACTTTCCATCTTTTAAAGTGGTAATTCAACCCAAAACACTCTCTCAAGAACTCTACTCATCAACGCCATTTCATACTCCAGGGATTATAAAACAGGTTGGACTTAGAACCATAACATAAACTTTATAGAATCCAACACGAATACCGTCGCGACCGACTTCAGTCACAAATAGAACATCCTCCTTTATAAAACATCAACCATCTTAAGGTATCTGTAGCTACCAAACCGTCACAAGGTTCTATACCGTCAAGACTTATCTTAGTCGTAAACTAATAATCCACCGCGACCATTAGTACCCGACCAAATCCATATGTTAGTAGTGAACAAATCCTTAACAACCTTCGGAGCTTAAACTCAACAAGTGTCCCAAAAACAAACATGCAGCATTCTTCAAAATACCAATTCCCAAATCAGATAATCTTGGGTTAACCGCGATATCAACATACTAAACTCAACACCAGACGAAGTCTCTTTATAGATTGCACTCAAACTTGAATTGTCTTCAACAATTCCAATCTCCTCGTTGTTAACATCTGCACCTCTAAAATTCCAAATGATCACAACAACATCAACCTCTAACTCACAAGTCCGACAATTGTTCCTTATGAAATTCAAATCGTTCCAAGGTAGTAATACACTTTCCCAACTCTATGCCGAAATACATCTTAAGTCCAAAATGGAATATCACAATACGCCGCACAAGGTTCTTCAGTACTAAACAAAACCAAAATCAAAGCATTCGCCAAACTTTCCACTGGTTCAAACAAATTCGCTTCCCATTGCGGAGTCCAATTAGCGTCTCAACCATCTCGAGTCAAAATACCCACGATCAATGCCGACTTATAAAAAGGTCTTTCATCAAATTCACAAAGTTAACCATCCAAAACAAAGGAACTTCTAAGCTTTGAAATAACCTCTTAAAGTCTTCTACAAGATACAAAATAAATCTTCGATGAACCGTCCAAAATATCACCGTCTAGGTCACTTACTTAAAACACTCACGTCCAACAGTTCAAAATTCTCTCTTTAGAATACTCGCCACGCACTGATCTAACTTCACTATTGATAACGCAAAGCTCGGATGCTTGCCACAATTCCTTAACTTGATGTGAACCAAATACTATCCATGAACACGAAGTAACTCTTACAGCTACTCATGAGATCTTTCGAACATTCAAAATCACACGACATACGGACACTAACGACATCAACAAATACTCGCCAGAACCAAACACTATCCCAAAAGCATTGTCTAAACATCTTCAACTCTCACACTAACTCGTAGACAGCCAGACTTCACATCGATCTCACTAAACACAAAAATTCCAAGTGACTGATTCATCCAAATATTAATCCTCGGAAGTAGACACTCGTCCTCAATATCCACTTCGTTACTCTCCTACAAACGACACACCAACTCGGGTAGTTTTGGCTCTTCTCAAACAACACAACGGTAGCACTCCACGGTAACCCGCTCGAATAAGCAACTCTGCTCAAACCAATCCTCAAGTTGACTTTTCAACTCTTACTCAGAAATAAACATCTCTAAAGGATACTTCGAATCACAACTAGATCCAGAAACTAAATCCATCAAAACTTCACTTCGCACTACTACGGTAATTCACTCACATCTTCACAATACACCTCAGAAGAATCACAACAAGGAGCTCACTTGTCAAAATCTTGCTTCTCTCCAAAATCCAAATTCGCTCACAACTCAAGTAACCATGCACCACCTTGCGCCAACACATATGCTTCATACACTATTAAGCTGGAAAGACAAGTCTATCCCAACCAACACAATTCCCGACTACTATCAACAAGAGATTAAGGATGATCAGTCCCTCAATTTGTCAATAGACAGTCGACAATCATGACGGTGACAAAAACCGTCTCTACCCATGCGTCTTCAAACTTACACTTGTTACCAAAGCGTAACACGGCTGAGGCTCCACCCTAAGCCACAAGCCACCAAGAAGTAAAGTTCTCCCCACTTGTTTCAAACTCATCTCTCAGACAAACAATTTGAAACAAACAAGTACCGGCAGTGTTTCACACACATGTCGCATACAACAGGATTAAACACACTAATAACTTGGTCGACAGACCGACCTGCTCTGATACCACTAATGTAACACCCCAAATCTACCCAAGGTTTTATATACAAAATCAGAGTAATTTAAAATTTTATAAAGTAAATACTGAGGCATCACACTTTCAAAAACAACTCATTTTAAATAGTTTGTTTTAACGCATAAATCTCAGATACATAGCATCGCAGGAAAACATAAATTGATTTATAGAAATCAACACATCTCCTTTATTAAACTTTCTCAACAAAATCATGTTTTTTAAAATTTATGATTCTTATTTACAAAAGGGAAGTAACAAAAGAACAACAACAATGACAACATAAATATTCCCCCCGAGTGCTACGTATCAGAGCGACACCGACTCGACTAACAGCAGGTATAGACTCCATCTTCATAACTGCGTTACCAATATATAGGTAGCAGCGAAACAAGTAAAGGGTGAGATACTCCAAACATATAATTAAAGGCATGATAAAATATATATATGTAGCTTCGGAATTATAAAGGTTATAGATTAATAATTGTAATTCAACACATAATCAAAACTCACTTTACTCGTCATCCTAATGTGTATAATCTACACCTTATCACCATAGCCTCATCGGCATAAACGTCGCAACAACACATAACCCTCGGTCACCACGAAATCGTCACAAACTAATACATCACTAATTAACACGGTAGTCTTAAACAACGACATCAACCAACAACATTAAATAATGCTAGTAATATAAGCAATATAACAAATCATCACAAATTGGCTAAAGCCCATCTTCGCTTTGGCATAAAGCCCATCATCGCTTTTGGCATAAAGCCCATCATCACAACCTCATCACAAAATATATCATCGCAATTCAATATCATCCATGAATCAACAAAACCCAACGCCAAACAACTCAAACATAAACATAACCGACTCCATGAGACACGACTATGTTATGCATGTGATACCCATCGCTTTGTCCGTAATTAGGGACACTTGGCATAAAGCCGATCTTCTCTCAACATAAAAGCCATCATCGCTTGGCATAAAAGCCCTCTTCGCTTATGCAATGTATGTGACTCGACAATAAAACAACACAACACAAAAACAACATCATCGCTCATCCAAATTGGCATAAAGCCCACATCGCCATAATTTATCCAAAAACAAGATAAATATATCATCGCATCCTAATTGCATTATGCAAACATCACTAATAAATTCATCAAAAGTCATGCATTCACAAATCGGAAGCATTTATTAACGACCTCAATTTAATCATCACATTGCATATCAACATGTATTCTTTAATAAATACACCGTCGCAAAACTTACGTTTATTAACACCGCATCGTTATCAATTAATTCACTAAATTCCGAAAACGGAAAAATAGTCAAAACGTCAATAATCGTCGCGAAAGTAATTGCTAATAACCGGTATTAATCATAATCGTCGACGTCGAAATCGGATTATCCATACGTACCTTAAATCTACTAAAACACCATCCGATTCAATTTTACCGTAAATTGGCCTATTTCGGGTCGTCTCGTCAAAACTCGTAATTTCCAAAAACTAACCTCACCACTACGTTCTACACGTCGAACTTAGCTAGCACGTCAATTTTCATTGAATTCGGAGCAACTTGCTCCGTTGCCGAATTTACCGAAATCAGAAAATCGGAACACAACCGGGTTCTAAATTTAATCGGCTAATTTTTCCCTTAATTATATTTTATAGATACCAAATATTACTATGTGGTATTGGAATGTTTGAAGAAAACAGAAGCTAAATGCCATGGAAAATTATGCAGAAGATTTCCATGACAGAAAACAGCAAAAATTAGTTAACAGCAAAAACGCATGGGTTTTCTTCAATTCCGTTTTCTCTACACTATATGGGGACGTCCGTGTGTGAAAGAATGGAGGCGGGGGCCTCAGTGGCTGGGATGACCGCCCCACCCAATTCTTTCATTCCCCACTTCTTCTTCTTCATTTTCCATTCTCCCTGCGTTTTTACTGTATTGAAATTTTTCTGGTTTTTCAACTTTTACTATTTTATTTTGTTTTCTATTTCCATTGCATCTTATATTTTCATTTCTATTATATATTTTCATTTCTATTTTTCCAAACACTACCACACTAGCAACAATTCATCTATAATCTCTACTCCTCATCCAACTTCTCCAAACTATCACAACAATCAACCAACAAAATCATAAAACTCTACTATCAATTTTTCCTCAATTCAAACTAAACCCACCAAACATCTCTTATCACTAACTCACCATCTCTTATCATCAACACAACATATAAACCTCAAATACAACATCAAAACATACTTCTACCATCAATTGAAAATTTCAACAACAACAACACAACACTAAAACAATGGCAAACTATAACCCCATGGATCAAAATACTAATTATTCCTAAATCCACAACATATCTATCAAACCCTAACTATATGGAAAGGAAAATCAAACCCCTTACCTCTAGCTTGGAGATGAACCAAGGTGATGCTACCAAGCCCAACCTCAAGCTTGCTCTCATGCTCCCTTGTTCAAGACCTTCCTCATCTTCTCCTCTCCTTCTTCTTTCCAAAACCCTCTCTTTTCTCTCTAGGTTTCTATTTTGGTTTTTGTGTTTACAATGGAAAGAAAAGGAAAAGAAATTGGTTTTTATAACTTGTTTCTTACTAGTAAGCCAAGTCTCCATGTTTGGTTTTGGTATAATTGAATGGAAGGAAAATGAGGAGAAATGGTTCTAGTAATGGTATTTTCCTTATTTAGTAAGTCAAGGGTGAAAACCCAAATCTCATCAATTAATCCTCACACTCCTAACCAATTATATCATTAATATAATTAATTCAATTAATTAAAATAATTCCGGAGAATTAAAATATCGGATCCGAATAATATTTTACCGGACCGAACGGAACGTCGCCAGATAAATTAATAGATATATTAATTAATATAATTATTTTCGTCGCCACAAGAATCGTCAAACGGTAATTCAAAATATTAATATAATAATATTAAATAAAAACGGGCGTTACAGAGAGAATGGCTTTTGAAAATAAGTGTTTTTTAGAATGAAAAAGCACTTCTCATAAGTGCTTATGGATGGAAGAAGGACTTTCTAGTTGTGAATCTCTTTGAATCTCCCCCTCTCCTTTCTATTATATAAAGAGTAATGAGTATTGTAATAAATTTTATTTTATTTGTAATGTCTAGTATCCAAAACATTTTGTAATCAAATTTTATAGTTACTATTAAAAATTTATTTTATTTTATTTTTCAAAATTTTATAGTTATTATTAAAATACAATTGAGGAAGAATTACATACCAACTTATAAAATAGAAAAATAAAGATTGAAAATAAAAATTTAAAATTAAATATAAAACACCACCAAAATAATTAATAAAATAGAAAAAATAAAGATTAATATTTTTTTTATAAATTTAAACAAAAACAACTATTATTTATAAAATATTTAAATCTGTTAAATATTTTGTGAGAAAAAAATTATTATATAAAGAATTAAAATATCTATAATAAACTGCAAAATAATCTATAGCAAAACCCGTAGAAAATTTTTCTGCAAGTTTACCTGTAGATATTTCTTATAAAAATGGTGTTTCGTTTAAAATTTAAATCCGCAGTAAAATTTATTATGTACAGTAAAGTCGCAGTAAAATTCAATTTTTCTAATAATGGTATAAGAAAATTGAGTTGCTCAATTATAAGGTTTAATTAGATATCGGAAAACGAAATAGAGAAGGAACCCTGAATCAGTTTTGTGAAACAATTACATAATAGAATTCATTAATGTGAAATAAAATGAGAATTAAAATTGCCAGCAATAGAATCAATTGGATCTAATTATCCATGGAAGTGCATGAACAATTTTGAAATATCTTTAGTTAATAATTTAAAGATCAGAAAGCATCCTATATAAAGAATGCGATACTCGATCTTCTCTATCTTTTGACCGTCGCTGTAAGGAACAAGTTCATGCAAACTTCCATGTATCTCTTCAATTAGGGTGTATACCGTGATCTTGAATTCGCGAGACGGTACGTCGCTGGGAAAATGAACAACTCCAGTAACCCATGTGATGTCTAACTGCATGTCCATTTCTGGTTTTTTGTGTTGTTGTAAGGAAAAATATAAGAGGAGGGGTATTTTTATAGTAGAAGGATGTAAACATGGACCATATAAATCCTATATTTGTGTTAGTGATAATACCGAAAGTTAAATTCTGATTTTCTACTTAAGACCAAAACTGGAATTTAATTTCCGATAAATGCCCTGAGTTTGAAAAATCAGAAACAAAACAGAAGACAGCAACATATAACACAAAATCTCATATATTAATTTTTTTTGCAAATGGTCAAATTACAAAAATGAGTATATTTCCACATCATAATACATTACCAAAATGAAGTTAACATTACAATGCTACCTATACTACTTGAAAGAGCCGAAAAAAGTGCCGCCAGATAAATCCACCGATGGCACCCCTTTCGACGTTTCCCTATTTATTTCTATATCTATTTCCCTCAACTTGTTGTATTCTTGCACCCTTTCCATGAAATTGTCCGGCCATGTCTCCGATGCTTCTGTGAAATGAAGCGCCCACTCTGGTGATGTCGGTGGTATATGACATCCCGGTTTCAAGTAGACTTGAACAAAATGTCGTGGATTTGAAATCCACCCAACACAAATGATACGATCAATGGGATTTAGTGTAGGAGACGTGCGTAGAGGAAAAAAAGTCTCTGAAAAACCGTATCTTGTTAGATAAATATACACCATGTCATACGCACTTGCAATGAGATGACCTATTTCAGGGAACCACGTCAATTTTTTCTCCGGTGCACATCCAACCTTAACAGGTACTAGTGCATGATGTATTTTGTCAACCTTTTCCTTACTCCCGAACACACGTGTATACAACTCATCGTGTTCCGTCAACTCTGTGATCAGAGTATCTCGCACAATATTATAATAATCTTCACGGCTACCTAGCAAACAAGATACAACTCGAAAGCCATTATTACCGTCACCGACCATATTGACGATCCTTTCAATGTATTTGTGCATGAAAACTGGCATGTGATGGATGAATGGTATAAGTCTTCAGAAAATCTATTTAAAATTGAAGTGAACATAAATCTTAAGATAATCTAATGAAATTTGAAGTGAATATAAGTCTTCTGAAAATCTGATGAAATTTGAATTGAATATAAGTCTTCAGAAAACCTGGTGAACATTGAAGTGAACATAAATCTTAAGATAATCTGATGAAATTTGAAGTGAATATAGGTCTTCAGAGAATCTGATGAAATTTTAAGTGAATAATAGTCTTCAGAAAGTCTGATGAAATTTAAAGTGAAGATAAGTCTTCAGATAATCTGGCGATAATTGAAGTTAATATAAGTCTCAAAAAATCTGGTGAAACTTGAAGTGAATATAAGTCTTCAGAAAATTAGATGAAATTTGAAGTGAATATAAGTCTTCAGAAAATCTGGTGAAAATTGAAGTGGACATAAATCTTAAGATAATCTGAAGAAATTTTAAGTGAACATAACTCTTCAGAAAATCTGATGAAGTTTGAAGTGAATATAAGTGTTCAAAAAATCTTATGAAAATTTAAGTGAACATACATCTTAAGATAATATGATGAAATTTGAAGTGAACATAAATCTTAAGATAATCTGATGAAATTTGAAGTGAATTTAAGTCTTCAGAAAATCTGATGAAATTTGAAGTGAATACAAGTCTTCTGAAAATCAGATGAAATTTGAAGTGAATATAGTGTTTAGAAAATCTGGTGTAAATTGAAGTGAACATAAATCTTAAAGATAAGCTGATGAAATTTGAAGTGAATATAAGTCTTCAGAAAATCTAATGAAATTTGAGGTGAATATATGTTTTCAAAAAATCTTATGAAAATTGAAGTGAACATACATCGTAAGATAATATGATGACATTTGAAGTGAATATAAGTCTTCAAAAAATCCGATGAAAATTAAAGGAAATATAAATCTTAAAAAACTCTAGTGAAATTTGAACTGAATATAAGTCTTCAGAAAATCTGGTGAAACTTAAAGTGAATATTAGTCTTCAAAAAATGAGATGAAATTTGAAGTGAATATAAGTCTTCAGAAAATCTGGTTAAAATTGATATGAATATAAGTCTTCGAAAATCTGGTGAAATTTGAAGTGGATATAAGCCTTAAGAAAACTTGATAAAATTTGAAGTGAATATAAGTCTTCTGAAAACCTAAGGAAATTTGAATTGAATATAAGTGTTCAGAAAATACGGTGAAAATTGATGTGAACATAAATCTTAAGATAATCTGATGAAATTTGAAGTGAATATAGGTCTTCAGAAAATCTGAGGAAGTTTGAATTGAATATAAGTTTTAAAAAAAACTAATGAAAATTGAAGTGAACATACATCTTAAGATAATCTGATGAAATTTGAAGTGAACATAAATCTTAAGATAATTTGATGAAATTTGAAGTGAATATAAGTCTTTAGAAAATCTGGTGAAACTTGAAGTGAATATAAGTCTTCAGAAAATTAGATGAAATTTGAAGTGAATATAAGTCTTCAGAAAATATGTTTAAAATTGAAGTGGACATAAATATTTAGATAATATGATAAATTTGAAGTGAATATATGTCTTCAGAAAATCAGATGAAATTTTAAATGAATAATAAGTCTTCAGAAAATCTAATGAAATTTGAATTGAATATAAGTCTTCAAAAAATCTGGTGAAAATTGAAGTGACCATAAATCTTAAGATAATATGATGAAATTTAAAGTGAATATAGGTCTTCAGAAATTCTGATGAAGTTTGAAGTGAATACAAGTTTTCAAAAAATCTTATGAAAATTTAAGTGAACATACATCTTAACATAATCTGATGAAATATGAAATGAATATAAGTCTTCAGAAAACCTAGTAAAACTTGAAGTGAATATAAGTTTTCAGAAAATTAGATGAAATTTGAAGTGAATATAAGTCTTCGGAAAATCTGTTTAATATTGAAGTGAACATAAATCTTAAGATAATTTAATGAAATTTGAAGTGAATATAAGTCTTCCGAAAATCTGATGACATTTGAAGTGAATATAAGTCTTCCGAAAATCTGATGACATTTGAATTAAATATAAGTCTTCAGAAAATCAGGTGAAAATTGAAGTGAACATAAATCTTAAGATAATCTGATGAAATTTGAAGTGAATATAGGTCTTCATAAAATCTGATGAAATTTTACTTGAATAATAGTCTTCAGAAAGTCTGATGAAATTTAAAGTGAAGATAAGTCTTCAAATAAACTAGAGATATTTGAAGTTAATATAAGTCTCCAAAAAACTGGTGAAATTTGAAGTGAATATAAGTCTATTGAAAATTAGATGAAATTTGAAGTGAATATAAGTCTTCAAAAAATCTGGTGAAAATTGAAGTGAACATAAATCTTAAGATAATTTGATGAAATTTTAAGTGAATATAAGTCTTCAGAAAATATGATGAAGTTTGAGGTGAATATAAGTCTTCAAAAAATCTTATGAAAATTGAAGTGAACATACATCTTAAGATAATATGACGAAATTTGAAGTGAACATAAATCATAAGATAATCTGATGAAATTTGAAGTAAAATTAAGTCTTAAGAAAATCTGATGAAATTTGAAGTGAATACAAGTCTTCTGAAAATCAGATGAAATTTGAAGTAAATATAAGTCTTCATAAAATCTGGTGTAAAGTGAAGTGAACATAAATCTTAAGATAAGCTGATGAAATTTTAAGTGAATATAAGTCTTCAGAAAATCTAATGAAATTTGAAGTGAATATAAGTGTTCAAAAAATCTTATGAAAATTGAAGTGAACATACATCTTAAGATAATATGATGACATTTGAAGTGAATATAAGTCTTCAAAAAATCCGATGAAAAATAAAGGAAATATAAATCTTAAAAAACTCTAATGAAATTTGAAGTGAATATCAGTCTTCAGAAAATCTGGTGAAACTTAAAGTGAATATTAGTCTTCAGAAAATGAGATGAAATTTGAAGTGAATATAAGTCATTAGAAAATCTGGTTAAAATTGATATGAATATAAGTCTTCAAAAATTCAGTGAAATTTGAAGTGGATATAAGTCTTAGGAAAACCTCATGAAATTTGAAGTGAATATAAGTCTTCTTAAAATCTGATGAAATTTGAATTGAATATAGGTCTTCAGAAAATATGGTGAAAATTGATGTGAACATAAATCTTAATATAATATGATGAAATTTGAAGTGAATATAGGTCTTCAAAAAATCTGATGAAGTTTGAAGTGAGTATAAGTTTTCAAAAATTCTTATGAAAATGGAAGTGAACATACATCTAAAGATAATCTGATGAAATTTAAAGTGAACATAAATCTTAAGATAATATGATGAAATTTGAAGTGAACAGAAGTCTTTAGAAAATCTGGAGAAATTTGAAGTGAATATAAGTCTTCAGAAAATTAGATGAAATTTGAAGTTAATATAAGTCTTCAGAATATATGTTTAAAATTGAAGTGAACATAAATCTTAAGATAATCTGATAAATTTGAAGTGAATATATGTGTTCAGAAAATCAAATGAAATTTTAAGTGAATAATAGCCTGCAGAAAGTGAGATGAAATTTAAAGTAAAGATAAGTCTTCAGTTAATCTGGCGAAATTTGAAGTGAATTTAAGTCTCCAAAAAATCTGGTGAAACATGAATTGTATATAAGTCTTCAGAAAATAAGATGAAATTTGAAAAGAATACAAGTCTTGTGAAATCTGGTTAAAATTGAACTGTACATAAATCTTAAGATAATCTAATGAAATTTGAAGTGAATATAACTCTTCAGAAAATCTAATGAAATTGAATTGAATATAAGTCTTCAGAAAATCTGGTGAAAATTGAAGTGAACATAAATCTTAAGATAATCTGATGAAATTTCAATTGAATATAAGTCTTCTGATAATCTGTTGAAACTTAAAGTGAATATAAGTCTTCAGAAAATCTAATGAAATTTGAATTGAATATAAGTCTTTAGAAAATCTGGTGAAAACTGAAGTGAACATAAATCTTAAGATAATCTGATGAAATTTGAAGTGAATATAAGTTTTCAAAAAATCTTATGAAAATTGAAGTGAACTTACATCTTAAGATAATATGATGAAATTTGAAGTGAACATAAATCTTAAGATAATCTGATGAAATTTAAAGTGAATATAAGTTTTCAGAAAATTATATGAAATTTGAAGTGAATATAAGTCTTCAGAAAATCTGTTTAAAATTGAAGTGAACATAATTCTTAAGATAATCTAATGAAATTTGAAGTGAATATAAGTCTTCAGAAAATCTGATGAAAGTTGAAGTGAATTTAAGTCTTCAAAAAATCTGATGAAATTTGCATTGAATATAAGTCTTCAGAAAATTTGGGGAAAATTTAAGTGAATATAAATCTTAAGATAATCTGATGAAATTTGAAATCAATATAGGTCTTTAGAAAATCTGATGAAATTTTAAGTGAATAATAGGCTTCAGAAACTCTGATGAAATTTAAAGTGAAGATAAGTCTTCACATAATCTGACGAAATTTGAAGGTAATATAAGTCTCCAAAAAATATGGTGAAACTTGAAGTGAATATAAGTCTTCTGAAAATCAGATGAAATTTGAAGTGAATATAAGTCTTCAGAAAATTTGGTGAAAATTGAAGTGAACATAAATCTTAAGATAAGCAGATGAAAATTGAAGTGAATATAAGTCTTCAGAAAATCTGCTGAAGTTTGGAGTGAATATAAGTCTTTAAAAATCTTATGAAAATTGAAGTGAACATACATCTTAAGATAATATGATAACATTTGAAGTGAATATAAGTTTTCAAAAAATCTGATGAAATTTTAAGGAAATATAAATCTTAAAAAACTTTAATGACATTTGAAGTGAATATAAGTGTTCAGAAAATCTGTTGAAACTTGAAGTGAATATTAGTCTTCAGAAAAGGAGATGAAATTTAAAGTGAATATAAGTCTTCAGAAAATCTTGTTAAAATTGATATAAATATAAGTCTTCAAAAATCTGGTTAAATTTGAAGTGGATATAAGTCTTCAGAAAATCTGATGAAATTTGAAGTGAATATAAGTCTTCTGAAAATCTGATAAAAATTGAATTGAATACAACTCTTCAGAAAGTCTGGTGAAATTTGAAGTGAACCTAATTCTTAAGATAATCTGATGAAATTAGAAGTGAATATAGGTCTTCAGAAAATCTGATGAAGTTTGAAGTGAATATAAGTTTTCAAAAAATCTTATGAAAATTGAAGTGAACATACATCTGAAGATAATCTGATGAAATTTGAAGTGAACATAAATCTTAAGATAATTTGATGAAATTTGATGTGAATATAAGTCTTTAGAAAATCTGGTGAAACTTGAAGTGAATATAAGTCTTCAAAAAATTAGTTGAAATTTGAAGTGAATATAAGTCTGCAGAAAACCTGTTTAAAATTGAAGTGAACATAAATCTTAGGATAATCAAATGAAATTTGAAGTGAATATAGGTGTTTAGAAAATCTGATGAAATTTGAAGTGACTATAAGTCTTCAGAAAATATGATGAAATTTGAATGGAATATAAGTCTTCAAAAAATCTGGTGAAAATTGAAGTGAACATAAATCTTAAGATAATCTAATGAAATTTGAAGTGAAACGTCTTCAAAAAATCTGATGAAATTTTAAGTGAATAATAGTCTTTAGAAAATCTGATGAAATTTAAAGTGGAGATAAGTCTTCAGATAATCTGGCGAAATTTGAAGTTAATATAAGTCTCCAAAAAATTTGGTGAAACTTGAAGTCAATATAAGTCTTTTAAAAATTAGAAGAAATTTGAAGTGAATATAAGTCTTCAGAAAATCTTGTGAAAATTGAAGTGAACATAAATCTTAAGATAATCTGATGAAATTTTAAGTGAATATATGTGTTTAGAAAATCTGATGAAATTTGAATTGAATATAAGTCTTCTGAAAATCATATGAAATTTGATGTGAATATAAGTCTTCAGAAAATCTGTTGAAAATTGAAGTGATTATAAATCTATAAATCTTAAGATAAGCTGATGAAATTTGAAGTGACTATAAGTCTTCAGAAAATCTGATGAAATTTAAAGTGAATATAAGTCTTCAAAAAATCTTATGAAAATTGAAGTGAACATACATCTTAAGTGAATATACGTCTTCAAAAAATTAGATGAAATTTAACGGAAATATAAATCTTAAAAAACTGCAATGAAATTTGAAGTGAATATAAATCTTCAGAAAATCTAGAGAAACTTGAAGTGAATATTAGTCTTCAGAAAATAAGATGAAATTTGAAGTGAATATAAGTCTTCAGAAAATCTGGTTAAAATTGATATGAATATAAGTCTTCAAAAATCTGGTGAAATTTGAAGTGGATATAAGTCTTCAGAAAATCTGATGAAATTTGAATTGAGTATAAGTCTTCAGAAAATCTGGTGGAAATTGAAGTGAACATAACTCTTAAGATAATCTGGTGAAACTTGAAGTGAATATAAGTCTTCAGAAAATTAGATGAAATTTGAAGTGAATATAAGTCTTCAGAAAATATAGGTAAAATTGATATGAAAATACGTCTTCAGAAAATCTTCTGAAATTTGAAGTGAATTTAAGTCTTTAGAAAATCTGGTTTAAATTGAAGTGAACATAATTCTTAAGATAATCTGTTGAAATTTGAAGTGAATATAAGTCTTCAGAAAATCAGATAATCTGTTTAAATTGAAGTGAACATAAATCTTAAGATAATCTGATAAATTTAAAGTGAATATATTTATTCAAAAAATCAGATGAAATTTTAAGTGAATAATAGTCTGCAGAAAGTCTGATAAAATCTGATGAAACTTGAAGTGAATATAAGTCTTCAGAAAATTAGATGAAATTTGAAGTGTATATAAGTCTTCAGAAAATCTAGTTAAAATTGATATGAATATAAGTCTTTAGAAAATCAGGTGAAATTTGAAGTGGATATAAGTCTTCAGAAAATCTGGTGAAAATTGAAGTGATCATAAATCATAAGAAAATCTGATGAAGTTTGAATTGAAGATACATCAGAAACTCTGATGAAGTTTGAAGTGAATATAAGTCTTCAAAAAATCTTATGAAAATTGAATTGAAGATACATCTTAAGATATTCTGATGAAATTTGAAGTGATCATAAATCTTAAGATAATCTGATGAAATTTTAAGTGAATATAACTCTTCAGAAAATCTGATGAAGTTTGAAGTGAATATAAGTCTTCAAAAAATCTAATGAAAATTGAAGTGAACATTTATCTTAAGATAATCTGATGAAATTTGAAGTGATCATAAATCTTAAGATAATCTGATGAAATTTGAAGTGAATATAAGTCTTCAGAAAATCTGATGAAATTTGAACTGAATATAAGTATTTTGACAATCAAATGAAATTTCAAGTGAATATCAGTCTTCAGAAAATCTGGTGAAAATTGAAGTGAACATAAATATTAAGATTATCTGATGAAATATTCAGTGAATATAAGTCATTAGAAAATTTGATGAAATTTGAAGTGAATATAAGTCTTCAAAAAATCTTAGGAAAATTGTAGTGAACATACATCTTAGGATAATCTGATGACATTTGAAGTGAATATATGTCTTCAAAAAATCCGATGAAATTTGAAGGAAATATAAATCTTAAAAAACTCTAATGAAATTTGAAGTGAGTATAAGTCTTCCGAAAATCTGGTGAAACTTGAAGAGAAAATAAGTCTTCAGAAAATATGATGAAATTTGAATTGAATATAAGTCTTCAGAAAATCTAGTGTAAATTGAAGTGAACATCAATCTTAAGATAATATGATGCAATTTGAAGTGAACATAAATCTTAAGATAATCTGATGAAATTTTAAGTGAGTATAAGTCTTTAAAAAATCTGGTGAAACTTGAAGTGAATATAAGTCTTCAAAAAATTAGATGAAATTTGAAGTGAATATAATTGTTCAGAAAATCTACTTAAAATTGAAGTGAACATAAATCTTAAGATAATCTGATAAATTTGAAGTGAATATAAATCTTAACATAATCTGATGAAATTTGAAGTGATTATAAGTCTTTAAAAAATCTGGTGAAACTTGAAGTGAATATAAGTCTTCAGAAAATTAGATGAAATTTGAAGTGAATATAAGTCTTCAGAAAATCTGTTTAAAATTGAAGTGATCATAAATCTTAAGATAATCTGATAAATTTGAAGTGAATATATGTCTTCAGAAAATCAGATGAAGTTTTAAGTGAATAATAGTCTTCAGAAAGTCTGATGATATTTTAAGTGAAGATAAGTCTTCAGATAATCTAGTGAATTTGAAGTTAATTTAAGACTCCAAAAAATCTGGTGAAACTTGAAGTGAATATAAGTCTTCAGAAAATTAGATGAAATTTGAAGTGAATATAAGTCTTCAGAAAATCTGATGAAATTTTAAGTGAATATAAGTCTTTAGAAAATCTGATGAAATTTGAATGGAATATAAGTCTTTAGAAAATCTGATGAAATTTGAAGTGTATATAAGTCTTCAGAAAAGCTGGTAAAAATTGAAGTGAACATAAATCTTAAGCTAATGTGATGAAATTTGAAGTTAATATAGATCTTCAGAAATTTTGATGAAGATTGAAGTGAGTATAAGTTTTCAAAAAATCTTATGAAAATTGAAGTGAACATACATCTTAAGATAATCTGATAAAATTTGAAGTAAACATAAACCTTAAAATAATTTGATGAAATTTGAAGTGAATATAACTCTTCAAAAAATTTGATGAAGTTAGAAGTCAATATATGTGTTCAAAAAATCTTACGAAAATTGAAGTGAACATACATCTTAACATAATCTGATGGAATTTGAAGTGAACATAAATCTTAAGATAATCTGATGAAATTTGAAGTGAATACAGGTCTTCAGAAAACTCTAATGAAATTTGAAGTGAATATATAAGTCTTCTGAAAATCAGATAAAATTTGAAGTGAATATAAGTTTTCAGAAAATCTGGTGAAAATTGAAGCGAACATAAATCATAAGATAATCTGATGAAATTTGAAGTAAATATAAGTCTTCAGAAAATATGATGAAATTTGAAGTGAATATATATTTTCTAAAAATATTATGAAAATTAAAGTGAACATACATGTTAAGATAATCTGATGAAATTTGAAATGATTATATGCCTTCAAAAAATCCGACGAAATTTGAAGGAAATATAAATCTTAAAAAACTCTAATAAACTTTGAAGTGGATATAAGTCTTCAGAAAATCTAGTGAAACTTGAAGTGAATATAAGTCTTCAGAAAATCTGATGAAATTTGAATTGAATATAACTCTTTAGAAAATCTGGTGAAAATTGAAGTGAACATAAATTATAAGATGATATGATGAAATTTGAAGTGAATAAGGTCTTCAGAAAATCTGATGAAGTTTGAAGTGAATATAACTTTTCAAAAAATCTTATGAAAATTAAAGTGAACATACATCTAAAGATAATCTTAAAAAATATTAAGTGAACATAAATCTTAAGATAATCTGATGAAATTTGAAGTGATTATAAGTCTTTAAAAAATCTAGTGAAACTTAAAGTGAATATAAGTCTACAGAAAATTAGATGAAATTTGAAGTGAATATAAATCTTCAGAAAATCTGTTTCAAATTGAAGTGAACATAAATCTTAAGATAATCTGATAAATTTGTAGTTAATATACGTCTTCATAAAATCAGATGAAATTTTAAGTGAATAGTAGTCTTCAAAAAGTCTGATGAAATTCAAAGTGAACATAAATCTTCAGATAATCTAGCGAAATTTGAAGTTAATATAAGTCTCCAAAAAAATGGTGTAACTTGAAGTGAATATAAGTCTTCAGAAAATTAGATGTAATTTGAAATGAATATAAGTCTTCAGAAATCTGGTAAAAATTGAAGTGTACATAAATCTTAAGATAATCAAATGAAATTTGAAGTGAATACAAGTCTTCAGAAAATCTGATGAAATTTGAAGTGAATATAAGTCTTCAGAAAATCTGATGAAATTTGAAGTAAATATAAGTCTTCAGAAAATCTGGTGAAACCTGAAGTGAATATAAGTCTTCAGAAAATTAGATGAAATTTGAAGTGAATATAAGTCTTCAGGAAATCTAGTTAAAATTGAAATGAATATAAGTCTTCAGAAAATCTGGTGAAATTTGAAGTGGATATAAGTCTTCTGAAAATCTGTTGAAATTTGAAGTGAATATAAGTCTTCAGAAAATCTGGTGAAATTTGAAGTGAACATAAATCTTAAACTAATCTGATGAAATTTGAAGTTAATATAGGTCTTCAGAAATTTTGATGAAGTTTGAAGTGAGTACAAGTTTTCAAAAAATCTTATGAAAATTGAAGTGAACATACATCTTAAGATAATCTGATAAAATTTGAAGTGAACATAAATCTGAAGATAATTTGATGAAATTTGAAATGAATATAACTCTTCAGATAATTTGATGAAGTTTGAAGTGAATATGAATCTTCCAAAAATCTTATGAAAATTGAAGTGAACATACATCTTAAGATAATCTGATGTAATTTGAAGTGAACATAAATCTTAAGATAATCTGATGAAATTTGAAGTGAATATAAGTGTTCAGAATATCTGATGAACTTTGAAGTGAATATAAGTCTTCTGAAAATCACATGAAATTTGAAGTGAATATAACTCTTCAGAAAATCTGGTGAAAATTGAAGCTAACATAAATCATAAGATAATCTGATGAAATTTGAAGTAAATATAAGTCTTCAGAAAATATGATGAAATTTGAAGTCAGTATAAGTCTTCTAAAAATATTATGAAAATTAAAGTGAACATACATCTTAAGATAATCCGATGACATTTGAAATGAATATATGTCTTCAAAAAACTCTAATGAACTTTGAAGTGGATATAAGTCTTCAAAAATCCAGTGAAACTTGAAGTGAATATAGGTCTTAAAAATCGGTGAAATTTGAATTGAATATAACTCTTCGAAAATCGGTGAAAATTGAGTGAACATAAATCTTAAGATAATATGATGAAATTTGAAGTGAATATAGGTTTTCAAAAAATCTGATGAATTTTGAAGTGAATATAAGTTTTCAAAAAACCTTATGAAAATTGAAGTGAACATACATCTAAAGATAATCTGATGAAATTTGAAGTGAACATAAATCTTAATATAATCTGATGAAATTTGAAGTGAATATAAGTGTTCAGAATATCTGATGAACTTTGAAGTGAATATAAGTCTTCTGAAAATCACATGAAATTTGAAGTGAATATAACTCTTCAGAAAATCTGGTGAAAATTGAAGCTAACATAAATCATAAGATAATCTGATGAAATTTGAAGTAAATATAAGTCTTCAGAAAATATGATGAAATTTGAAGTCAGTATAAGTCTTCTAAAAATATTATGAAAATTAAATTGAACATACATCTTAAGATAATCCGATGACATTTGAAATGAATATATGTCTTCAAAAAACTCTAATGAACTTTGAAGTGGATATAAGTCTTCAAAAAATCCAGTGAAACTTGAAGTGAATATAGGTCTTCAGAAAATCTGATGAAATTTGAATTGAATATAACTCTTCAGAAAATCTGGTGAAAATTGAAGTGAACATAAATCTTAAGATAATATGATGAAATTTGAAGTGAATATAGGTTTTCAGAAAATCTGATGAATTTTGAAGTGAATATAAGTTTTCAAAAAACCTTATGAAAATTGAAGTGAACATACATCTAAAGATAATCTGATGAAATTTGAAATGAACATAAATCTTAAGATAATCTGATGAAATTTGAAGTGATTATAAGTCTTTAAAAAATCTGGTGAAACTTGAAGTGAATATATGTGTTCAGAAAATTAGATGAAATTTGAAGTGAATATAAGTCTTCAGAATATCTGTTTAAAATTGAAGTGAACTTAAATCTTAAGATAATCTGATAAATTTGAAGTGAATATATGTCTTCAAAAAATCAGATGAAATTTTAAGTGAATAATACTCTTTAGAAAGTCTGATGAAATTTTAAGTGAAGATAAGTCTTCAGATAATCTGTCGAAATTTCAAGTTAATTTAAGTCTCCCAAAAATCTGGTTAAAATTGAAGTATATATATATCGTAAGGTAATCTAATGAAATTTGAAGTAGATATATAAGTCTTCAGAAAATCTGATGAAATTTGAAGTGAATATAAGTCTTCAGAAAATATGATGAAATTTGAAGTGAATATAAGTCTTTAGAAAATCTGATGAAATTTGAAGTGTATCTAATTCTTCAAAAAAGCTGGTGAAAATTGAAGTGAACATAAATCTTAAGCTAATCTGATGAAATTTGAAGTTAATATAGGTCTTCAGAAATTTTGATGAAGTTTGAAGTGAGTATAACTTTTCTAAAAATTTTATGGAAATTGAAGTGAACATACATCTTAAGATAATCTGATGAAATTTGAAGTGAACATAAATCTAAAGATAATCTGATGAAATTTGAAGTGAATATAAGTCTTCAGAAAATCTGGTGAAACTTGAAGTGAATATAAGTCCTCGGAAAATTAGAAGAAATTTGTAGTGAATATAAGTCTTTAGAAAATCTGTTTAAAATTCAAGTGAACATAAATCTTAAGATAATCTGATAAATTTGAAATGAATATATGTCTTCAGAAAATCAGATGAAATTTTAATTGAATAATAGTCCACAGAAGTCTCCAAAATATATGGTAAAACTTGAAGTGAATAGAAGTCTTCAGAAAATTAGATGAAATTTGAAGTGAATATAATTCTTCAGAAAATATGATGAAATTAGAAGTGAATATAAGTCTTCAGAAACTCTGGTGAAAATATGAAGTGAATATAAGTCTTCAGAAAATATGGTGAAAATTGAAGTGAACATAAATCTTAAGACAATCTGCTGAAATTTTAAGTGAATATAAGTCTTCAAGAAATTTGATGAAGTTTGAAGTGAATATAAGTCTTTAGAAAATCTGATGAAATTTTAAGTGTATATATGTCTTCAGAAAATCTGGTGAAAATTGAAGTAAACATAAATCTTAAGCTAATCTGATGAAATTTGAAGTGAATATAGGTCTTCAGAAATTCTGATGAAGTTTGAAGTGAATATAAGTGTTCAGAAAATATGATGAAATTTGAAGTGAATATAAGTCTTTAGAAAATCTGGGGAAAATTGAAGTGAAAATAAATCTTAAGATAATCTGATGAAATTTAAAGTGAATATAGATCTCCAGAAAACCTGGTGAAACTTGAAATGAATATAAGTCTTTAAAAAATTAGATGAAATTTGAAGTGAATATAAGTCTTCATAAAATCTGTTTAAAATTGAGGTGAACATAAATCTAAAGATAATCTAATAAATTTGAAGTGAATATATGTCTTCAGAAAATCAGATGAAATTTTAACTGAATAATAGTATTCAGAAAGTCTGATGAAATTCAAAATGACGTTAAGTCTTCAGCTAATCTGGCAAAATTTGAAGCTAATATAAGTCTCCAACAATTATGGTGAAATTTGAAGTGAATATAAGTCTTTAGAAAATTAGACGAAATTTAAAATGAATATAAGTCTTCAGAAATCCTGTTAAAATTGAAGTGTACCTAAATCTTAAGATAATCTAATGAAATTTAAAGTGAATATAAGTCTTCAGAAAATTTGATGAAATTTGAAGTGAATATAAGTCTTCAGAAAATCTGACGAAATTTGAAGTGAATATAAGTCTTAAGAAAATCTGGTGAAAATTGAAGTGAACATAAATCTTAAGATAATCTGATGAAATTTGAAGTGAATATAAGTCTTCAGAAAATCTGATGAAATTCGAAGGGAATATAAGTCTTCAAAAAATCTTGTAAAAAATGAAGTGAACATACATCTTAAGAAAATCTGATAAAATATCAAGTGAATATTAGTGTTCAGAAAATCCGATGAAATTTGAAGGAATTATAAAAATTTAAAAAAATCTGATGAAATTTGAAGCGAATATAAGTCTTCAGAAAATTTGGTGAAACTGGAAGTGAATACAAGTCTTCAGAAAATTAGATGAAATTTGAAGTGAATAGAAGTCTCCAAAAAATCGTTTTAAAATTGAAGTGAACATAAATCTTAAGATAATCTGATACTTTTGAAGTGAATATATGTCTTAAGAATATCAGATGAAATTTTAAGTGAATAATATTCTTCAGAAAATCTAATGAAATTTAAAGTGAATATAAGTCTTCAGCTAATCTGTCGAAATTTGAAGTTAATACAAGTCTTCAAAAAATCTGGTGAAACTTGAAGTGAATATAAGTCTTCAGAAAATTAGATGAAATTGGAAGTGTATATAAGTCTTCAGAAATCTGGTTAAAATTGAAGTGAACATGATTCATAACATAATCTGATAATTTTGAAGTGAATATAAGTCTTTAGAAAATCTGACGAAATTTGAAGTGAATATAAGTCTTCAGAAAATCTGGTGAAAATTGAAGTGAACATAAATCTTAAGATAATCTGATGAAATTTGAAGTGAATATAACTCTTCAGAAAATCTGGTGAAATTCGAAGTGAATATAAGTCTTCAAAAAATCTTGAAAAAATTGAAGTGAACATACATCTTAAGATAATTTGATAAAATATGAAGTGAATATTAGTCTTTAGAAAATCCGATGAAATTTTAAGGAAAAATAAAAATTTAAAAAAATCTGAGGAAATTTGAAGCGAATATAAGTCTTCAGAAAATTTTGTGAAATTGGAAGTGAATATAGTCTTCAGAAAATTTAATGAAATTTGAAGTGAATAGAAGTCTCCAAAAAATCTGTTTAAAATTGAAGTGAACAAAAATCTTAAGATAATCTGATAATTTTGAAGTGAATATATTTCGTAAGAATATCAGATGAAATTTTAATTGAATAATATTCTTCAGAAAATCTGATGAAATATAAAGTGAATATAAGTCTTCAGATAATCTGGCGAAATTTGAAGTTAATAAAAGTCTTCAAAAAATCTGGTGAAACTTGAAGTGAATATAAGTCTTCAAAAAATTAGATGAAAGTTGAAGTGTATATAAGTCTTCAGAAATCTGGTTAAAATTGAAGTGAACATAATTTATAAGATAATCTGATAATTTTGAAGTGAATATGTCTTAAGAAAATCAGATGAAATTTTAAGTGAATAATAGTCTTCAGAAAATCTGATGAAATTTAAAGTGACTATAAGTCTTCAGATTATCTGGTGAAATTTGAAGTTAATAAAAGTCTTCAAAAAATCTGGTGAAATATGAAGTGAATATAACTGTTCAGAAAATATGAAGAAATTTGAAGTGTATATAAGTCTTCAGAAAATCTGGTAATATTAGAAGTGAATATAAGTGTTCAGAAAATTTGGTGAAAATTGAAGTGAACATAAATCTTAAGATAATCTTATGAAATTTGAAGTGAATATAAGTCTTCAAAAAATCTTGTGAAAATTGAAGTGAACATACATCTTAAGATAATCTGATAAAATATGAAGTGTGTCGCACCCCAAAATTTTCCCCCCTTCGTTTCACTTCAGTGGTTCATTTTTCATCATAGATATTCATTCATTGTGGCTTCAGAAGAAATTTCTATGGGGAAACTTTCATAAGAGGATTGTGCTGGGTTTCTAAGAAAACTTTTGTTTTGTTAATGATTCAATTTTGATTCAAGCTATCATTGAGCATAATTTTAAATTCAAAAGGAACTTTTTGTTTTTGGAATTTTAAAATCAAAAGGAATTATTTGTTTTTGGAATTTAAATTCATTGGAGGGAAAGCTGTTTGTTTTGGAGTGCAAGTTCATTAGCAGAAAAATATCAAAGAGGATTCAAGCTAAGATTAATTCCATCTTTTTAGTGCAATATTCATTCAAATGAAATGCTATACGAATGTCATTCAAGTTATTGTACTCATTTGTCTCAAGTTTCTATAAAATTACAATGCCTTTTTGGGGGAAGAATAGGAATTATAAGTTTGAAATTATGAAACCTGATTGTTTTATTAATTTGATTACAAATTTGAGTTACCAATATTACAAAGTTTCAAATCTATCTAATGCTATGACTTAAGATTAAGCCGATGTTTGGGATTGTTTGTCTTCCTTGAAGTTTCTTCTAAATCCAACTTCCCTCTTATCATCGATTCACCATATTGCGGAAACAAGAAGAAAATAGTTAGAAATATAATTGATCGAAAAGGAATTAGCGATTTATTTGTTACAACCTAAATCATTCGAGTTTCGGCAGAATCGGTTTAAAGAATGCTAAAACCTCGTAATCTTGTTCAAGACTAATCATCGGTTAAAAGAAGCTTATTTGCAAATCACAAAATAATTTGGTTCATAAAAAGCTGAAACTCGGGAATTATCATCATAGTTATAATGTGCAGGAAAATAAAAGGCTGATAGACGAATCAACAATTAGCGTGAAGCAATGGCGGCAAACAAAGGGATTTTTTTACCACGAACACCATGGTTATCAACATTTAAGGTAAAACATTTCTCGACCTTGTTATGGCAGCGGCAGAGACACAAAAAGCCAAAAGTGTCAAAGTTGATCGAAAGCATAGCGGTCGTGGTGAAAGCTGACAACCTGACGACCATGGGGGCGATTTGCCCAGTTCGAGGAAGGCAGAATAGAGTTTCACTAAATAGATAAAGGGACCAATACCAAGCAAGGATCAAGAGCAATATCTTCCGGATCTTAATCAACAAAAGGGACAAGAGACGAGGAAAAAGAAAAAGTGCAAAATGCATTAAGAGATGGATAACCAGGAAAATAAGCCATCATATACAACATGGATTGAGCAACGGAAAACAAAGCATTATTGAGCATATAATATAGCGGCGAGGCTATGAGAAACGATAGTTCTAAAACAAGCGAGAAACCAACTCGGTTCCAAAAACACGAAAC